>JANTNU010000007.1:17765276-17779453 GCA_024752395.1 Erythroxylum havanense | reverse complement strand
TCCTGCCTATAAATAGGTAGGAGATGAAGAGGAGAAGTAGTAGCAAACAGAAGAGGAAAATAGAGAGAAGTGAGGTGAGAGAGAGAGAGAGATAAAAATATTTTGTACATTTTTGTGAGTCTAGTTTCTCCTTGTAATTTTCTAGTTTTCAATAGTAAAAATCTTCTATCCTTGCCCGTGGTTTTTATCCTAATTTGGAAGTTTTTCACGTAAAATCTGTGTATTCTTTACTATTTCCTTAATCCTATTTAGCTGCGAACTTGCTCTAATTCGGTCAATTTTTACAACAAGTGGTATTAGAGCAAGGTCAGAAAATTACGACGAATTTTTTGGCGTAATCCATTCGGAGTTCCGGCATAGTGAAAGTCGGTGAATAGTAACCAAAAAGTACTATTTACATGTACATACTATTCACGCACATGACACTATTCACATATACGGAGACTATTCATATGTACGAATACTATTCATACATATGTGTACTATTCATACATACGGGTACTATTTACGTGAAATAGTGGGAGCTAAATTATGTTCGTGATAGAAGCAATGGCAGCAAAATTTGAGATTAAGAAGTTCAATGGAGGTAATTTCTCATTGTGGAAATTTAAGATAAAAGCAATCTTGAGGAAAGATAATTGTCTGGCGACCATTAATGAACGGCCAGCTGGAATCACATATGAGAAATGGAACGAGATGGACGGGAATGCTGGAGACAAAAATATTTTGTACATTTTTGTGAGTCTAATTTCTCCTTGTAATTCTCTAGTTTTCAATAGTAAAAGTCTTCTATCCTTGCCCGTGGTTTTTACCCTAATTTGGAGGTTTTTCACATAAAATCTATGTATTATTTACTATTCCCTCAATCCTATTTAGCTGCGAACTTGCTCTAATCCGGTCAATTTTTACAACAAAAGGGCGATGCGAACAAATTTAAAGGGGTTTTTGTTAGATACGAAAACGTAAAAAAAAAAGCTAGATCAAGACGGAATAAAACTCTCAATGTTGGGGAGTGTTTTATTAGTTTTTATTATATGTATACTGTATACATATATATATGTCTATGTGTGTGTAAAATGTCCTTTAGAGTGTGTTATTTCTTAACAAACATTTTTCTGACATTGCACTAACTGAAATAACAAACTATGAGAGTTGTACGTGCAATCTCTACATACTTGGAGTGATTCATCCGCCTCTGCAAGCTGGAGGATGGTGCATGCCCAGCTTGGAAGTAAGCATTACAAGAAAAATATGTTTTAGTGACGAAAATTATTGGTGAAAAATAAAGATTTTATGCCAAAAATAAATTTAACGATAAAAATTACTGATAAAAAGAGTCGGTGGAGAAACAACCGCAAGTAAATTTTAGCGACAAAAAAAGGAATCAATCAGTGAATTTAGCAACAAAATGTTATATGTTCGTTGGTAAATTTAACGACAAAATTTTGAATTTTCCATAGTAAATTTATTAAATTTTACCAATAGATTTACAATATTCTGCTGCTAAATTTACGACAAATTCCTAATATCTATCGATGAATTTACTGTTGGTAAATTGTAAATCCGTCGCTAAATTTATGATATATGACATTCCGTTGTTAAATTTACCGACGAAAGGCATTATTTGTCGCAAAATTTTATCGACGGAATATTGTAATTCTGTCTCAAAATATAGCTATGATAAATTTCAACTGTCATTTCTTACTTCCTACTCGAGTTTTATGTTAATAATGTTTTGATTTTTTGTACATTTATTTTATGTAAATAATATAACGTTGATTGATAAATATAAGATAAATATTATTATGATTGGTAATATAATAAAAATATTATAATGTGCACGAATAAGTATCTTGAAAATAACTGTAAATTAAGAATTCATACAAAAACTAAAGAGTAGCAGACTATCAAATACATTCACTTATCTAGAAGTTATGAAGGTGGTGAAGGCGGATATTCTAACTACTGCGATGAGGTCCTATCCCTCCGTTTAACTCATCTACCTCATTACGAAGATGGGTTATGCACTCCATCAGCCTCTCTATTGTGTTTTCAAGTTGAACGACTCTCTCATTTGATGTGGATCGCCTACTAGATCCAATTGTAGAAGATGTGAAGGATTACAAATAACATGTATTTGTAAATAAATTTAAGCTGAATATCCTTCCACGGTGGTCCCTACCGCCCACTGCATTAAGATATGTCTGACTCTCATCAACTGTTTTAGAGTTCTGAGACTGCTGTTTAATACTTTCTTGTATTTGGTCCTATCACTATAATTGTTTGCATTAATAAGTGATAATTTTTAAGAATTAATATTAAAGTATATATTTTACATATGTGAAGTTGTATGCATCGGGTGTTGACTAAAGTCACACCATCATATTTCTTGGTGTAAGTGTGCAAAAAAAAGTTGACATGGTGTAGGTTCCCTGCTCATAGACTTTTCTTGCATCAGAATAAATTGGTATAAGTAAATTACAATTTACAAAAATTTCAGCAAAGTTTCCTCTATTTTAATGATATTTACCCCCGGTTAGACAAAAAATCAACTCAACAATATAGTCATTATTGGCATCAGACATTGATAACATTATTATTCTCTATAATACATATATATTTTCATTCTAAATTTCATACATCAAATTACATTGAATCAAATTTCTTACACCAAAGTACAAAAATCAGAATATAAGTTTAAAGTTTTGATACTTACGAGTTGAAATGCATGCTTCTGGTGGGTCAAAGATCATCTAGTGTGTACGGGTAGACTCTCTCCGTCCAATTCTCCACGTCTGTTAGCAAAATTATGCTCTGAAATGAATATTGCCTCGGGTGATATCCTATATTGCTGCAAATAACTTCTTATTTCTTCATATATATATGGTGGTCATACATGATTATTATGTATCGAGCTAAGAAAGTCTCTGTAATGTGTACGAGCTCACCTCCCCATACATTATAAATTACATCATCAAATTTTGAATTACAAAAAATTCTTTCTGAAAAAGAGAAAAACATATTACAAGTACTTGTAAATGATAATATTTATCTAATTAATGTATAAAATTAGATAAAATAAAAAGATTAAAGAATATTTTTTGGTACCTCAAACTCTTAATAATAAAAATCTTTTGTCGTCTGAGAGACATTCTTCCATTTATAACCCTCAAGATCTATCCTCTCTTTGAACTTGGATGAGATATTTCTAGAGCACATTTCAAACAGAGCCAACCTAATATATAAGCATTTTTAGATCATTTTCAAATTAAAACATATAACTTAATTATAAACCTATGGTGTTATCATGCATGAATTACAAAAGTTTTAGAACTTCATTCACATATTATTAACAATTGTGATGTAAATTCTTTCATCAACTCCCTTAGCTCCAAGTTGAAGATTGCCTCCATCATCCACAACGTTTACCCCTAACATCTCTGTTGGTATAGGGGTGGTGAATGGTATAACAGAGCTACTGGATGGAGCAGCAGGTATGAATGGTGATTGTACGGGGACTATAAGTCAGGAAGGTGATGCCTCATCTGAATGTGTAGTGACTGGACATACAAATTCACAATTTATTGAATATTTCAGTAATAGAACAATATAAATTAAACACAAATAACATTATCTTGTTGATGCAATAATAGATGTATTCATATAATATTCTATTACAAACACAAATTAATCGCTATCATCACTTAATTGTAAATCAAAATCATGATCTTCTTCTTGTTTTGAAGAATTAGAATCAAACCTAGGCTCTTCTTTAGATTTCTCACCCTCCTCTTCCTCTTCAAATGAAATTTCAACATATTCATTATTTAAATCACTGAAAGGTTCATTCTCGTCATTTGTTACATATACATTTATTTCATAAACATCTTCCTGAAATGCTTCATTTGCAATTCTCTTACTGTCTCCTTTTCCATGTAATTTAAGAGTATCTCGAGGTTTTACTTTGCAAACCAATCTGACTTATCTCATTGTAAGTTGAGAAAAAAAAAACATAATACACCTAGATTGCTTGCATCGCCAACACGAAAGGTTGAAATTGTCTAAATCTTCTTCACCGGTTGATTTCAACTAGATTGTATCGATTGTGCACTTTTGCTCTAACATTAAAAGTTGGATCAAACCAGTCACTCTTAAATATCACACTATGTTTTATTGGAAATATAGGGTACTCAATTTTAAATATCTCAAGAATTTTACCATAGTAGTCTATCAATTCTCCTTGTATGCAAACCCTATTATTTACTGTTGTCATGCTATGACCATAATATTCTGTATGAAATTTGTATCCATTAACAAAATTTACCAAAAACGATTTAACAATTTGTAAAGGTTCTTTCGCAAGATCACATATGAACTTGTTCTCTATTGGATTTTTTAAGGCCTACACTAATTTTTTTCATATTAAATAGTATAATGACATTTAAACACTTTGATTTTATAATTCAACCATTTCAATTATTCCAATTGAAAACTTACATATTTCTCGAACCATTAAGGAAAATGTCTTCCAACGTCTTTATTGATATCAACCTGTGTGCTTTTGGGCATTAGCTCATGTAACTATTCCTCGTATAATATAAAAGCATTATTATGTATTTTAGTTGTGAACAACACTAACTTTGAATAAACTTAAAAGCTTGCTATAGGTTTCCCGATAGTTATGGTTAATTAACAAGCTCTTCTTAATTAACTACAACCTAAGGAAAAATCGAAATTAACAGAGCTTGTTGTTAATTCATGATCAATACTCTTAAGAGGGGTATAAAGGCGATAATTCAATGACATATGCAAAATTATGCTTATGCTGAGATTAAACAAAGGAACTAGATTTCAACTTATTCATTAACTTTATCACTTTGTTATTGTTCAATTTGACTTGTTTTTATAGATTCAATTTGACTTTGTTTTCTAATTTGCTTCAAACCAAAACCCCCTGTTTTACTTATGCAGATAATTTAGGAAAGTAACTGGAATTAATCTATGTGGGATAGACCTAGACTTATCGCTATCTATAGTTTTAGTTTAGTTATTTTGGTAGCATTATGAAGCGCGATCAATTTTGTCCTCGTTGCTAGGAATTAATATCCTTTATTTTTATGAATTTGTTTGTTTTGTTTTGTTTTGTTATTTTCATTTTTTCTTTTTATTTTCGATTAACTTCTTTTCTTGTTTGGTTAGTTATGGTGTATGACACGATCTTCTAACATTGGTGAATTGAATTTTGATTTAGAACTTGAAAGAATGTTATGCAGAGTGAGAAGACAAGTTGTATAAAGTTCTGAGGATCCATCATCATCTGACAGAAAACTTGACTCTTCACTAGAAATTCAAATAGCTTTAGATTTTCTTTTTGATTTTTCTAGTGATTTCATTTCTAACAATGCTTCTAACATGGCTGAGCAAAATAATGATCGTACTCTTAAACAATTGGCTACCTCTAATTTTGATCATCAGCTGTTGTGCATTGATTTTCCTACTATTGATGTAGTTTTTGAGCTTCAATATAGTTTAATTCATCTTTTGCCTACTTTTCATGGTATGCTAGGTGAAGATTCTCACAAGCATCTTAAGGAGTTCTACATGGTTTGTTCTAACATGAAGCTAGCTGGGGCATAAAAAGAGCATATTAAATTGAGGGCATTTCCATTCTCATTGGGAGACAGTGTGAAGGATTGGCTTTATTACTTGCCCTCCTGATGAATTACCAATTGGAATGAGATGCAAAGATTGTTTTTGGAAAAATACTTTCCTACATCTCGAGCTACAAATATTCAAAAGAAGATCTGTGCAATTCGAAAACATCATGGGGAAATGTTATATGAGTACTGGGGGCATTTCAAGAGGTTATGTGCTAGCTGCTCGTATCATCAAATCAGCGAGCATCTCTTAATCTATTATTTTGATAAGGGGCTTCTTCCGTAAGAACGAATTATGGTAGATACAGCCTGTTGTGGTGCACTGGTGAGATTAATATATGTTGGAATTAATGAGCTTGCTAATGTGGGTAAGATAATATGACATAGGTTAAGGGAATTGAAATATTAAAGTAGTAAGAGTGTGTAAGGGCAAATTTGGCAAGTCTCATAAGTTTAGAAACCATAAGGCTTTTAAATGAAGGGAAAAATGGACATTGTGCAATCATTAAAGGTATAAAAAGAGAAGGTAAAGGGTGGGCTTAAGTTGGAAGAAGCCAAAAACGTGATTGAAGAAAAAAGAGAAGAGAGAAGCACAAAAAAGAGAGAGAAGAGAGTTATGCCAGGTTTTGATTTTTCTTAGTCTTAAAGAGTGATTTTAAAGTTAGGAAAGCAGGGAAAAAGGAAGAGGAAGATTAGAGCCTTCTTTTGATAAAAAAAAACTCATTAAGTGGTAAAGATTCAAGGTAAGTTGATGTTAAATCTTTTGGATTCTTGGAAAGATTTTGGTACAAAGAGCTTAGAAAATGCATAGGTTTAAGTATTTTAGGACTAATTTTATGCATATGTTTCTTTGTGTTCTCATTTAGAATTCCTATTGATTTGGGATTTGTATCAATGTTGAAGAAAATCAAGGGAGACAAGAGGAGCAAGTGGAGAGGCACATTTGAGCAAGTTATAAGCAAGAAATTCAAGGTGGGTTTCACTTTTATAATTAAGTAAGAAACCATTAAAACTTCTTTCAAGAAATGACAATAAATGATTTTCAACTACTTTATTCATGTGTATTTACTGTTTTTGTGAATTTTGTAAGAATGTGCTACATGGTTGTATATGAATTGTGTAAATTGTTGATGAATTAAATGATGGAAATAATTTTTGAAAGAATAGCAAGTTTACTAAATCAAGTTTTGAAAATCCATATGAAATATTTCGTGTTCACGAAATACAAGTTTTCAAAAGGTGCCATTTTGGACAACAAGTTTACAAGTTATGAAAATGTTGGAAATGGAGTAATGGTAGTGTGACGCATGGCAGCCCTATATGTATGATACATGGCCCACATCCATTTGTGACACATGACAAGGTGTTAGTAACACACATCATTTTCTACTGTATGGATAATTGTGGATAAATTTACCAAATCTGCTTATTTTCTGCTGTTCGTCCTGACTATTCTTTGGATAGACTTGTAGATTTATATGTTAATGAGATAGTGAGACTGCATGGAGTACTAGCTTCATTAGAACTTAAGCCTATTTATAGTAAGTTTTGGACGTTTTAGTCATTTAATTGAAACTAAATTCTAATTTCAATTAAACTTTAATTAGAATTACAAATAATTTTAATTAAATACCATTTATGCCTAAATTAGATTCAATATGTCATATTGATTCTTATTTATTAAATATATCATATTTAACCATACAGTTTCACAAACTTTACAATTATGTCCAACTTGATTCAAATAACTTTGCTTTCTTCAATTCATTCTTTATGTGAGACTCATTAGGTTCTCAAATATATTGACAATGATTATAAATTATAATTATAATTCATAATTAGAATTAAAATTAGATAAATTAAGACTCTTTTTAATTTATCTTTAATTTTCTAATTAAACAATCTATAATCATAGATCAAGAATGACATCTAGCAATGCATCATGACCACTCAAATATTTAGGATTGTCAAAGTATTTTGACTAACTTTTTCCTATATGATTTTTTTCGTATAATTCAATCATTTCATTATATAATGTTCCAATCAGACATAGAGCATGAAATTAATGTTTACTTTATTTGAGTCCAATCATATTAATTTTCTGCCTTTCTCTATCGATTCAATTAATAAAATTTGTAAACTGTTTATAAAATGTCATTCCAAGTTGGCCAAGGATTTTCTGAATCAATATTAATCAAGAACAACAAAGCATTCTCCCTAATTACTTTAAGATGATGAATCATATCTTGATCATACATCTATCTCCATATAGTTCATGCTACATTCAACAACTACCAATTAACCGACCAATAATTAAATAGGTTATAAGTAGTATCAAAATATAACAATTCCTATACAAAATAACTTTGATGACCTCAAGTCAAAGGATCACTTATACAATCATCACAATGATAATTTCATAGACATACAAGTAAAGTTCCAAATGGGTTTCTCATTTTGGTTCTGTTCAGTGAATTTGTTCTCTAACAAGCACCCAGACGTTTGTTTAAATATCTCTATAATTTAGCATATGAGATCGACTACTTTCTTCATAAGAAAAAACAAAATGTGTGTTATTCTTTTTATGTTATATTAATGTCAAGCCTTAGTAGAACAATGACTTATGAACATTTAGGATAATACATAAATGTAATGTGAATCTCATAAGTATAATCTCATTATAATTTCATTTGCAATGCACAATTATCTTATAGACTTTATCATATACATATAAATATTTACAAGATAAAGAATGTCTTTAAATAATTGTCACTAAAATACATCCCATTCAATTGGTTATAAGGCATAAACTAACACTTACACTGAAGTACAATAGGCTTACATAAGGATATTATGGAGTCGACACCACTCACTCCTTACCACTGTCCACTCATAGTCACACCCTTGAGACTTATCTCACACACAATAACATGAAAAACATTGCTCTGGTACTAATTGAAAAGCCCAAAGGTAGTTTCGCAAAATCCCATTTTGCCACGGTTGCTTCAAATTGAGATTTACAGTTGCTTATTTGAAAGCAACTGGGATAGCAAATATGATTTTTAGAATTTGATCACAAGTAGAAAAATTAACTGCGCAGTAAATAAATCAACACCATAAATTTGTTAACGCAGTTCGGAACACACAACCTACGTCTGCGGTGTCCTTACACAAATTAATCAACTTTTATCGAAGTACAATAGGCTTACACAAGACTATTACGGAGCTAACACCACTAACTTCTTGATGCTATCCACTCAAACTCACACCTTTGAAAGTTATCTCACACCCAATAGCATGACCACCTGATGCTAACTTTAATAGGAAATTTTGGAGCAAAGATAAAAATATCTCAAGTGATTAAATAAAAAATAACATGAAACAAAAAGACGAGTGAAAGAAACACTCCCCTATTATCTAAGCTCATACAGCCCACGATATAGAGAAAAACTAAGATAAAACTTGAAAAATTCAAATCATAAAATACCTAAATCTTTCTATAAGTCTCTAACCAAACATTAACATTTTCATCGACATAACTCTGTAAATCAAAATACAGAAGCAGAATTCTCAAATCATCAAGCAAAGATTCATTTTAACATCAAATTTACTATTCAACAAGTAAGGAAAAGCATACATACACCAATTACCTTAATCTTAGAAAACCTAGAAAGCTTAGACGTTAACTCCTTCGAACCCTTGCCAAAAATAGAAGTTTCCTCTCTACACAAATTGCCCAACTTGTTTCGTGGAAACCCAACAGCAAAAAGAATATAAGACGCAATCAAAGGAACCACATCCTCATACGATTGAACCCCAATCAAATTCACAAACACCAAAAATGCGTTCAACAAGTCAAGATATTATCTAAAGTGATATGATACACAAGATAAATATAGCAAATTGAATTATAAGTGAAAAATTAAGATAAGAGGTTAAGTGTATCTAAGATAATTTCAACTAAGTAGATGATCCGTTATCAGAGGATTAAATCCAGACACTACACCTAATGGTGAATGTTTTTAACTCCCATGAAAGGACCCACTGTAAGCGCTCTACGAGAGATAAGCAACGTTGTCTCAAATTCGCAAATTCAATTGTTACTACAAAATGTTAAAAAATTATGTTTTTTTTAATCGGTATTATTTTAAACATCTAATCTTACTACAAAATGTTTTAAATAAATTTTCAAATTTAAGAATATTTTTAAAATAAATAAAATTATAAAAGTTTGTATATTTTACCTTTTACCCGGTATCATATTTCTCTCGGATTTGCCTTTGCACAATTTGTTATTCATTTACAAGAAAAATGTCATCACTTCAAATAAAAGAGTTAGTGAGGAGAAAGCCACAACCACAATCCTCGAAAGGCTCATCATGCATCGCATGATTTCTACACGTATCCATTCCATTTCCTCCGAGCGTTCCGATCATCCAGTCCAGCATTAACGGATAAACAACTGAGAATTACGTTATCTTTTTGCGAGTGGAGCCATTTAAAGTGGAGTCCAATACGCACCACAAAAATAAGTTCTATAATTATTAATATGAAAGGGGATTGACAGCATCAACTTTATTATTGTGACGTAGAAAACATCACTGGTCTTTATCGGTCCAACGCTAATATCTATGGTGATAATGCAAAAATGGGTGAATTGTGTAAAAAATTTGCAAGATAATTTCAAATTGATAATATCATCTTAAGTAAAATAAGTCTATAAATAGAATAACTCAAGTGATAATAAAGAATGAAAATAAAATAACTCAAGTGATTAAAATAACAACAAATATAAACAAAAACAATTAAAAAAGAAAACAACTTTTCTAATAATTCCAACTTCTTTAATAAAAGATTGGAAAATTGTTCATCAATAAATATGTTGTAGTCTTTGACGATTATCACCGTAACATCACATACACATCAGCAAACAAATTTCCAACACGCATAAATGTTTCTTCACTGAAACCATGCAAATATCGGCACTGCAACAATCACAACAACTATTAAAATTTTCTGACACCACTTCTACTATCGACAACCACTCCATTAACAACCAATCAATTCACAAAAAGTCGCACAATAGATGAAGAATGGATTGTTATGAACTAGTATAACGGGAGGCAAGGCCTAACTTGAAAAAGGATTAAACAATTGGCCCAAGCTTATAAAGAGTGAAGAACGGTTGCACAAAGTGCTTTATATATAGCAAGGGTGCCAAGGATTGAATCACGGAGAATGTTATGCTATTGCTGTTTGTTCTTCTTCTCATCTCAATTCTCTCTGTTGCAAGTTTCCTCTTCTCACCTATTTCTTCTTTTTCTCTAGTTCATCAATCTTGAAATTCCATTAATCAATACGAGTCTCTTCAATTCCAATCAATTTCCAGTAACTGTTGTTGTTAATATCAGATCATTAACAAAATATAAATCAGCTACAAAACTCCTTCAATTGTCATTGAACAAAAGAAAAATACCCAGCCAACACAAAGACGATATCAACCAAAACACAACATGTATGCCTAAATCACCTAGCCAAGTATCGTAAAAACAATGAGAAAATTCTCCACAGTTTGACCACCCAATTAATGACTCAACTGGAGAAAACATAGCACACCAACACTTCAGAAAGGTGACGTAATTGACTATAAAATGTTGCAACAGATACACAACCCTTAACCAAAAAATCAGTAACGCACAAGATGATATCTTGATTCAATTGGCTATAGAATATTGTCAATAATCACTATAAAAACCCAGTTGTCAAGTTATGACAAAAACGACACATTTCAGCCACAAAACATGCGTGAACACCTCAACAAAATATATTCAATTGTCACTCAAATCTCCAATAAATTTTCCTTTCTTAGATAACTTTTATCCAAACATAGACTATATGTTTGAATCACATCTTGTTTAGGATTTAAAACCTTATCAAAACTTGTCTAAAGTCCCGCATAAACATAACTAGGTCCAAGTATAAAATAATATATAAAATTAAATAATAAGATAGAATCACCTATATCTTAACAGTTATGTCAAAACTTCCAAAGCTAATTATTCGAATTAGTAAGATCCTTCCTGATGTTATGAAACAATTTCTAATTAGGTAAGTTTATAAAGAGGGTTCCTACAAGAAAAGAAGTAATTATCCTATGATTTTATTTCCTTTTAAGAACTAAATTGTTGCCTATACAAGGAAATAAATACAATTTACATTTTGAAATATTATAAAGATATCATCAAAATGTTAAACATAAATCTTGAGCTGGCACATGGATCTCTATTAGGACACCTGCATATAAAGTCACAGCAATCTTAGAATAAAAATATTGACAACCTATTCATACACCTATTACACTTGTAAGCATGCCTATATTATTATCGATCAATTAAAAAGGCAAACTATCATTAAGTATCCCTTCATGAAAATTTTTGTGATTTTTAAAGATCCGTAGGTTTATTAATTGTAACACTATTTTTTTATATTTTCTTTAACGATAACCTAATTTTTTTATTCCAAGGCAAGTATCAAGTCATAAATACCCCCTGATTACTCAAATAAATCATGATTTTTATTTAACTTGGTTAGAGTGTCATTCTAGTCTTTTGACGCGAAGATAAATATTTTGTCATAAATGTCCTTAGTTACTCAACTATATCACAGCTCTCACTTCTTAACCTAATTTTCTTGAAAAGAGCCAACGGAATATGAATTTAGTACAATTCTTATTTTTATTTTTGTATCATTTTCTTATTCTATCTTATTTCTTTTTATCAATCATTTTCATAAAAGGTTATTAATGATGCTAACCAGTTCAATTGACTTATAATTATAAATATATACAAAAAAAAGTCATAATGTGAAAGAATAAGTGTCATATCCTAATTAACATATATACTCATCTCAAAATGCTTAAAACACAAAATTCACAAGTTACCATACCTTTAGAATTTAAATATTAGAAATTACTAGATTTTTCTTAATTAGAAAAAAATATTTTCTAATTTTAAAAAATATTTTAAAAATTACATAAAATTTTAATTTAATTAAGAAAGTCCTTTATATCATTTATTTAGAGATTGGTTTCTTAATTAACTAGAAAATATTTTCCAATAAATTAGGAAACTATTTTCAAAAATATTAAGAAAGTTCATCGTTTTTTATTAATAAATGAAAATATTTTCCAAATTTTAATCAAGAAAAATATCTTTTATAAAAATCAAGAAATTTGTTACTCATAAATAAAGGAGCATTTGCTAAATAAATTGAATAATAATTCTCTAAAAATAAACTTATAAATTTAAGTTATTTCAATCAAATTGAAATAAATAAATTTAATTAAGAAATAACTTTCTTAATAACTTAAGAAAACTTTTTTCTTAATTTTAAGAAGTATAATAAATTAATCTCTATCTAATTGAAACTAATTAATTCTAATTTTATAAACTATTTTTAAAATTAATTAGGAATCAATATAATCATTAATCTTAATCATATGAAGAAAAATATTTACTTTCAATTTGAAATTAAGATGTGATCTTAATTAATATAATCTCATTATATTGGTTATCTAACATAATCTAATTATTAGAGATAATTATTTTAAATATTGGCTTGATTCTAATTATTAATTTGATAATTTATTTAATTTAATAATTCAACTCCTTCAAAACTTAAACTAAATTCTAAAACATTCCTAATAATAATTACTCATGAAAAACAAAATTTAAACATTTTAAAAATATTTTTCAATTTTATTAGAAGTATAAACCAATTTAATCTTCATTCAGTTAATTTAATTGAAAATTAAGGACTTCAAAACATAAAAACCTAATTAACAAGGAGTGGGAAAGTCGCATGGTCAAATGGGACCATTGAATGGCGCGTGAGTTGCACGCGCAAGCAAGGTCCACAACGTGGGGCGCGTAACGTTTTCCCAAAACTGTGTTTTCTCTCGCGGCCGCCGCCATCTGCCTCTGTTTTCGCCGTCGCCTGCGTGCTGGTCCACCAAGCTGCATCAGTTGCTGGTGAACCCCGCTTCACCAGTGACGACGCCACTGGTTGAAACCAGAGACGCATCGCCGAATGAATCTTTATACTAGCACCACTCTCTCTTCGCCACTGGCTGAAACCAGAGGCGTTTCGGCTAATGTCCATACTAGCACCACTCTTTTTTAGGTTTGAAAGAGTTTATATAAGTAAAGATTTTATCAGCAAAATTTTGGTCAATAGAATTTTTTAAAAAAAATATTTTTCAAGAAATTAGATGACTATTTAATTATTATTTAAAAAAGAATTTTTTTGAAAGAATTTTGTACCATAGATTATTTGGTAATATAAAAATAAAAAATACTTTTAATTTTAGTTATATTTTATTTTATAATAAAAACTATTTATGTATATAAATATCATTTAAAATATATTAAATAATATACAAATTATAATATATTAATTATTATATAATTTTAAACCATATAAAATATAAATAAAAATATATCTAATCAAATCTTTTATATA
>JANTNU010000007.1:17682973-17694801 GCA_024752395.1 Erythroxylum havanense | reverse complement strand
ATATGTATAAAAAAAAGTATATATTACATTAATAAATCTTGGATATAATTAAAAAATGTCAAAATATAACATGCAGAAAAATAAAGCAATAATATCATCTTTATGGATGAATATAAGACAATATATGTAACAAATCATAGATTTAATAAAGAGTTTATTATGAAGCACTAAATTCTATTGTATCTGTTAATATTAAAAAAGTCTACTGTATCTGTTAATAACTCATCTTCCTTAAAAACTCCAGGTTCAAAACTCCAGCTGAAGGTTCAAATTTTCAGTTGATGAAAAAAACTTGCATTTTACAAAACATTACAATAATGAATGAAACATTAACATATAATTATCCTAAAATGTTATACATTAACATAATATAATCCTACAAATGCAACATATTAACACAATATAATCGTAAAATCTAATTAACTGCTATTTAACTATATAAACATGAATATCAAGGGTTTAATCACATTTATAAACAACAAATTAGACAATCACAAATAAAATTGGTAAAAATGTAATAAACAGAAGATTCAAAATTAAAATTAAAATAAAAACTACAGATGAAAATTGAAATTATCATATAATAGTTGATGGGAAAAATATTAAATAGATAGCATTTTATAGTTTCCAAAAAAATTATGGTAATGAAAGAAAAATTGACACAATATTATCCAAAAAAAAAACATTAACACAATATAATGTGATCATAGATGAAAATGATCAAAATTTAAATGCAATTGGTCAAGCAATATTTTAATTAATTAATTAAAATATAACTAATTAGTTTTAATTAATTATAATATATGTAACACATATTAAAGTATAATTACGTATTTAAAATATAATTAATTAATTAATTAATTAGCTTATTTTGGTCTAAATAATGAAAATTATAATATAATATAATATAATATATTTATTTATTTATCAAACTATAATTTATTTAGAAATTAATTATTGATCTTTAACAGTAATTTTATTCTGTTATAGTTAATAATAATTAATATATAATTAATTAATTGATGTGTTAAATAACTTATAGCTAATTGATCAATTAGTATATTAGTATAAATTTCATTACCTTGCATTATTGACTAATTAGCACATTACTTTTTTTACATTTTTAATTAAGTGTAATTTATATATAATTAATTAACTAATTAAATTATAATTAATAGATTGATTACTTAACTAATTATAAAGTGACTTTTTTTCATTCTAAAATTGAAATATACTTAAATCATAGTTAAATAATTAATTTTGATACTAATTAGAAGATAATAAATTAATTGATTTATTAAAATATATGAAAAACATTTCACGCCTTGACTAATAATGAATAACAAAAAATAATTATATTAATTATAATGATAAATAATTATTTTTGAAATAAGTTGCAATTTATAAATTAAATAATTTATTTTATTTTAATTATCAACATTTAAAGTGAAATTACATAATTAATTAATTAATTATATTTTAATCAATTATAGTTTAACGAAGAAATTATTTTTTGGTTGGTGTTAAATATATTATAATTAATCAAAACTAATTAATAATATTTTAATTACTATTTAATCAATGATCAAACAAAAAATGATAAATTTATATATTTTGAATAACAGCCCAGTCACACCTGTGACTTAATAGTCACAGGCATGAATATTAATGAATAACGGATGAGTGAATAATAAATACCGAAAAATAAAAAAATACAATATATTTAATATTTATTATATATGTTAATCATGATCCTGAATTATTTACTAATTATTCCATATATTTTTGTCATTTTAAATCAAGTGTAATTTATATATAATTAATTGGCTAATTAAATTACAATTAATAGATTGATTACTTAGGTAAGTATAGAGAGACAAAATTTTTCATTTTATAAATTTAATGTACCAAAATCATATCTAATAAATTAATTATGATATAATTAATAGTAATTATGATATAATAAAATAATTTTTTTATTAAAATATATTTTATTTATAAATTTATTATTACGTTTATTCAGTTGTAATTAATAATACTTAATATATAATTAATTGATTGATGTTTTAAAATATAATTAATCGATTAAATAGTAAATACACACATATTACTGCATTATTAATTATTATACAGTAACATTCAATGTATAGAAATCTATAAGTAGTCACGCTTGTGACTTAATAGTCACAAGCGTGATGAAGCAATCATGATTTTACAACATTTTTATTAAAAAAATTAATTAATTAATTAAAATGTTTTTAATTACCTGATTAATCATAACATAATCGATTGACTAATTAATTATAATATATTTAACATACACGAAAATTATTTTTTCATTAAAAGAAGGCTGTGGTGTTTACAGTTGAGAAAATTTAACTGATTCAGCTATGGATTGGGAGTAAATGGGAATAAGGTTTTGTTGGTAGTTGTTGCATAATTACACGTTTTAACAATGTGTGATCCAAAGGAAATGGATCTGGCATTTAACGAATTAATGTAAGTAGAGGTTAAAGAAGAATTGGCAGTAGCCCTAGAAGGTGGTGAGGTTAAACTAAGATACCATGGTCCATGGTTTGTTTGGGTTAGAATATTGTGACACTGTTAATGAAAACCTTGAAGAGTGTAACCCATCTTTAACAATTGATCTTGTGGAAAGGTGACTGGGAAATTCTAATGTTTCTTCAAAATTCAGTGAATATATGATATCCGGGATGGTTGAAAATTCAACAAATGGTTTAATACCTTGTAGTAAAAATAAAACTTTGAATTATATATTAATGGAATACCATACTTAGAAAAATAATAAGAATATAAACAAGAGAAATACGTATCAATATTACCTTCCATACATAAGAAAACAAAGATGGGGGGTCGATTAGAAACACTTTGTAAAGTCTGGATGGATAATAGTTGGTAATAATTTTCATTGCTAATAAAATACATTCATGAAGGTTAGAACAAACCTGTAAAAACCTGAAAATATAAAAAAAAAATGAGGTTATTAAAAGAAATTATTTTTCTATAAAATATTTATTATATTTTTATACGTTAACAAATGAGTAAACATAATTGCATCAAAAATAATAACAAATTGTTCGCAGTTTTTGTGTATTCTTGATATGAAAACTTCCAAAGTAAATGCAATGAAGCATGTGAACCTATAAAAATCAAACCAAAAGATAACCTAGGGAAATTATCAAATAAGAAAGATAAAATTTGAAAAAATATACAAAATTTTATTATATACTTATACAATAAAATACAAAAATTACATGTTTATAATTTTATCTTATTTTATTAATTTATGGCTTTATTTTTCTTCATTTTTTTCAATATCTTTTCTAGTGAGTATAGTTCTTGGTTATTTTTCCCTTTGTTCTAGGTTTTTCTAGTTTCAAAGATGGATAGAAATGCCGAGAGGCATAAAAAGTATTCTAAAATGGCAAAAAAAAAGAAAATGTGAGCTTATACTGTAGCGTCGAGAAGCTTATGATGTAAAACAGATTAACGCAACTTTATCTTTTTCTAGTTGCAAAAATATGAGGTGTAAAACTAATTTGTCTAAGATGATAGATAATTTAGATCGACCTGAGTTGTCTATAGGAGAACATTAATGTCAACTAGTTCGTGATCAACCTGCTTATTCTACCATTGATAACATTATTATAGATGATCAACTATTTCTTCATCCATCCAGTAGTCAATTGGTATAAAATCCATCTACTGATTTTAGCGTGGATTATGTCAGTATGAATTGTCTAATAATATGCATTATAATTTTGATTATCCATATATATATATTCCTCTTGTTCTATCCACCTCAATGGCACCTGTTGAGCATCAATGTATAAATCTTCTTAGCTATATTCTTTGTAGTTTTCTATTATCATTGCCCCTCAAAGTGATAAACCCTTTTATAAATCTTTTTAGGGATAAACTATCACCATTCTCATTCAAAATTAGCGTGCCTAAAGAAATGTCCTACTGAACCTCGACAGTGTCCTTTATTCCCAACTATGAGCATTATGATTCGAAAAGATTCTATTTAGAGACCCCATCATTTTATTGCTCATCAAGAGAGATTTCCATTGTTGGTCCTCAAATGACATTTACTCTAAAATGATAATTTATTGATGGAGATGAAGAATCTGAGCATTTCAGGAGGAATGTTCGTACATGTAATAATAATGTGGCTTTTACTTCGTATGGAGGTAGGTATGATCGAGAATTAACAAAAAATAAGAAAAGTGTTTATACATTTCATGTTCAAGGTCACGTTTATCATTTCCTTTACAGTTTAGTTTTGACAATTGATAGAGTGCTTGATATCCAACTCTATTTTTGGATACTGATGAGGAGCTTACAAAAAGTTGTGATAAACTTCGTGAGGATACATTAAAATTGATTATGACAGTCCTACAACATAATCCCTATGCTAAGTTCTTTAGGAGTCTTAAGGACAGTCTGACACTTAACAATCATACAATAGTCTTGAGGTGTTATCCTGGCCTTGATCAACATGTATACAATCTTCCTATTGCATCACAAGTAACTATTATATGGATTGTGGTGGATGATGAAAGATTTGATAAATCTCCACACATCCAAGTCTATAGTCATTCAGGCATAATTATAGAATCTAATCTTACTATGCGTATTATGATCCCCTTTAATATCCTCTAGTATTTCCTTATGGTGAATTTGGATGGCATCGTAGAATTAAATGATTTTTTTCAAAGAGAATGAGGAACATTACTTCAAACGAGGAACGTGACATTAATTTCAATTCTTTTATTGATCTTTTTGATCTGTTTAATATGGAGAATACATACAAGTTTTTCTTTTCCTATTTCATTTTAAAGTGTTGTCTAACCTTATGCTTTTATTTATTTGATTTGTTTGTATAATTTTTAATTGCTGGTCAAGAATACTATGAAAATGACATTATTTTTGTTAAAGATTATTATTGTTATAGGCTCTAAATAAGAGAACCTAGTCAGTCAATGCTACCCTATAGCTTAAGCCTACTTCAACAATTTGTTGTGGGTGTTTATATAAACATTGAAACATTTAGACTTGATTTCCATAGAAAGAGACAAAATGAGATAAGGATAGAGATATTACAGGGTGTTTTGGATAGTATTAGCATCGGTTAGATTGAAGGTTATCAAATTGGCCGCCAAGTTATGCTCCTAGCTTCATTTGTAAGTGGTCTAAGGGACATGAAACATCATTATCTTGATGCAATAACTCTAGTATAGAAGTATGGTAAACTTGACATTTTCCTCACCGTGACTTGCAACCTAATATGGAAGGACATTCAAGATAAACTTCAGTTTCATGAAAAGCCACAAAATAGGCCTTAGTTATTGCCCAAAGTTTTTAGAGCTAAATTTGAGATCCTAAAAAATGAACTGATCAAGAAACAGGTCTTTGGAAAGGTTACTGTATATGTTTATGTTATTGAGTTCCAAAAGCGTGATTTCTCTTATGCTCGTAAGTCGCATTCTAAATTACTTAATCCAGAATCTTATGAATAAATCATATCTGTTGAAATACTAAACCTTATTCAAAATTCACGGCTATATTCTCTTATCATTAAACACATGATCTACAGTCCTTGTGGTCATATGAATAAAGATAGCCCTTGTATGAGAAATTGTGTCTGTAAGAACCATTATCCTAAAAATTTTACCCCTTTTACTGTCCATGTTAAGGATAGTTATGTATGTTATATAAGGAGGGATGATGACCAAAAAGCAAAGATTTGTAAGCATGAGGTTGATAATAGATGGGTGGTTCCTCATAGCCCATACCTTTTGCTTCTCATTGATTGCCCATAAATGTTGAAATATGTTCTACTATTAGGCTTGTACTTGTATAAGTATGTCTTCAAGGGCCATGATCTTGTTAATTTTAGTATTTTTGATCAACAGATCACTATTGGTATTGATGAAATTAGTAATTTCCAAGAAGATCATTGGATTTCGCCTCTTAAAGCTTTTTGGTGTATATATGAGTTTCATCTAGCAAAGATGAGTCCATCAATTTATTTGCTTCAGGTTCATCTTCCTGATCAACAATCTATCTCCTTTGACAAAAACGTAAATTTGTCCTATTTGTTAAGAAAATTTGACTTCTCAAGAACAATTTTAACTGAAAATTTCAAAATGAATTCAACAAATAGAAAAGATAAGGAAATAAAATGTTTGTATAAGGATTTTGTAGAACATTTTGTTTGGACCAAAAAATAAGAACATGGTCAGAAAGGAGTTGAGAAAAAGTTATAGGAAGGTTGGTTACTGTTAACCCTAAAGAAGGAAAGAGGGTATTACCTAAGGTTATTACTTATGCATGTTAAAGGACCAACATCATTTGATCACTTATTGACTATTGAAGGTAAAAAAAACAAGCTATTTTAGGGAGGCTACAATAAAATTGAGCTTGCTAGCATCTAATTCTTATATAGAACAAACTCTAGAGGAGGCTACTTTATTTTAGATGCTAGCTTCATTTAGACTTTTATTTACTACACTCTAGTTTTATTGTTCACCAACAAATCCTAACTAACTTTGGGAAACATTCAATGACTATCTTTGTCTTGATTACCAATATGCTTCCTCCTATAATGCATATACATCTGATGACGTTATAAGGATGACCCTCTAGGATATTAATAGATCCCTAGAACAAATGGGGAAGAGCTTGAGTGATTACCATTTTGCTGAATATGATTTTACAGGTGATTATTATGAGCAACTTACTAGAGAAATACAAAGTGAGAAAAATATACACATTATCCCAGAAGATTTGTTATTACATTCAAGATTGAATAAGGAACATAAATACGTATTTGATTTGATTTTAGAATCAATTTTTGTTTAAATACTAGTAATTTTTTATGGTCCAGATGGAACTAGTAAAACTTTCTTGTATAGAGCGCTTTCTACAGTTTTACGACCACAGGGTCATGATGCAATTGTTGTTGTGAAATCAGGTGTTGCAATATCAGTCCTTCTTGGTGGTAGGACAACATACTCAATATTGAAGATCCCACTTGATTTTTTGAGGAAGAAAGTTTGTTAGTCAAGTGAGCAAGATAGTTTTTACAAAACTAATTTTTGAATCTAGTCTCATCTTATGGGACGAGGCTTCAATGGAAAAAATGAGAAGTCATTGAAGCTTTTGATGATTTATTGTAAGATATATAGAGTCCAATAAGCCTTTTGGAGTAAAGATTGATGTTTTTGACGGTGATTTTCGTCAAACCTTAGCCATTATAGACTAGGCCACAAAAGAACAGTTAATTGATTCAAGTCTTGTAAAGTCACATCTCTGGCCACACATGCGTAAATTATCTTTAACTATAAATATGAGAGCTATATCAAAACCAAATTTTTGTGATTTCTTATTAAGGGTAGGAGAAGTTATAGAGCTTGTTGATGAGCAAGATCAGATTTCCTTACTTGAACAACTGGTTAATCCTTATCATAATAAGGATGAATCTCTCAACAGGTTCTACTTTTTATCTTATTGTTTACTCTCCATTTCATTGTTTCTTTAAAAAATAATTTGACATCTTTCCAATGCATTGTTGGCTTTACCAGGTTAGTTCAAAATGTCTTCCCTAACTTAAACATATATTCATCTGAATCATACTAGAAGATAAATAGATGCATACTCTGTCAACAAACACCTGTGTTGATGAAGTTAATAACATGATGATCAACAAATTGTTTGGAAATCTATATTCATTTGTAAGTTTTGACAGAACAGTTGACCGAAGACATCAAGTAGATTATGAGGATTTTCTCAATTCTCTGAATCCTAAAGGTCTACCTCCTCATAGATTATTACTGAAAGGGGTTGTCCAATCATCCTTCTAAGAAATTTGACCCCAACAGAAGGTTTGTGAAATGGCATAAGATTAATATATAGACAATTAAAAGAGCACACAATTTCTACAGAGATTGTTTTTGAACGTCATAAAGGAATTTTTTTTATACATAAGATTCCTCTACAGTCTTCTGAAATTGAAAAGAATATAATACCTTTTGTAAGAACACAGTCTCCTATTCATCTATGTTTCACGATGACCATAAATAAGTCCCAGGGGGTCAGACGCTTAATTATCTAGGAATTTATCTTAGTCAACCCATATTTTCACATGGACAATTGTATGTTGTTTTGCCAAGAGCCAGAACTCCTGAATCAGTTAAAGTTCCAATTATCCCAGGCACTTTTAAGTCTTCAAAAATTGATCACAAAATAAGGAATATTGTATTCCATGAAATTTTCCAGTTGGCTAAATTATAACATATAAAATACAAAAAGGTATATTGATTGTTCTATTCAAGTGTATTTAGTATTATTCTATTTACAAAATAATTTTTTATGTTAATGTTTTCTTAACCATTTTTTTGGTAGGATGGAAAAATGTTTATTAATCGTGGAAATTTTATCAGGTGCTGAGGGGTGGTTATGCGAAGTAACCATCCAAAAAAACAACAAATTGCTAAATCACCTAATAAGAGAAAAGTTTATCTTTTTTGATTCAGAGGTATAACAATTATACTTTCTTCATTTAACATTTTTTCTTTTTGCGCTAACTTTAGCAAATAATAGTTGACTTGGTTATCAAATCAAAATTTCTATAAATCTCTTTACAGTGCTACTCAAGTAAAAAAATATCCGAGATTTTTTTCTATTTCTATGCCCTTTTTCTATGAAATGTTGCTAATATTTTTAGTTTAAAATTTTAATATTTTTATGTGTCAAAATTTGCATTTATTACTTTTTTGTCAATAGAATACTTTAGCTTTTTTTAATTAAATTTTCTTCAACAGGATCACTTGTGAAGCTATCATATTTAACAATGATATCAAAAGAATGAGACCCATTTTGTGGCCTTATAAAAAATATATCATTTCTAATTCCATTGTCAAGCCAATTCCAACTCAGTTCCAAGTTGAAGACTTGAAAATTTAGTGGATAATTACAATTCACATTATTTTCGAGCCTGTAACTGATGATGATAACATCGAACCAAGCAAATTCAACTATACATCCTTTATAGATCTCATAAAGTTTATCAATAATAAAGAAAAATCAATTGGTTAGATCTTTTACCCGTTTCTCTCAACAACTATTTTTTCTTCCATTACATATGATTATACTTATCCTTATCCTTATCATACGATAGATATTTTGGCTATCGTTATTCAAGTTTTGGATGTGACACACATCAACAAAGACAACAAAGTTTTGACTATCCAAAAAAATTTTCTTGCCAATAAACAATATGTTGTATTCCCTATTTTTCTCTACAACTAATGAACTCCAATAACATTTGATTCTTTTGACATTTTTCATTTTTTTATTAGATAACAAACCATCAATAAATTGTACAGTCCTTGCATATTTATCCAGTGTTTGTATGTCGTAGGCTAAAAGTTCACTTTAATAATGGTAATTCTATTTTCATTTTCATCATACTATTATATTTTTATATTTATCCTCTTATTTTATTTTTAGGCTTTAATTTAAGAATTTCAAGTGTTGCATTATCCATATGGTTTGATTCTACAATTCTCATTGATATGCTAATACAAAAAGTTACATATTTTAAAAATTGGTACTTCCATATTTCTCATCTTTACTTTTCCAGCAAACAAACTTCTATTCACATTTTTAGATGTTTTTATTTTTACGCTTATAATTACCATTTTTAGGGCCCAATAAAATAACAAGTAGCTAAATACCTAACATGCTTACCTTAAATATGATCCTGATGTATCTTTTGGGTCAAATCAAAAATTTTCAAAGATTATTTTACTAAAGTCCACTGACAAGGTACCTACATTTTATATTCTACAATGAACTTTCTTTCTCACATATTATCCATCTAAATTAAATATTCCTAACAAACATCTATTTGTATCTTTCTAGACAACATGGTTTAAAGCTCGTCTTTTCTTTCAATACATTCTGCAAAAATATTGGCATATGAGCTGAAAAAAATGTTTTCGCTCGACCGCAACCATATATGGGGTTACATTTATATGTAATTCTTGCAAGGAGAAACATCCAACAGAACCCAAGTTCAAAACATATCCTTATGTGATTTGAACACATTCCTAACTTAAATTTAAGATCGTTCATATCAATTCTAAATACAAATTTCTAATATTATTTATTTATTCAACTATACATTTTCTCATTTACTTTCTTTTTAAATTGTAGATTCAAGTATAATGTTGATTTGATTGACAACACCGGAATTGTCACAACATCCATTTTTGGTGAACTTGCCAAAAATCTCTTGAACTTTAGTGTTGTTAAAGATATGCAGTTATTACAATGAGGTTATATTTTATAATTATTATAAAAAAAATACATTTGATTATTTTATATTTTTATAATTATTATAAATAAAACTACATTTGATTATTTTTTATGGCATCTTTGTTATATGACTAATGATCTACACTTTTCTCTCTATTACAAAGAGTATTGAACTTCCTCTTGATAAGGTCCATGCTGAATTGAAAACAAAAACTTTCTTGTTCATATCAAACCTGTTCACATGCAACCATCGGACGGAAGACAATGCTTCACTGTTATCTATTACCTCCATACTGATGATGCTGAATTAGAGGGAGGTTCAATTCAAGAAAAAAAGGACTAATGACAATGATGAAATAAGACTCACAACTATTTGAGGTATCTATCATTATTTATTCAAAAATTTTCATATTTATATTCATCAAACTATCAACATTGTAGATGTTTTTGTTAAGTCAAGAAGACTTCACTTCTTCTATTAATTTTGATGATAATCAAATAATAATAATAATCATAGAAGTTTGTGAATTGTTTTGATGACTTTGTTAAGTGAGTAAATAAATATAAGTAACACAAATCATCAACTCAAGACGATACATAGTCAACTCCAGACGATACTTAAAACTTAAGATGGTCACCTCAAGACGGTCAACTCCAGACGATACTTAAGTTAAATCAAGAAGATACTTAAGTAAAAGCTGAATACGACAAAGCATCTTAGATAGACCAGACGAAGCGTAATACTAGACAAAATGCAACACCAGACAAAGCGCAATATTAGATGAAATGCAACACTAGATGAAACATAACACCAGACGAAGCATAATACCAGACGATACAAATGAAAAAAAATTCTAGAACCTAATTTAGTTAGTTAGTTGGATATAGTTACAGGACTCAACTAATAATGATTTTATAGAAGATTCAAGAAGCATATTTCTCAAGAAGACAGTTGAAGATTTAGGTTATAAATACTAGTTATAGTCGTAAAATAGCAACAAAAATACAAGAGAGAAAATCTGATTGTACAAAACTTACTTAGAAAAACTTTGTACTTAGAAAGAAAGAGAGAGAGCAAATACATCTGTAATGTGAAGTTCAAACAATATCTTTCAAAGAGAAAGAAAGGCTAGAGCCTAGAGAGGCTAAGGAAGCAGATAAAGAATACTTTATGAGAGAGACCTGAAGAGGCTCTGCAAGTGTAGAAATAATACTTCTAACATTGAAGAGTATAGTGAAATCTCAAAAAAAAAACTCTGAGGACTGGACGTAGCCTAAGGTTAGGGGTGAACCAGTATAAATCGCAGTGTCATATTCTCTAACCCTTATCTCTTTAATTTTATTATTGTTAGAAGAATAGATAATAGTTTTCACTATTGTATTATTCATCAAATTAAGTGAATTGTTTTGTAATCGTCTGAATTTGTAAAGAAAATCAAGAAGATTCTAAAGACTAATATCTTAGATGATTTAACACAATT
>JANTNU010000007.1:17478696-17496041 GCA_024752395.1 Erythroxylum havanense | reverse complement strand
TGGTTATCGGCGTGCCTGTGGTGGTCGTGAGAGAAAGAGAGAGAGAGTGAAAATAGAGCGAGAGGAGAGGTGGGAAGGCTTTAAAGCAATTCACGGGAAACCATGCGGTCTTTCTGTCTATTTGTTTGTTTTTTTAATTTTTGGTTTCTAATTTCCTATAACGTCCCTCTCCCTTATGTTTTATGCTAATATTGATATTATTAGTGGGAAGAGTATGAGTTTTATTTACTGTTGTTAATAATAATAATATCTAATATTTATATATTTAAAATTATGATTTCCGCGTTGTCTTGGCTCTAGTGTACAGTCCACTAAATTAAGACCCCACTAAGTTATAAGCTGGGCCTCTGTAAATTCGACCGAGACACCAATCTTTTTGTCATTTTGTTTTTATCCATTAAGTTAGCACTGGGTGGATAATATGAATAAAAATACGAATGAATACAGTAAGGAATGAAAATAGAGTATAGTTAACAATGAATCTTATTCTTTTAATAGAGTATTGCTGAAAATTAGAGAATGAAAGTATTATCTCTTTGTTCCAATAAGGTGGAATCAGCCACCCCAGTTGCCCCCACACTTGAGCCCGAGCAGATTGTGAGAGTAGTAAATCACAGTTTATCTTGGTCGATCGCCTAGCAGAGCGGCCCTTTGCACTCTCGTTGTCGGGAATCGAACTTAGGTCCTTGACCCAATTTACTCTGCTAGATTGCCAACCGAGCTATCCCGTACGGGCTTAAAGTATTATCTCTGTTAATATTAGACGTGAGTTTTCATTCTATACCTGTATCTTTTTTTCCTATATCTCCACACGAGAACTTCCTAAAATTGCTATTGTATGTAAACCTTTTTTTGTTTTTTGTTTTCATGAGTTGCAATGCAAAATTATGACTATTTCAGAATACCAATTTTCACAAACTCTGCAGCCTTAATTTAAGATAATATGATAAACGCACCTACATCTCGTTTTCAAGTTTGCTTGGATATGACAGAGAAAAGAAAAAGACATGCAAGTAACCGACTTTATAAGCCATCTAAGCAGCACCGCTGATCTTTGATTAACCCACCCAAATCCAATCACTGGCGATTATTCTAATGCTTGTGTTTCAATCACCATAACTTGCTCACCAAGACAAAAGAGAGAGAGAGAATAATTAGGTCAACTAAAATGGATAATGCTAGCTCTTGGTGGTTTTTAATGTTTGGTTTGTTTTGTACGTCAAACCGTGTCAGTTGAAAGTTGAAAACATTTCTCTTTATCCTACACCAGTCATGGATCATAAAAAACGTGCATTTCTCAGTTGAGGGAAGTGAATCCACATCATCTTAATTTTACCAAACTCATGCATTTCATCATCATCCTCATCATGTCATGTTTATATGCGACCCATGTCTTGAATGTTTTGAAACTCGGACCGGTCATCGAAGGCATGAAATGAAACTGTGCATTGTGTGATGAGCTGTGAATTAATATATAGTAACAAAGTAGTTTTTTTTTTTGTGTGTGCTTAAAGGGATTTGTTTTTATTCTGAGCAGCCAATGATTAATGCAAAATAATAAAACAAAACACACACAATGATGGAGAAGAGGAAGGGGCATGTGGTTGTTTTCATCTTTTGCATTTCCACATCGCCTCTAAAAGCTCCAAACACTTTGCCATGGAAGCATTTATTCTCAAGCGTCCATTTATGCTCTTGCAGGCACGGGTACTGAAACACAAAAGAGTTCCTTGGATTGGGTTTGGATTTGGATTTGGATGGTCATAAATTCAGATATACAAAACTCCACAGACTTTGCTTGTAACACTGACACAGTAACTGAAGAAAAGTAAATGAGTTTCTGTTGGTGAAAGAGGAAAGTAAATAGCTTAGAATAAGAACAAAACAAAAAAAACAAGAAAAAAAAAAAAGAAGAGATGACTCACATTACCTGTGACATGCCAGAGGTGCTTTGCCTCCTTGAGAGAGACACGCCTAAAAGTTGCAGAGAGACGATCAGGTTGAGATTATTTTAAGTTAAACCACTGCTCCACTGTTTCTGCTTATAGAAGATGATGAAATATATAAACTACGTTCACTGCATAATTGTCTCTTGATTTGAAGAATGATGTGATTTACATGTAAGACAGAGTTTACAATCGAATACTTTAACATTTCTGAGTTGAATTCAGTATAGATGGAACCAAACAGATTCACGTTAACAACAAGTTGCTTAATAGAATCCTTAGAAAAAGAATAGGGGCTAGCTCCAGTATCAGTCTCTTGGGATTTAAAACCAGATTCTTACTTATCCATTTCACTGCAACTTTCTAAGAAGCAGACAATTGGATTTGATTAATTATGGCCAAAAGCATAATTTGTTAAGGCTAATAGCTGGATAGAAAATGACGTTGTTAACTTTAAAACGTGTGATTTGGGCAATACAGGCGGCGGCTCTCATCAAACTGCTCCCTAACATGGCATCTCCAATTAAATAATTACAACGCTCTTGTCATTTTCCTTTAGTCAATATTCAATACTTCCAATTCGCTTATTGTGTCCATGTTAACAAGCAAATTCAAACTCAAACTCATCTTCTTGTTTCTCATCACACCATTAGGCTGTATTGTCAACAAGAATGTTTTACATATTGCTTCAATTGACCTCACACAACAGTTTAAGTTATTGTGATGAAATGGTCACTTAATATGGTATCAGAGCTTCTATGATTAAATGGTCATGAGTTCGAATCCTACCACCCACCTATTCTAAGTAAATTAAGCACAAAATAAAGTAGACCTGTGCAAGTTTCAAGCTCAAAAGGCTTTCACTTGAGGGAGTGTGTTAGAGAATATATAAAATCAATTGAATTGACCTCACACAACAGCTTAAGTTATTGTGATGAAATGGTCACTTAATAGGATTGATATGCATTGTAGTATGTGACAATAATTGAGGCATTGGTAAGAAGGGTTGTGGAGATTAAAGCGGGATTCATGTGATGCTACCCTCCATTCAAGACATCATCGGATTAATCAATCTTTGAGGTTTTGATTTGTTGGCATAACCAACCCGGCTTCACAGGCTCCACTTTTAGTATATTATGGTTCCATTATTTAAACAAAAGGGTACGTGTCACATTTCTGTCAAGAAGTTTTGAGCTTGCCTTGATTAGCAATCAATCCTTTACTTAATTGTTAAACCTACCTGTAATGATGAAGAGGAGATGATGGAATTAACAAATGAAGTGATGATATACCTGAGATTGAGAGAGATGTAACACTAACCATCATAACTTAAGAAATTGACTTGGACTAGTCAAATGAATCAAGTTTCTAATGGTCACGAGAATATGGAGAAAGGAGGAACATTACAAAGTATTTACATTCTAGTGTGAGTTTAGTTGTTGTACCGGAAACAGCTTCTCTATTATGTAAGAGTAAGACTGCGTACTATTAGACTTCCTCAAATCCAGCTTCAATGCAGAATTTCAGACTGGATGTGATTATGATGACGTAAAATTATTGTTACCGGGCAACAGTCAGCTGCAGGCTCTTTGGAGACTCTTTGGGCTTCACTACATGTTCAAGCCTGATTTCTGATGAAGGAGAGCCGGGAACTTCCTCCTCGAACCCTACCTCAAACAAAAGTGACTGGTATAAACAGACCTCATCTTCCTTGCAATAGTAAACCTGCAAGTGAACCACACTGATTATTTATAGACGCCAGACAGATTTATCCTGAATCTGAAGTCCTCTCCTTAACAAGAGATGCATTCACAACATACAAGTAATGGGTAGCTTTTTAGATGATATCCGGGAAGCATGCCAATAAATTAAGATAGTTTTGAATTGCTAAAAGATTATAGATAGCTTTGCTTAGCTACAAATTTCAGAGTTGCAGTTACAGAGGTGGAGAAGAACCCAGGACAAGTTACGTTTTTTCTTTGATAGGAACGTTTTCAATACTCGACAGCTACTACTAGTAATGTAAATCTGCTGAAAGAAGCTTGGAAAAGAAGATGATTCTAATGAATGTAAAATAATTGCCATTGAATCTCAAGCACACAACACCAAACAGTGTGTACCTTGCAGTTTATTCGACCCATTGAAGCAGAAGCAGAGGATCTCTTAAAATGAAGTGCTGCTGTTCCTTCTGGACTAATATATCCATCTAAGGGTTCAATTGACATGACATTTTCAGGTTCAGTTTCAACAATGAATTTGCTACGAGCTTCCTGCATTTAGATTAGCGACTACATTACATTACAGAAGAAACAACCTAAGGTGCCATTCTAACCATGCTTCAACAGATGCAGGAGAACAGCAACACCACTTAATTTCAGCAGTAACTGCTTTCTTCCTTCATTTCATATTAAAAGGAAGAAAATCATTAAATACTTCATGGAGATAAAATCTGGAAGGATCTTGAGTAAAAGGTTTTGGAATGTGGTGAACCTTTGAGAAATGATACTCCTTAGGCAATGAAATCTTGAGTAAGAGGTTTCCTTCATTGGATGAACCACCAATAACTTTGATTATCTGTGTGTCAGTCAATGATCTCCTATTGAGACGCTTTAAAGATCTGGACTTTTTAACAGGAGGCTGAACTCCTTTTAGCTCCAAAGTACGAAGCTCAGCCTCCTCCTTATTCAAGTCCAGACACCTGATAATGTTGTTGTTTGTATCAGCAATGATAAGTCTTCCTGCAAAAACCCACGCTGTCAGAATGTCTTTATAACTAATGAGAGCTACAGGAATCAAACTTAATTTCCTAATGAATTAAGGAGGATAACATGATACACCATCATATTGATTGACGATGTAACCGCCTGGAGATTAGAAGTCAATAAATAACAGGGTGACCCTCAGAGGAAGGCAAATTCACAACTTCGTAAGCAAGTACATTGCTGAATCCAATAGTTGTGAACATATGCAAACTTCAGAAAAGTACCAGTGGTATTTTGTAAGGGTGAAGTAGTGTAATAGCTATATTAGGAAAGACAATCACCATTTCCAGCTTCAATTATTCCAGATGGTTCTGAAAGCTGCAGAATACATATGACAAGCACTTTGAGAATTAAGGGAAGAAGGAAAATTGTCAGAACATTGTACGTTGCCATAAAAAGAGTGCAATAAATGAACTGGATGTTTGCACACCTGAGCAGTTAGTGCCGATCCATCTTTGAAACCGGCTTTCCCTGTTCCTGCTATAGTAGTTACTCTTTTAGTAGCTGGATCTAGCTTCTTGATCTGAAAATTGAAAAGGAAAGATTGATGCAACAGAATGATGCTTGAACCTCTATTTTTTTTATCATTGAGCATTCAGACACACTAATTGTCACAGTTCAATCGAATTATTTCCCATTAGGAGTACCAAAAAACTCTATGGAAGTGATAGATGCATTAAAATACACATATAGCTCTGAAATCTTAAGTGGATTCAAGATTTAAGGAGATTCATCAACATTTTTCAACATTCAAGTTCTACATATTCAGTAAAAGGATACACATAAAGAAAACCTATATATAAATACAGAATGCTGCATGTTGTACGTAGTAAAAATTTCTAAAATCTAGACACCTTATGATTGTAGCTATCTGCTACATATATTTGACCATCCTTTGCACATAAAAGACCCAGTGGATGTTGTAGAAGGACTTCAGACCCTGTACCATCATTGTCTCCAAACTGCAGAGTTGTAAGATTATCAGCTCTCAAAATATAACCTTTAGCTTTTGCACAAGTGAATTGAATTTTCGCAAGGTAATATGCAATAGTTTCTCAAGTTAAATTAAGTTACCTTGAATAAGTTGTCAGGGAACATTGGATCACCACCAGCTATCAACCTTGTACCTCCTGCTTTTAGATCAAGTGCTCTAATGGAACTACTTTCGCTATCAGCAATATATGCTTCCTTCATGTCTGATTAAGAGTAAACAAAATGCTTTCCACATAGGATTTGACAACATATATGGATAAAATACAACAAAAGTAGTCTCCTTCAGAATAGAATGTTACCCAGAGATAACGAAATTCCAGAAGGTTGTGCGAATGACGTGCTTGTTGAGCTATTTCAATAAATAAACATAAAATCCATACAAAGTTATGATTATTAATGTCCAGGAAAGAGGGAAGATAAATGAAATAAGCAACCTTTATAAGAGAAACCACTATCATAGAACGTACATATAGCTTACAGGATGCAGTGAGTAACTAATTGAATCTACCTAAGTCTTACCTTGATCCATTTAAGTTTCTTTCATAACCATCACCACTGAACGCTCTTGTAATTCCATCCAGTGTATTGTGCTCCCATATCTGATGTTGACCAGCCATTGCAATATAAACTCTGTCTTGAAATGGCTCGTAGCAGACATCCCATGGAGAATTGAGGAGCTGAAAGAGAATAAGTTTTACTTCATGTTGAATGCAAATGTACTAGTCAAGCACCAGAATTTATCAGCATAAGTGTTTCAACTAGTTAAAGGTATCAAGTGAAACACACTAGATGCATCTTTTAAAGTCCAATCTTGCCTGGTCTGATCCTTTTCCTCCTCCTTCATAGTCAGAACCTTTTGTTCCATTACCAGCAATAGTTTGCACCATCTCGTTAACAAAATCAACCTCCCTACAATATCATAAAACCAGTGTGACGAAGTGATGTAATGTGCATCATTTTTATTTGCATTAGTTGATATGACTATATTCTGATCAATTTTTCCTTTCCTTTAGCTATTTTTTTGTGTTTTGATTTCCTTCATAAGTTGCATATCTTGAAACTTGATTCTTGAAACCAAACCTGTATAGAAGATACGTTCTACAGATTATGCGTCGAGGTTATCATCATTCCTTAACAATTCAACCATGATGTTTTCATCAAATATGACATATAGACAATTAGATAGTACTTGGAGTTTTCAAAATGTCTTTTATCCATATGGGAAACCAGTAACTGATTTTGACTTGCACCATATATATTTGAACCGTGACCTCAAGCAGCCATCCAGTTACAGATAAGTTAAAAACAAGTCTCATCAGAAACTGTCCCAGAAAAATATAGAAATAGAATTATTAAGAACATTGAATCTCATCATTTGAACCATTTAACAATTGGAAATAAAGCCAGCAACATTTGATAAGAAAAAGAATTAAATTGGGACCTCAAAGCATGATTTTCAGTGTCTGCAACATAAAGGAGATTTTTCTTTGCGTTGTAAGCAAGACCCTGAAAAAACAGAAACTCTATAGATGCTCAGATGGAAAAACAGAAGGGAAAGATGTCAAAGGTACCCAAACTCCAAAAGATCACACAACTCTATAACTATTGAGTGCGAAAGAATGAAAAAGTCAAAGACCTCTAAACCCCAGATAAGCTAATAGCCTCAGAATCATTGCGTGCACATCAAATAAAAAAGAAAAATAAAAAAATCTTCATGCATCACTACATAGATGCATAAAATATTTTGCAGCTGTTAATTGAGCAGGAATTATATAGGTTTCTGAGGTAATACGTTTCCAAGAACAGATACTTCGTGACAGTTTAATGTCTAGTCCTCACCTGAGGTCGATTAAACATAGCATCATCAAAGGAACCATCTCGCAAACCTTCTTCGCCACTGCTCCCAACTTGAAGAATAAAATTCCCATCTAGATCAGTGACCACCTACATTTGAGAAGTTAAGACATAATTGTATTTCAGTTTGTAAATAAACACAACTACTAAACTCTGTATTAGTATGTGCAAATGCATCAGCTTGGGAATGAGACAGAAGGACCTACTATTCGGTTATGATTACTATCTGAAATAAACAGTCGGTTGTTAGGCGCATCAATAGCCAGCTTCCCAGGAAATTTTAAGGGAGAGGTAACCAAACGAGGATCGTTATCTTTCTCGAGTCTTAGAGGGATTGGTGTGGTGTCCAGCAGCTTCTTTCCACCATAATACAGAATAGCTGCCTCTACTAAATCATCAAGGTCCTATTACCAAAAGAAATGAATACCATTTGGGAACCAAGGATAAGCAATTAGCAAGAACTCTATGTGTGAATGACGGTGAGAATTTTGCCTTTAACACATTATCCAGTATCGTCATAATAAGTTGTATATTCCATAAAATGTTTATTTGAAAAGCTAGAGCCAGACCAATAATTTCAGTCACTCAATATGTAAAAATTTGACTACTCAGATTGCAACTAGTAGTAGATTCTTCAGTTATCTGCAACAGTGAGATTCTCATAACATAACGTCATGTTGAAAGTGTTATGATATTCGATTCATGCTGATGTATATGTTTCCTAATTATTGTATCTTCCTTTTGTGTAATAGACCTGTCCCAAATGCAGCGCAATCTTCATTTCAAATTTGTAAGTCTGATCAAATTTCAATATTCTGCCAAGTATGGTCGGTTTTTATTGATAGGATGATGATGATCCATAGCTACAAAGATGTCATCCATGAATATCAAAGAAAGAATATAGGACTCATGCATCCCATAAAATGCTTTATCTACAAACATGGATTTAATAAGAATAAATAAAGGTGTTCAGGCGTACCTGTCTGTGACCTTCTCCTGATACTTCTGCAAGAAGTTTACCATTGGGGCCAACAATGGCAAAGGTAGGCCATGAACTTATACCTAACTTACGCCACAAGAACATATCTCCATCATTGACAACCTAAACTGATTATAGGGCTTGATTAAAATTTGGCACTGTAGTAGCTTCCCTATGAAACTGAAGACAACACAACAAACTCAAATTGATCTTTTAACAATTTTAAGGCAAAAATTTGTCTGGCTTGGACTTTATGCACTAGTAAAATACCACAGATACTACAAACCAAAAAACCCATATAAAATACTTAAGGTATATGGCTTCACCAGGTAACAACTTCAGCATTATGATCACCATGAAGTTTTAGAAATAACAATGTCGGAGAACTGGGTGCCATTATTAGCCATATAAGTGTCCAAGTAAACATTTCAACAGTAAAGCATATCAAGAGTTGGCTTGCTAGGAAAGAGGCAATTAAGACAGAAAAACATGCAAATAGTGAAATGTCAGTGAATATTCTAATATAACACTTTAGTAGTGCAAAATCAATCTCCTCATCCTCAGCAAAACTTTCAAGAAGATAACAATAACTTCGGTTCAACAATAATGCTATACTCTCATCAATATTCATGGAATTCAATGTTCTCATTTTCTGCATTACTACAGCCAGGTAAAGTTCAAGGCAGTTCCAAAATTGAACTTACTGGGTGAGAGATATTATAGCGTAATACTGCATTACGGATGGCTTCTAAATCCTTCTCATTGTCAAACTTAGCTGAATGCACCCCCACAACTGTAAACTGCACAAAACAAAAAATGCAAAAGATAAAAAAAAAGCATGAGGAAGTAATAAGAGAATAAATGGGCTGTTCAGATCCTTAAACCACTAAACAAATACCATAGGAAAACTAAACAAGTCAAATATTAGTCCACAAATAAAGTTTATAAAGAAGCAGGTCTTACTGGCATATCTTTGTATTTCTTCTCCAAAAACTCTAGATCTGGCATCACATGCAAGCAATTTATGCAGCAATAGGTCCAAAAATCAAGTAGAACCACTTTTCCTCTTAATTCCTGCTCATCATAGGTAATTATTATGTAGTTAGTGACAATATGCTTTCTATTGGACATAAACTTGTGGATAACCATGTCATGATGGTATAAGCTCAAATTTACAGATTGGAAGCTTTTCATAAGTTGAGGTGCTTTTATTTTCTTTTATCAGTTCAGTTTTGATTGTCTGGTAGTTGATTTTAAACCTGATTGGTGGCTTCTAATTGCACTTTCAATTTAGAATAATGAAGGATTCCTTAAACCAAGTTTTCAAAGATAAAACTAAACAAATTATCATCTTCTGAAAGGAAACGACTAAAAACACAGTTTCAATAGTGCTAGCATATCAAAAGCTCAGAGTTGAATGAAAAAAGAAACCCTGTTAAATTGAAGTGGAGCTGTATTTAGCCAATCAAGTTTAGATGGAAACTCTGGAACAATAGTAGCGGTCCCCCTGACAGGAATGGAAAAGAATTAATGGGGGAATAGATTTAATGATCAAGATTAACAACTAATGATTTAATATATATTCAAATACTGCACATGAATCAAGCATGATCAACAGGACAAATTCTTGCTTACCTAGTCTCGAGATCGGCAATATAATTGAAAAAGCGTTGTACTCTTGAATACTGTGACCTGTCTGTAGCCAACAATGACAAATGAGTTTGAACTTTTACTTATTTCATGATTACAAGTTGATACACAACTATCAAAAAGGAAAGAATAAAAGACCAATAAAAATTTAAGAAGACATGAAGAATACTGAAATGACGAATAAGAGAAGGAAGAGTACAAGGAATATCAACATCAAGCACAATTGAACTGTATAATATACAAGAATTACCTTTATTTTGATCAAAAGATGGCCTCTGAACTCCAAACAACAGATTCCATATAGCTTTAGGAGATGCATATTGCATTGACTGAAAGAGAAAAAGATTCACACATGTTAGAATCAGTTCATCTTTCAGGAACAAATGATGTCTGCAAGTCCCTCATTTTGGATATATAATAACAGGGTGGGTATTCTTTGGGACCCACTTTTGGCTCCAATTCTGAATATAAAAGTTCATTACCTTCCAATTTGAGATTGTAAAGAAGAGGCATGCAATTGCTACCCCCAAGCTTCCGTATCTTATAACATCACGCCTTGTAGTCTGAAACCTGTCCGTGAATTATTTCTGCAACCTCAAACTAGAGTTCTACGCAATGTTTCATCTTTTTTTTGGCAGATGAAACTTGGAAACAAGTTTTTCAAGCAAATAACATTGCCCATACTGGTAACTAAAACTACAAAACCTGCAGCTTGTTCAGGATTTGTCATGAGATGATCAAGAAATCACTCAACTCAAAAGATGGTCAAGAAATCAGTCAACTCAAAAGTTCAAACTACTGAGTTAGATTAGAAAAAGGCTTAAATATTATCCTAGCACCCTCATAACACTGACCGCGGACAAGTGACAATAAATCACAAGTGCATTATAGACAAAGGAGCGTCAGTTGAACTTGAGATCTCAGATCATAAAGATTTGATTCCATGTCAAGGTTGAATTTGAAAACTCTTATCACAAAGATTTTCATGTCATGAAGGACGTCATTCTAACAAGTTGAATAAACCCCTTAAATATGTATACTGAAAAACTTTCAAAATCAAGGTGAAAACCAATTATTTTTCACACTGAAGTACAGAACCTTCCATAAGAAAAAAGAAAAAATGACATCGAATGAATTTTGTCCTTTCAACAGTTATAGAATCACTCATGATGAAGCTCCCTAGGTATGTCGATCATTATCTCCTACAACTAAAGGACTTGGATATCCAATCAGGTGACGTCAGCTAACCAATGAACTGGTAATGGCTACCCTATTTAACTAAAGAAATGAAGTCTGTACCAAGCAGCAGAGTGTAAAAGACAAGAAAGGTGGTGACCATGGTTCAACTAATATTTTGAAGGCAAGAACCTCTCTTACCCTTCAATTGCGAGGGTCTTGTTATTGCTAGGAAATATGTTGCTCAGTGATCCATTATCTGCTCTTTCTTCTACCATTGCTGATGAAGTCTCTGCAGAATTATAAGCAACATGCGGCTGTTGTTGTTTCTCATCTGCAAGGTTATATTTCTATTAGATCTTTTTATTCCTGAACACAATCTGTGTCAACTAAAACCCAGAATAGGAAGGACCATGAGAACTTTGAATATTTATGTTGTTCTTGAATCTTAGGATAGGTTTAAGTCAACACTTATAAACTCAAAAGATCATGAATAAGCAGCTTAAACTTGAAAAGGGAAAGTTTTCCATTAAAAGAATATCCATTACAACAGGTTTTTCTCACTTATACCTGCTTAAAGAATGGAAAAAACACATCACAGCTCTACATTTTCAGAAATACAAATCAATATTCTCAACAATCCTTAGAACTACATACTGTAGCGACCAGATCCACCATTGAGAACATCATCAAGTGAAACATCAGCAATATCATTTCTGATAAGAGATGGGTCGGCATTCTTTAGAGAATCTTTAGATAATGTAGTCGTCACAGCTATACACCTGCATGAAACATGGAAATTTTACCATTAAAACTCCAGTAATACCTGGAAAAGAGAACAAACCACTTGAACACAATGGTGAGATCCATATAAATATACATTGATACATGGGAAGAGAAATAAATCTCAAATGGTAGAATTGAACATTTATATATTAGTCTGGAAAGTTTTGAACTTTTCATATCAACACCAACTTTTTGTGTGTTAATTATTGATACCACATTTACCTCATCTGTGCAGCTTTTGCAGCCAGCACTCCTGCTAGGGCATCCTCAATAACAATGCACTGGTTGAAAAATGACATGATCAGGATTATTACTAAAACGATAAGGAAATATAAGTTTATTTCTTTAGATACAACTTCTAAGTTCAAAAGTCTAGTAATCAAGTCTTTCATAAAAGTGTAGGAAAATTAAATAATTTAATGAAGAGAAAGGAATAAATGCTCTACATGTAACTCACCTTACTTTTGTCAATGATAGCTGTCTAGATATGGTCAACTATAACTGCCATTTTATTGCTGTCATATATTATGTAAATACATGCCTTTTTTTAGAATAGAGTCTGTTGTAATTACAGGATATGATTTGCTGTAATTGAGGCATATGAGCTGTTGTAACAACTCTATTTAATCAAGAGAAAGCTCAGGCTATGGGTATTCAAACTTTCACACAAAATTCTGTTTTGTTATGGTATCAGAGGCCTACGGGGATTTTTGTTCTTCTATTCTATCTTCCTTGTGAATCTTTTCTGGTATTATTGGTTCAGTTGTGAATCTCTTAGAATTGCAATCATGGAGAAATCAGAGACAACTAGTGCAAGTTTTCAGGCAAGAATTATTTTGCATGGGAATTTCAGTTTTAGATTTATGTTCAAGGGAAAGAATTGTGCGGAATTATTGATGGCACAGATAGCAAGCCGAATAATCCAACCAAAGCTGTAGAGTGGGCAGCCAAGGATGCTCGAGTTAAGAGCTGCATATTGCAAACTATGGACTCTTCCATTGTTGTCAATCTTCGACCTTATAAGACAGTCAAAGCTATGTGGGATTACCTCAAGAAAATTTATGATCAGAACAGTTCAGCTAGACGTTTTCAACTGGAATATGACATTTCAAATTACACAAAAGGAAATCTGTCCATTCAAGAGTATTACACAGGTTTTGTCACATTATGGACAAAATATACTAACATTGTGTATGCTTCAGTTCCTGCAACATCTCTAGAAGCAGTTCAAATTCTTCGTCATACTAGTCAAAGAGATCAATTCTTGATGAAAATCCGACCTGAATATGAAGTTATGCCTTCTAATTTATTGCTTCGGACTCCTCCTCCATCCTTGGATGACTGTTCGAATGAACTACTAAGGGAAGAGCAACGTCACTTAACTCAGACCACTTTAGAACAACAAGGGAATTCCACCAATGTTCTCAGTGTTGCTTATGCAGCACAAGGAAAACAACAAGTTCGAAATATGACCAACACTCAATGTTACAGTTGTAAGGAATATGAGCATATTGCAAGTCAATGTTCTAAAAAATTTTGCAACTATTGCAAAATTAAGGGACATATTATATCTGAATGTCAAGCGTGCACAAAATCGTAATCCTCATGCTTTTCACACTTCTACTACCAATATGGTGACTAAATTTCCAGCTGTAGTTGATTCTTTTCAACCAGCAGTTTCATCTCTTAGCTAGGAGAATGTTCAACAAATGATTATATCAGCTCTTTCTGCTCTTGGTTTAACTAGTAAAAATACATCTCTTTCTAAATTCTGGCTTTTCGATTCAGCTGCTTCTATAATTTGCTTCATGTCAAAAAGTATGATGGCAATATGCAGATTGAGACAGCTAGTGGGGATCATATTCCCATCATTACCACTGGTGATATTTCTTTCTCTTCATCCATGAAAAATGCTATTGTTGCCCCTGGTCTATTGACTAATTTGCTTTTAGTTGGACAAATGGTTGAGAATAATTGCAAAGTCATTTTTTCTCCTTCTGGTTGTATTGTGTAGAAACTGGTGTCAGGGAAGATAGTAGAGGAGGGACCTAAATGGGCAGACTTTTTTCCTCTTCTTAATGAACCAGCCAAGCCTATGAATGTGTTTTCTTTATTTTCTTATTCCGTTCAGCCTGATTCCAAGTTATGACATGTTAAATTAGGACATCCAAATGATAGAACTCTTTTATCCATGATAAAGTCTAGAGTGCTAGGCAATAAAATTCCATCTTGTCCTGTCAAAATTGATTGTTCTAGTTGCAAAATGGGCAAAAGTAAAAATCTTCCTTTTCCTTCTCGTGAAACAAAGTCTTCTCAATGTTTTGGTTTAATTCATAGTGATGTCTGGGGGATTTCACCTGTTATATCTCATGCTCAGTACAAGTATATTGTGACATTTATTGACGATCATAGTCGTTTTACTTGGATATATTTCTTGCGAACCAAATCTGAAGTCTTTGATGCTTTTCAAAAATTCTTAGCTTTGGTTGAAAATCAATTTTCCAAAAGCATCAAAATTTTATGTTTTGATTTAGGTAGGGAATACATTTCTAGAAATTTCCAAGAGTTTCTTCAACAAAAGGGAATTGTTTCTCAAAGGAGTTGTCTATATACACCTTAGCAAAATGGCATTGTTGCGAGGAAAAATTCACCTTCTTGATGTGATTCGCTCCTTACTCATTGAATCTGCGGTACTATCAAAATTTTGGGTCAAAGCTTTGATTAATGCAGTACATTTAATCAATCGTATTCCTATGACTGTTCTTAACAATCAAACACCATACTTCCTCCTCTATCACCAACAACTAGAATATACCCATCTCCAAGCATTTGGAAGTGTAAGTTTTGTTCTTCTTCCTCCTCATGAACACACAAAAACTCTCTCCTCAATCAATCAGATGTGCTTTTCTTGGATATGCACCACACCAGAAGGGTTATATGTGTTTTGATCCCTCCACTCAACGAATTTGAATTTCTCGTAATGTTATAATTTTTGACCAGCAATATTTCTTTCCTTTTTATGGTGTCACTCCAAACATTTCTAGTCACTCCTTTCTTCCTTCTTTTGAAGAATAGTCGAGTCATCTTAACAATAATCCTCCTGCTCCTGTTATATGTTTTATACCAGCATTGTGTATACAAGGAGAAGCAGAAATGAGGTTCAAACTAGAGACATTCTTCGTGAGTTATCAGCTCAACCAACACCTGGTATAACTCTCTCACATCCTTGGCAGTCTTCCCCACCACTAGTCCCTGATATTGACCCACCACAACTTTGAAGGTCTACTCGCACCATACATCCTCCAAAAAGGTATGGATATTCTCCTGAGGGATTTGGTTCTCACAAATCTTTTGCTGCAACACTGTCATCTATTACGATTCCTATATCTTACTCAGAAGTTATGAAGTTTGATTGCTGGTAGAAAGTTACTCAGGGGGAATTTGATGCTTTACAACAAAATAACACGTGGGACATTGTATCTTGTCCATCTTCAATCAATCCAATTGGCTATAAATAGGTCTTCTATGTCAATTTGAAATCTAATGGGTCATTCAAACGGTGTAAGGCTCGACTTGTGGCTCTTGGAAATGGCCAAGAATATGGGATCGATTACGAGGAAACTTTTTGCTCTAGTTGCCAAGATGACTACTGTTCGTACAATCTTGGCTATGACATCTTCTCAAAATTGGGATATCCATAAGATGTATGCCAAAAATGCATTCCTTCATGGTGATCTCAAAGAAAATATTTATATCCGTCCTCCACTAGGTTTCACAACAACAACTACTAATGTTTGTCATTTGAAGCGCTCCTTATACAAGCTTAAGCAGGCTCCTCGTGCTTAGTTTGAGAAATTTCGACATACTCTTCTTCATCTCTCTTTTATGCAAAGCAAGTATGATCCTTGACTATACTTGCGTAAGACTCTTGCTCGTATTGTTCTTTCACTTGTTTATGTAGATGATATTGTAATCACTGGAATTGATTTTGCCGGAATTGAACAACTTAAAGCTTCTCTTCATACTTCTTTTCATATGAAAGATCTTCGAGTACCTTTCCTATTTTTTTGGGGCTAGAAATTCACAGAAGTAGCAAAGGTATTTTTGTGAATCAACACAAGTATCCCAGTGACATAATTCAATTGGCAGGCTTATGAAATTCAACTCCAGTTGATACACCGATGGAAGTCAATATTAAATACTGTAAAGATGAAGGTGACTTTCTATCAGATCCTACGTTATATCGACGCCTAGTTGGGAGTTTGGTTTACATGACAATCACTAGGCCAAATATATCATTTGCAGTCAACTTGGTGCGTCAGTTATGGCTTTTCCACGTCATTTACATTTGGCAACTGTTAAGCAAATTATTCGCTATCTTCTGGGTACCTCCAATCGTGGCCTCTTTTTTCCGTCTGGTTCATCACTTCAAATTATAGCTTACAGTGACACTGATTGGGCTGGTTGTCCTGATACACAGCATTGTACTACTAGATGGTGTGTATACTTGGGTGATGCATTGATCTCTTGGAAATGTAAGATACAAGAAAGTGCTTCCAAATCCTCAACTGAAGTGGAATATCGTGCAATGTCTGTAACATGTTCTGAAATTACCTGGTTACGTAGTTTACTTTTTGAATTGGGTTACTCACAATTTAATCCTACTGCATTACATGTTGACAACACCACTGCTATTCAAATTGTGGCTAATCTAGTCTATCATGAACATACCAAGCATATTGAGGTTGATTGTCATTCAATTTGAGAAGCATTCGATAATGGTGTTATTACTCTTCCTCACATATCTACAGATCAACAAATTGCTGACATCATAACAAAGCCTCTCAGTCTTGCTCGACATCAGTTTTTTGTACACAAATTGCTGCCATTTTATTGCTGTAATATGTTATGTAAATACATGCCTTTTTAAGAATAGAATCTGTTGTAATTACAGGATATGGTTTGCTATAATTGAGGCATATGATCTGTTATAACAACTCTATTTAATCATGAGAAAGCTCAGGCTATGGGCATTCAAACTTTTACACAAAAATTATGTCTTGTGTGTTCTGTTTTGTTAACTTTCCCCTTAACAATATGCCCACATAGTAATTGCTCTTTCTTTAAAGGAGAAAACAGGGTGAAATGGCTATAACCTAACATCCAAAGCAGTCAAAGGCAAAAGCTAAGACTGAAAAC
>JANTNU010000007.1:17449031-17463374 GCA_024752395.1 Erythroxylum havanense | reverse complement strand
GTAAAAATGTTCCCCTATGTCCAAAGAAACCATAGACACTAAAATCGCTCAATTCGGACGTCAAAAGGTCCAAAAATTGCTACCCGATCCCCTCACTTTAACCTAACCAATTTTCGTCAATTTTGCCTTTAAAAATCCCACTTTCACATAGAAATGAAAGTAAATGATTCACAAATCCGATGCCTCAAGAATCAGGGCAATCGGAGGTCAGATGGACAAGTTACATGTCCTAGTCGATGAGGCGGAGGATTCTAAGTCGACTTACCCTCCTATGCATGTGTAAGTTGACTTACCTGAGACTACAAGTCGACTTACACTACTGTGCATGTGTTAGTCGACTTATCCAAGTCGACTTACACTACTACAATGCCAGATCTGCACAACTTTCTCCGATATACCAACTTCTATAGGGCATAACTCCCTACTCTGAACTTCAAATTAAACAAAATTAGTATCTATTTTATAGAGAAAAGAGAGTTCTACAAGTTTTATGAAGGACACAAAAATTAATTTCACCTCTAAGGGTGTCAAAAATACACTCAAAGTTACTGCCTTCACAATGCTTCTCAAAACAGTGCAACATTTTGTCCAAACAGTGCAACATTTTATAAAATCCATAACTTCTCATTCCCTTTGCTAAAAATTACAAGATTTATGCAAAACGAAAGATCAGACTGTGATCTACAACTTTCATGGGCAACATGAAATCAAATTCAATTTCTAAATAGGTCAAACAATTCAATGAACGATTCTGCCCACTGAAATCACCTGAATTGAACAACAATTTTATAAAAAGCATAGCTCCTTGTACAAATGTCAAATATTTGCATACTTTATACCCATAAAAAGCTCAAACAGAATAATACACTTCTTATGAAGGTCTTAACAGCCAATTCCATCTCTAACAACTCAAAACTGTCATGCAAGTGGCTGCCCTGATCACTAGTCAATGACCCAACTTAAGTCCAATCTTTGAAATTTCATAACTCTCAATTCTGATATCCAAAAATAGTATAGTATATCCCATTTTCAAGATAATTGGTTCCTCTACAACTTTCAAGAAGATCACTTGAGCCAATTTAAATCACAGAAATCTCTAAATTTTCTTCTAATCACAATACTCACAAAACCTACACTTTATATCTAGGTTTCACCCAAAATGCACATAACCAGTCAATAGTTAACAATTCATAACTCCCAACGTACATATCAAAAAATTGCAAAATCAGTGGCAATGGAAAGCTAACAAGATAGGATTAAACTTTAATTAAGACCATTTTCACCAATTCCTCCTAAATCAATCTAGAAAAATTATCAAAGTTTCAGGTCATCTAATTCGGATACTGTTCACACAGCCAGTATAGTTCACCTTCAAAGCAGAAATTCAACCTCTTTAAGTTACAATTAGGCAACACTTATTTCACAAGAAATTGAAGCCAAACATCTAAAGTTTAATTTAGCACAAACCTCACCTCATTTTATTAACCACACAATTAGTTATGGCAAAAACATGAAACCATGATCAATTTGCATTTTCCAGCTTTGCTCCTAAACTTATATTCTATCACTTCCAATGCCAAATACACATCAACAAGCATCCAATTGAGACAAGAAATCAGCCACTAGACCATCAATACTTTCACTTAGACTAATAGCCACAATTTGGCAGCACTTTTCCAGTCAATAATAGTAATAAAAAATCACTCCAAAATCAAGCTAAAATCAAGTTAAAAACATATGATTCATGCTAACTTCATCAAGTCATACTCAAACATAACCTTATACCCAACAACTCAAACCATAGATTTTATGAAATCAAGACATCATAACACATATTTAATGAACAATAGTTCCCAATTAATGCATCAAACTACTAAGAAAAGAACATAATTAATTTCTTACCTACTTTAAAGCTTCCAACTCCAACTCTTCAATTCTTTAATTAATACTCCAACTATTATCCTCTCTCTCCTTCACACCATCATAGTAAGGAATTAGGAGGTTTAAGCTTGTAAGGAAAGCACTTAAGTTGGAGGATTTTCAAAAAATTTATGAAGAGGAAGAAGAGGAGAGTTTTCGGTGGGGGAGAACTACAAAAGCAAGGGAACTCTTTTATTTGTTGCAAATGGATTGAAAGTGCCGTGGGTGAATGGAAGAAATAAAGCAAGTAAATCATCTTTTCATTCCTTCCACTAGAAGAACCGAGAACACTAGAATTCATTAAATGAGAGTGATATGTGTCAATTTGACACTAGTCCATGGTAAAGAAGAAAAGGACAAATTAATGGTCTTTGATAAAAATAATCCAAATAACAAAAAAATTAAATTGTCAAACCATTTTTAAGGGTCCCAATTTCGGTTCCCACATAATGCACCCAATAGTCCAGTACTATTTGACAGAAATTTTCAACACCGAAATTCAACCGGTTTGTCACTTGGTGATTTTTCTGGTCCTGAATTTTTTCCAGAAAATTCCAGAAACTTTCCTAAAATTCCCTTAAAATATAAAACACACAAAGACTCACTCCAAATAATTTTTTCAAATACAATTACCGCGTAATTCACAACCACATTCCATGTAGGCACAAATACCGGGAAATGTCATGAATGCATGTACAGTCAAGTTCATGTGCAATTCCACTATTCACGTGTAATGATATGCATAAATATTGCAACCCAATACTAAACACTCTCGGCCCCTTTTCAAATTACTATTTTACCCTTCCAGTGGGGGTGGGATGTTACAATATTATAGGGCCAACTTTTAAGAATCATAAACTTAAAAGTAGTTTTATCATACAATTAATGTTGTTTCTTATTGTTAGTAAGACCTCCAAATCATACAATTTTAGCAGTTAATATAATAGACATATCCTAACCTGCAATAATATTGGGAGAGATATATTAGGTAGAAGCCATAACATCCATCTGCTTACAAAGATATAATGCTGGCTAAAAGTTTAAGCCCTTCCTATAATTGCTAATTGATAATCTTCTAAATCCGTAAAGGATATGAGAAAGAAACCTTTATCCACATCCACCAAATAAATCTTATCTTTAGGATTTGATAAGTCTATTACCAATTTAGTACAAGAGTAGGTTTCCAAATTTTTTCAAAAGTCATAACAATGAAGAGTCTTATAAGATTTAGCATACTATGCTTTGTTGGAATAAAATTTTCACTCTAGAAGTTGAAGACGAATGTCATACTTATGAAATATGGTTGTGCAATTGCTATTCTAGGAAAGAAAAATAAAATGCAAATGATATACAAAACATTTGCTAAAAGGGATGATTTGGCTCTAGCAAGAGAAAACCATTAAAGGGCTGTAGAAAAATTAAAAACTATATAAAGAAAATTCATTATTGGATAAGATTTTTTGACTATGACTACTGTACATATTAAAGATAAGAGTTAAGAAATCTATTTAAAAGCACTTTAACTAGTTTAATTAACTCATTAACAAAATTATGGCCTTTAATGTTAAAATCTATGATAAAGAAAAAGCCAACCTTCTTTTTTATTCCATGCTAGACTCATAGGGTAACTTGATCATGAATTTGAGCCATATGGATTGTCCTAACATTGATGCTACGGTAGTTTCACTTTTGACTAAAGAATTAAGAAGAGAAACCAACCTCGCTTCACCCAAGGATGCTATGTTTGCATGAGATAGAAATTCTAAAAGTTGTTATGGAGAAAGAAGCAAATGTAGGTAAGGAAAAAATAAATTTAGATGCTAAAATTTTGCCAAATCAGGTCACTTTGAAAAAAAAAAAAAAGAGCATGAACATTTTCAACTCATAGAAAAATTATAAAATGTAACAATGTTTCAAATCACAAAGATGTTTTAGTTGTGTTAGATAGTATAAAAGATTTAGATCCTCATATCCTCGATTCAAGAGCATCATTTCATATGACTCCTCCTTATAGGGAGTGGTTTAACATTTATAGACCTTATAACCCAATGGTAGGGATGTCTTTATGAGTAATGATAGTGAATGTTAAGGAATTAGAGATGAGAAATCAAAATGTTTGATAGATATATTTGGATAATTTTCAATGTTCGATATATCATAGCATTTCAAAAAAGACTTTTATCTATGCAAGTATTCGATAAGTATAGCCTAAAGTTGATTGGTAGAAGTGATCAACTAAAAATAAATAGAGTTATTATGATGGTAGCAAAGGGAGAGTTGGTTAGAAAATTGTACAAGCTGATTGGTGAGAGTATAATAGGGAAAGCAATTATAACAAGAACAAAGTTAGAATCCCTAATGCATTGGCATAAATGTTTGGGAAATATAAGTACGAGTTACAAGCATTATCTTAAAGAAATCTTATTCCCCATCGTAAATCAACATCATTAAGTTTTATAGGGATTATGTTTTTAGAAAACAACATTGACTCTCTCTGTCAATATATAAAATTTAAAACTAACTAGAATTACTATATGTTAATAGATGTGAAGCTTATATTGCTTCTTTGGGTGGTTGTTCATATTTTATTATTTTTATGGATAATTGTTCTTATAAAGTATGAGTATATATGCTCAAAAAAATCTAAATTATTTAAGAAATTTAAAATTTTCAAAGATTTAGGAGAGAATGAAAAAGGGAATTAAAATTAGGTGACCTCTTATAGATAATAGAGAAGAGTTTTGTTTAAACGAGTTTAATAATTTCTATAATGAACATGAGATTAAAAGACAATTGATTGTTTCCTGGAATACCATAACAAAATGATGTCATTGAAAGAATGAATCATACTCTTATAAAGTATATCAAGTGTTGTAAAGTTAAAAAAAGAATTCTAAAGGTGAAACTTTAATTGCTACATGTTATTAATAGGATATCTAAAATTTTTCTTGATTTAAAAACTATGAAAGAAATTTGGTGTAGAAAGCTTGCTAATTACTCTTTTCTTTATATGTTTGTTATGATGCTTATATTTAAGCTTTAAAGCTTAAGAGAACAAAACTTGATACGAATTTAAATAAATGTATTTTCTTAGCTAAGAGACATATATAAAGGGATACATATTATAAGATCTTAGTAGAAGAACATAAACTAAATACTTTTGTTGAAATATGTTAATCCACAAATGCAGATCAATGGAAGTGTACAATGGAAGAGGAAATAGAGGCCTTGTATAAAAACAACACGTAGGACCTAGTTGAACTACCAAAGGAGCTTAAAGCAATTAGGAGCCTCTAGATTTATAAAATTAAAAGGGATTTATAAGGAAACATTAGAAGATTTAAAGCCAAATTAGTAGTGAAAAGACATGCCAAAAAACTAGGTATTAATTGTGATAAGATTTTTTCACCAATTACACATTTAACTAATGTTGGAATTTTTTGGCTATAATTATTGTATTAGATTTTCAAAAATACTTCAATGAAGAAATTTTCATGATCCAACCTAAAGGGCTTATAAAATAAAGAAACAAAAATTTGGAATTTCAATTAAACAAAATGTTTTATGGTGTAAAATATATGCCTAGATGTTGGTATATTTTCCATGGTTTTCTATATGACTTGACATTGTTCAAGTAGTAGGATTTATTAGTAAGTGTAAGGCAAATCTCAATTATGATTGTTAAACAATAGTAAAATGGATTCTTAAATATTTGAGGGGCACTTCAAATATACTTTATGTTACAATTTTGCAAATTTAAATTGTATTAAGTATGTTGATTTAGATTTTGTTAGAGATTTCGAAAAAGATCTACTTCATGTTGGAGATTTCGAAAAAGATAAATAAGAACTGTTAACACCTTTTAAGCCTACCTTTTAAAATTTTAGTTGAAATATAATTCTAATTCTAATTTTAATTTTAATTAAAATTAATTCTAATTAAATATCAATTAGACCCGAATAAGATCTAATATCTCGTGTTAGTTATTATTTATTAAATACCTTATTTTTAACCTTGAAAGTTTTTCAAACTTTACAACTAAGTCTAACTTGATTAAATTACCTTTTTTTTCCTTTAGTCATTCTTTATGTGTGATCTATTAAGTTCCTAAATATGATGACAATGAATATAAATTGTAATTTTAAATTGTATTTAGGATTTGATAAATTAATGTCCTTTAATTTATCTTTTATTTTATAATTAAACAATTTATATCCATATATTAAGATTGATGTCCAGTAATATTTATGACTATCCAAATATTATGAATGTCAAAATGATTTTCACTAATCTTTTTATGTATAATTTTTTTTGTATAATTTAATTACTTCATCAAATAATATTTTGATTAAACATAAACATAGAACTAATATCTACTCTATTTGAATCCAATCATACTAGTTTTTCACCATTAGTAATTGGTTTTATTAAATACAATTGAAAAATATTTTTAAAATGTCATTTCACCTTAGTAAAGGTTTGTTTGAATTAAATAGTAATAGAGAATAAAAGAACAGTTTCCTTAATTATTTTAGAAAAATGAATTCTATAGTGACCACTCAACTACTTCCATATTGTTAATTTTATTTAATAACTATTGATTGCTACCCTAGACAAGGATATATCATAAGTAATATCAAAATATACTAATTATTATATGAGATACTTTGAAAATCTCTAGTCAATTATCACTTGTACAATCATTACAATGAATTTTTTATAGACATACAAGTAATATTTCAAATGGAATTTTCATAGTAGGTCAATTTGATAAATTTATTCTCTAACAATCATCCATATGTTTATTTAAGTGTCATTAGTCTATATGATCGATTCCTTCATAAGGAAATAATATAACATATGTTGGTTTTTCTATTCTATTAATGTTTAGTCTTGATAGAATAATAACTAAAACTAATTTAGAGATAATACATAAATATAATATGAACCTAATGAATATGATCTTATGATAAGTTCATTTGTAACATGCATTTATCTTATAAATATTATCTTATACGTAAATTAATTAGATAAAAAATATAATTTAAAATGTATTTAAATAATTATATATAAAAATTATAATCAATTTAGACGAATCAACAATACAATAGCTGTTAGTGAAGGTTATTAGAGGCATATTTTTTGTAAATGACACAATTGTAATTAGTATTTCTTTTATAATTGGACCGACTTACATAAAAGGTGGAATGAGGTTCCAAATCAAAGGTTGTTTAATTGGAAGTCCCCAGTTCCATTTTTGTGGTCGAGATTTTATATTTTCAACATACTATGATAAAGGTGTTGTAAAATCTATTCCAAGAGTAGTTAAAAGTTAAAAACCTCATTCTTCTACTAGCTATGCTTCTTTCTGATGCACTTAGTTGTAGAGGAGTACAATTTTTTAGTTGATAGTTATAACATAAATTTGAGGATTATGAGAAGTAGTAAATTAACAATGTCCAAAGGACGTGATCAACATGATCAATAGATTTGCCTCTCATTACCCTTGCTTGAAATATGGGGCAAAGGTCAATTTTGAATAGTTCCATCCAATTTATTAACATATGATTATTTCTTGACACTAGTTGTTCTTTCGTGCAGATCTTCTGTCCTTTCTCTTCCTTACCTTATAATTTGGTATCATATAATAAGTAGTGGCGGTACTTATTTAAAAATTGTCTTTTAAATTCATTTATTATATATATATATATGTACATAATTAACCGCTAATTGAACAACAAAAACTGCTAATATAATAAATAAAAAATGTGCTTAGTTTTAGTTAATAATTATGAGGTACATCTAATCTTCATTCAACAATATCATAGAACTATGTAGAAGATTTTCAATATTTTCCTAACCAAATAACGATGCTTCTGCCATTCGCATGTGTCAACGTGAGAGAATAGCTTGTAATCTCAAAATTGCTTATACACTCTCGCCAACAAACAATTGAAGTACAATTATTCTCCATTTGCTAATTTCCTATGTAGAAATAGAGAACGAAGAAGAAATGTAGAAACACTCTCTGTATTTCTGTGTGTACGTAATGTGATGTACATCCTTCTATTTATACACTTTAGGTGTCTCTAACTAAAGTAACAAATCAATTTGATAATACATAGAGTATGATCTTAGGAGAAAATAAAGGCTTAATTATAGTGGATAGTTGATTGAATGAAGATATGATAATAGACGTTAATAATCCCCTCAAACTTAAGGTGGTAGTGAAGATGATAACTGAGTTTGGAGAGAAAATCTTAAAACGTTAAGCTGGATGTGATTTGGCAAAAAAGATCCGCAATTTGTGTTTAAGATAAGATTGGGATAAGTTGTTTGGTTTTGTGAAGCACATGATGACGCACAAGATGAAAATCAATCTCAATGTGTTTAGCTCGTTCATAAAAGACGTCATTGTGAGCAATCTGTAGGGCACTATGATTATCACATAAGAGAAGAATTGCTAAAGAAAAGGTGATACTAATGTCTTGAAGTAACTATTTTAACCATAAAAGTTTAGAGGTAGTGTTAATTAGGGCTCTATATTCTGGTTCAGTACTTGAACGAGAGACAATCGTTTGCTTCTTACTACGTTAAGAAATGAGACATGTTTCGAGAAAGAAATAGTACCCAGTGGTAGATCGATGATCAATTGAGTTTCCAACCCATCCGACATTCTACTATGCATGTAAATCCAATAAAGATGAATGACTAAAGTGAATTCCATGAAACAAGGTACCTTGAATGTATTAGAGTATACGAAGAACAGTAAAAAAATTGAGTGGTAAAAGGTGTAGACATGAGCTGATTGACAATGTGAATTGTATGAGCGATATTTAGGTAAGTGACAGTAAGAAATATAAGACTCTTAACTAGTTATTAATAAAGTGTACCACCACTCAAAGGAGTTTCATTAGTGATGATCATTAGAGTCGAATAGAGTGCTAGCAATATTAGTGTCAGTAAGATTAGTAAGAGAGATAAGATTAGTAGCATACTTGGCTTGAGATAAGTAGTAACTTGAATCATCAGAGGATACTTCAAGGCCTAAAAAATAGCTTAAGGCCTAAAACAAGAGTTCCTTATTGGCATTGTTAAGATTAGGTAGAGTTCTTCGATAGGGAAGAGAGTTGCAAATGGGTTGAAATTCATCCTTGAGAGTCATAAGCAAATACCATATATGTTGGCGATCTCGAAGATTTTCATAGAGCAAGGCAGCATTAGGACTAGGCTAGACATAATCACCATGTGTTGATCCTAAAGTTCTTATAATTTAGACACATATTCCAAGTTGTTATTGCACACAATGAAGTCTCCTATACAACTGAAATCAATGGACATCATCTGATACAAAGTAATGATTTTTTTAGAAAATTCCATACCTCCTGAGTTGTTTCAAACTGTTGAAAGTCAAGTTTGATGGCTTTGGAACATGTGTTTTGAAACCATGTTAAGATTTGATGGTTTGTTCTATCTTATGCCATTAATCATTATGCAAATACATAAATGTCTTCATCTTTCTTTTAAGCGGGTTTAAGTATTTTTCCAGTAGCAATACGCCAAAGGAGTCTCCCCTTAAGAAAACTAAACATTTCCTCAACCTAATGATCATAATTAGAGCTATCAAAGATGATATTAATAGGGTCAGGAATGTAATGGGGAAGTTTATAGGCATCCATAGTAAAAGAATATAATAAAATAGGAGAAAACCTACTTATAGAGATAGAATTTGGTTATATTGACCTCAAAATTGGATTAAGAGTGTCAAAAAATCTTAAGTATCGATTTGTTTTATAGAGAACCCAAATTAAAATGTACTGAACTTGATGGTCAAAGTATTGATCAACTTATTTTTCAACAAACCAAACTGAACAAAGGAGGAGTTGACATATGGACAAATAAAGAAATAACACGTTTAAAGATGATGTGGCAATGCTTAATGATGTGTCAGTGATGTGGCAGATACGTGACTATGATATGATTGATGACATGTTAGTTGGTGTGTCCGATGACGTAGATGCTGACTAGGATTTTGGGATCTGTGAGGGTGATGTAGCATGTGTGTGTGGATGACATGGCATGTGCATGCATCTACTTAATATAACTAAATAAAGTCGTTTTTCTTGAAACAAAACTATGTCATTTAGGTCATTTTCTTCTTAAAAATACCCAAAAACTAGGGTTTCGTAATGCATTGGCTATTAGTGACAAGTATAAGTGCATGGAGAAGTATCTAAAGGTGAATTTTACACCATTGTGACATGGGGGAGACGAGAAACAATTCGGTATATGACAAAATTGTTGTTGAAGCAGATTTGGAAATCTAGAATACAAAAACAAAATGCTTGAGAGAAAGAATGAAGAAGCTCTAAAATTTTGACTCCTTTTGTTACAAAGGAAGCTTTAATATCATGTAGAAATAAAAAATGAAGAAAAAATGTAGAAATGCTCTCTGCATTTTTGTATGTATGTACTATGATGTACATCTTCCTATTTATACACCCTAGGTATCTTTAACTAAAGTAACAAATCAACTCAATAATACACAACATTATTATGCATGATCTTAGTAGAAAATAAAGGCTTAATTATAGCGGATAGTTGATTGAATGAAGTCATGATGACATACCTTAATATCCTATATGAAAATTGGAACACAAAAAAATTGCTTAATTTATCCTATATAAATGGATGATATTATTTCTTTTTATTTCTTGATTATTTGGTCATTTCTTAACAAAGAAAACACAATAAAATTAAATATAATGGTAAAGACTATTAACAACTAGTACTTTTAACAATTAGTATATAATTTATAAAGATAAATGTGAGTTCATACCATGAACTAGAAGAAATTGAATCACCGTGCACACAATTCGTCAACATGTGGACCAATTTAGAGTGTTTCATATAAAAGTTCTACTTTTGCAAGACTTTTATTTTTTGATTCAATTCACAAATATGATTGATCTAATTGTTGAAGCAAATAAAGCATAATCCATTTTATATCTCTCTTCTTGTCTCTTATGATACATACTTTATGAGATAGAAATCCTATATGATATAGGTAAGAATTGCATATTAGAATTCTCCATAGTAAACCTATTTATCACTTTATCTATGTATATGGATTAGGATAAGCCAAGCACCTTTTTGATACATATCTTTGTAGATTTTTATTCCTAGAATATAAGCTGCTTCTCCTATGTCCTTCACGGAGAAGTTCTTGGATAACCAAATCTTTACAGATTAAAGCATTGGTTTAATGAATTTTAAGTTTGCAATGTAAGCTAACTAGTTAGAGATTACATCTACTCCATCGAAAACAATCATATGGCTTTTTTCTTCGTTGATGGTAGGCCTAAAAGTGCTTTAAAATTGTTTAGTAATGCCATTAATAGACTAGGTAAGTTGGGGTTAGCTCTAGAGACAACGGTCAAATTATCTACAAAGAATAAGCTTATAATCATTAGGCTCTTACATAGTTTTTATCTTAATTGATCATGCTTTTAATGAGCTTGACTAAAACCTATATTCCAAAGGCAAATAGGTAAGGGAAAAAAGGATTCCCTTTCCTTAGACTTCTAGCCCCTTTCACAATTTGTGTAGGCTCACCATTGAGCAATATTCTAAATGAAATAATAGTTATGAATTATGTTATTCAATGAATCAACATTGTAGGAAATATAAAAGCATGTAATGTGTTTATAATTTAATTACAATTGAATGAATCAAATGTTTTATGGAAGTCTAATTTGATATTACAATTCTTACTTAGATGCTTTCTATTATAGTTTTTGAAGAGCTCTTGAGCCAAAACACATTACCCTCTATTGATCTACCCTTTATAAAAGGTCCTTAAGAAGAATTAGCTAACTGTGAAAGAATTAGTTTTAATTTTCTAGCTAATAATTTGACAATTATCTTGTATAATGTGTTGCAATAAGATATAAGTCGATGGTCTTCTAAGGAGTTAGTAGATTGTAGCTTAGGAATGAGGCATATAAATGTAGTATTGAGCTCCATTAATATGCTTTTGTTCCTAAAAATTCAAGTACTGCATCAATCACTAAGGTTTTTGTGAGAGGTAAAGTTTTATGAAAGAAAAAGGCATTTGGCCCTAATTCCTTATTTGGATGTAGATCAAATAAATCCTTCCACATCTTTTGCATCAAAATATTTTATTAAATAGTCAACTGCTCGTAAAGATATTTGCTCTTTGCTTATATATTTCAAAATATTAACAGAAGATGTAACTTCAGTGTTGATTCTAATTGTTTTGCTAATGAAATTGTGTTTTTTCTTATGTGATTCCTCTTTAGAGGTCAATAAGCTACCATTCTTAACCCTTAAAAAAGAATATCTTGTTGATATTTTTCCTTACTAGCAGTGATCTATGGCAAAATTATTACTTTTATCTCCATGTATCAACTATAATCTCATTTATCTTTGCTTTAGTAAGGAAAGATTAATTTTATCCATTTAATTGTAATGGATAAGTGCTTCTTTCCCATCTTCCTATAGAACTACGTTATTAAGAGATTCACAAAGAGGGCTTTAAATTCCATCTAGTTTGTCTTTGGCCTCTTTGATAGCCTTTTGGGTATTGGATCATTTCTTACTACTAAGAATTTTTAGTTCATTCTTAACCCCTTCTAGTTTTCTTATACAGATGAAGATTTTGATTCCACTTATTGGAGTATTAAGGCCCTTGGAAATTACTTCATCAAACCCTTCCACATTAATCAAGTAGTTGTTAAATCAAAATAGAAAGCTCCTTTTATATTGATTAAATATTTCTTACACTAGAATAGGTGTACAATCTAATAAAATATGATTATTGAAAATTGACTTGCTCTCTAGAAAAGTAGCCATCCATTGCTTATCATTTATAGCTCTGTTTAGTTTTTTAAAAATCATAAACCAATTGCTTTTTCATTTATTGTTCCAAGGATAGAGTGGCCCTAATTTCTTAAATTAGTAACCTACAACCAACTAGTATATGCCATGAGTTCATCAGTAGGATTCATCAAGTTCACATTCCCTTCATCTTATACTAAATAGATCATTTGAGTAAAATCTCATATAATCATCCATTCCCCCTAATCTCCTAGACCTTCTTCTATAAAGAAGTGCTCTAAAAATTGTAATTAAAGGCATAATAAAAAATAATATAAAACCTTACATAATGAACTTTCATTTCAATGAGAAGATGTATTAGTTGTTCCCTTACAAATTCAAATGTAGCCTCTACTTCACTATAGTCAAAAGCAACTAGTATTCTTCCATTGTAATGATAATGGTGGTTTGTAATGATGGACTAGCCTCCTTTCTTTTTTGAAAAATATGGACCAACCTCCTTAAAAAGCTTAGTTCTTTACATTTGTCTCCTTGATTTTGGTATGTAAAGACCTATTAGTAATGGTTTAGTATTATGAATATAGTCTAAAATCATTTTCTATTTATTAGGCTATTGAGCCCTTTGGTGTTGTGAGCTAGGATGGCCTTAAGGCTAGAATGGTCTTAGAGCTTCTTCTTATGAATCTTTAAAAATTATTCTTAACATAAGTATCATTGGAGGTTTTATTGATCTAGTTGTTTGGTATTCCTATTTGTGATTATGTTGGTTCTTAGTGCTCACGTATAACCTCATTCCTTAACAAGGATGAGTTCTAAGGTTACTCAGATTCTATATTGGAGACTTCAAGATTGTGGGGAATTGCCTTCCTAGTGGATTCCTCTATAGGTATATGAAGTTCAGTATTCATATTGCTATCAATTCCCAAACGGTTGATAAGAAGGTCCTCTTAGGATAGTTCCACTACCTTTTCATTGCATTAGCAGTATTGATAGTTTCATAATTGAAATCTTGATGCATAAACTATTGGTATTCACTAGTTTGGAATTGTTTCCATAATATTCTCCACACTTGCTTTCGGTTAACTTGATCTAGCCTCCAATTGTAAATAACTAAAATTTTGTCTTTAAAGAAATTGTTAGCTTCATCAAAAGTGAATGTTTTTTGGTAGCTCCTTTTGATGTCTTTTAGAACACAGACCTAGGTATAAATAACTCTTCTTAATATAATTGTTGCTTTATCAAAGCCCCTGGTTATCCAATATTCAAAGGGAATATTATGGATATTCAGCCAAAGAGAAATTTGTTTCTGTCTCGAAGTCTAATATCGATTTTCTAAAGTTATAAAAGTAAAGGCTTGAAATTTTAATGTCATAGGCTAACTTCTAATACCTTTTGAGTTTGGATGGATAAGTAGAATTTGAAAAGGAACTTTTTTTTCATTATTAAGTAAGAGACTAAGATGCTTCCAATGGTAGTTTTCCTAGTATTTAAAGTCAAGAAAGCTATCCTTTTGTCCATGAAAAAGTCAAAGAGAGTAGATTCCTATTTGACGACACCTTCCTT
>JANTNU010000007.1:17426909-17439047 GCA_024752395.1 Erythroxylum havanense | reverse complement strand
ACAATTCAACCCCCCCTTCTCGTGCATTCTTATATCGTTTTCTAAGTATTGTATTAACGTGTGATTCACTTCAACAAGCGCACCTACAACTGTGTTTTTCTAAAATACAATTAACGCACTTTATACAGTTGACACACATCCACTAGATTCCGGTTAGCCCTCATGGAGACATACACGATACACACCATAAAGAGCTACATTCTAATATGTAAAAACAATTCACTTAATTCCTATCCCAAAAATTTAACAGTGCGTATCAATCACCAACGTGACGATAATATATTTCAATTTTGTGTATGATTCTTTCACAGCTATAAGTCTAGCAATCACATCTCTTTGAATCTAAGTCCAATTAATATCTTATATGTCCAATTAATAAATAAGATGCCAAAAGTAAATAAAAATACTATATATCTTAACAATCTAACCCTTTTTGACATTTTTGTCACAACTCTTAAACTCTTCCTACATAATGTAATTGGACATATAAATATTAAATCCACAATGCTCCCTCTCAATTTAAGATTCAATAGGCAACATAAGCACAAGTCAAGCAGAAACAACAAATAAAAAAAGATTAAATACAACTTCAGTAAAGACTTATCTTCTCCCCCTTTAGGACAACATGTGCCAAAAAGACTAATTCGAGGAACATCGAGAAAACGTAGAACTCATTGCTTTAAGTGACGAAGAGCATCAGTAGCCACTTGAATGATACCTTCAAACCTCTTAATTTCAGTAAATAGAGTTGCATGAGGATTGATAGAAGTCATCCCTTAGACATCCGAGGGGCCAGATGTGGTGTATGGCAAATCCACTACTTGTGGTTGACAAAAAACCCTTGGAGAAATGTTCATCAAGGTCACCAACTCAAGTATACTCGACTCTATCTTGGGAATTTCATGGCATATAAAAATTAAGAGATTAAGCATGGAAAGTATAGTAAAGAATGTGACTTACTCTCCATGGCCAACATAACTTCATTAATGAGATGTTTAAGATTGAATTACATAAATCAATTTGGACTATGTCATGTAGACAAAAACAATGTGTGTGCTTGGCATCCAATTGGTCACAACTAATTTAAAGAGCACAAAATAATTTTAGGTAAGCATTAAGGAAGGAAGTACAGAGCTAGACGGCTATGCAATCAATTTCCCAATAGTCAGTACCGTAGCAATTAAGTCATTTGACACATTCCAATCATCATCATAAAATAGATCACCATTCAAATTATCGAATCCCCAAAAAAGATTTAGATGAGTAGCATCAAGGCAAATTACCTGACCTTGCACATATGCTACTCTATAACTCATAGTAGTCTCATTCAGAATATCACAAGATAAATTGCAGTAAAATTATTTTACCAAATTTGAATCACAGTGTTGCAGAAGCAGTGAGGCTTGCAGTAAAAATCGCTCTGATAATAAAGTGTTCAAACCATATTGTTGAAACTCCTCTAAGTTGATTGGGCGATTGAGAACAAACCTGACAGTGTTGAGAGTCGCCCATTTCTGTTCAACTGTGGAAGAGTAGAACTTGAAGGAAATCACATTATCCACTATTAGGTGGAGAGAAGAATTACGCCAAGGTGGTCGGATTGTTTTATGAGCCTACATCTTTGTACGTTTCTGAGGAGCTATAGGAGGTGTAGTTGGTGGAGCAAGTGCTGCAGGAGTCTCATCAGAATCTAAAGCAAAGTCTTCAACCGTGGATAATATGACTTGAGTAACATCATTATCTGGATTTGGTATTTTTTTTTCTGAACAGAGGTATTGTTGAAATTATCAATAAGAACTACAAAAGATGACCCAACCCCCGTGAATCTCCTGCCGAGTGTCGAATTGAGCATTAATCGACTGGAACGACGTGTTGAAGTTATTGTCTTCTTTTTTGAAACTAAAGGGAATATTTTCTCTTTATTCTTTCCCTTGTTTTCTGAAAAATAGCAAAATCCCAACCAAAATCAACAAATTGAATCAACCTTGAAGTGAAAAGAGTCAATACCGTAAAGAGAAGATATGGGTCTTCAATGGAGGTTCACAAATTTCACATATACACTGAGTTCATGGTGGAGAAAGCTTCAACCCAATGTCATGTGTGCCTTGAGAGCTTGTGAGCCAACACGGATAAGAAATAGATGAAGCTTCAGTGGTGATGTCCCTTTAAATCCGACATAAATCTAATGCCCATGATGAAGATGTCTTTAACATAGCTATGGGGGTGATTTGAAGCTTAGGATTGGACAGATAGAGAGATGTAAGAAGGGAGTTAGCGAGTAGAGAAAGACATCTAAGGATTTTTTAATCCCTTGGATGAAAAACATATCTAGATATTTTTATTTTTTAAAACAAAAAAAACATATCAATAATGTAAAGCACAAAGTCCCAAAGCCTCTTGAAGAAGTTCAAACCTTAATGCATTAAGAGGTTTCGTAAAGATATTCGACAAGTGCTTATGTATAGATACATGTGACAAGGTGACTATTTTTCTTTCCACAAGCTCTCGAATAAAGTGGTACCTGAGATGAATATGTTTAATTCTTGAATGTTGAACTGGATTCTTATAGATGTCTATGACACTCTTGTTATCACATAAGATAGTCAACACATTCTGATCAATCTCATAATCTTCTAACATCTGCTTCATCCAAAGAAGTTGTAAACAACAACTACCTGCAGTGATATGTTCTACCTCAACGGCCGATAGTGAAATTGAATTCTGCTTCTTGCTATACTAAGAGATCAAACTGTTTCCTAAGAAGAAACAACCTCCTGAAATGCTTTTCCAATCGTCTAAGTTTTCAGCTTGATCTGCATCACTATATCTAGCTAGATAAGATGTTGAGTCAGATGTATACCATATCTCAAAATCAAATGTTTTGCTTACATACTTGATAATCCACTTGATCTCTGTCAGACGTGTTTCTTTCAGGTTGGCTTGATAGTGAGCACATACTATTGGTTTATGCCCTTGTATCCAATTTTTGGTTGTATATTTATTTGTATAAATTTTTTATTCAATAGAAGGCATACTTTATCTATATCATCATCATCATCATCATCATCACCCAGTCTGAAATCCTGCAATAAAGCAGGGTCTGGGGAGGCCCGATAATTATTAATCATAAAGATAAAATTCCTTGAATAATTTTTATGCAATTAGAAATTATAACATGATTATAATTATGAAATTCAAATTGCATTTTGTATTATTTCTAAAATTTTCCTAGTTATAGTTTCATCAAGACGGGGTATTGATGAAATAGTTAGACTAGCACATGTTTGTTTGTTTCTTATGAAGAAAGTAATTTATCTCATAGATTAAAGTGTGGAGATACTTAAACAAACATATGGGTGCTTATTAAAGAATAATCATGAGAATCCTGAATGGAACATTACTTGTGTGTCTGTGAGTTATCTTATTATGATGATTGTATAATTGATCCTTAGATTTGAGATTACCAAAGTTATCTCATATAAGAATTACTATGTTTTAATGCTACTTATATTCTATTCTTGGAGTAGTTTAATTCGGTAGTTATTAGATATAGTATGATCTATATGGAGATAGTTGAGTAAATCAATAAATAATTCATTATCTTAAAGTAATTAAGGAGAATGTTATGTTATTCTTAATTAGTAATAATTTTGGGAATCTCTGGTCGGAGTAAATTGAAATTTGGAAAAGTTGTTTTCAAATGTTGCAATTGGAACATTAGATAATGAAAGGATTAATTTATACATTATAGCCATGCATAGTCAGATTAAATCAAACTACTTTGACATTCCTAATATTTGAGTGGTCATGACATATTGCTAGACATCAATCATGGTCTATGATTATAGATTATTTAATTAGAAAATTAAGGATAAATTAAAATGAATTGTAATTTATCTGATTCTAATTATGAATTAGAATTATAATTTATAATCATGACCAACATATTAAGAACCTAATGGGTCACACATAAAAGGTTATAAAAGAGAAAATGAAATTTGAATTAAGTTGGACTCAATTGAGATGTTTTTAAAACCTTAAGGATTAATATATGATATTTGATATTATACAGATTAATTCATAATTATGACTAAAGTTTGACTTTAGTTGTAATTTTAATAAAATCTAAGAACATAAAAAATAAGTTTTTTCATATAAAAGGAAAAATTAGAAAAAGTTTGGAGCTAGCACTTCTTACATTTTTCCTATCGAATTATATTTGGGTTTTTTCTCTGAATAGATCTGTGGATAACATTGGAGGTTGGACGATTGAACGACTCGTGAATTGACAGATTCTAAGAAACAGGAAATTATAACAAGAAATCGAAACAAGTTAGTATAGCTTTGTCAATTTCTTGTTTTACGTTTCTAATTAAATTTTGTTAAAGTTAATTCTATAAAAAATTTTATATTCTTTTCGTTGCGTTTAGATTCAATCTTGGGTTATTTTTCTAACACATACACCAACGATGTAATAGATATCTAGCCTACTTGCAGTCAAATATAATAAACTTTCGATCATGCTCTGATATAGACTGACATCAACTCTTTTACCATTCTCATGTTTGTTTAGTTTCATCGAGACACTCATAGATGTTCTCACATGTCTGGCATTTTTAAGACCGAACTTCTTTATTAAACTGTTGGCATATTTGGTTTGTGATATAAAATTTGCATCATTTACTTGTTTAACTTGCAAACTCAAAAAGAAATTTTCAGCTCACCTACTATACTCATTTCAAAGTCAGATGTTATCAATTCAACAAATTCATCTACCATCTTCGGATGTGTGGCACCAAAGACAAGGTCATCAACATAGATCTAAGCAATCACAAAACCATATTTAAACTTTTTAATAAACAAAGTTTTGTCAACACTACCTCGTTTATTATCCTTACTTGATAAGATATTGTGTGAGCCTTTTGTATCAGGCCCTTGGTGCTTGTTTGAGACCATAAAGAGCTTTCTTTAGCTTAAAAATGTGATCTATATGAGCTAAATCAATAAACCCTTTCAGTTTCTCAACATACACTTCTTCTTGTGTAAACCCATTCAAAAATGTAGCATAGGTATCCCATAAGTAGCAAAAGTATCCCACAAGTTCTTGATAATCAACCATTTTTCTTTCCCTTGTTTTTCTTCTTTCACTAATATCTCCAATGATGTTCTCTTTAATTCACACAGTTACTTCCTTAGTATCAACTAACTACAAATTTGGGCAAATTTTCAATCTTGTCTCATTGCTTGTTTGAGTTAGTTCAGAGGGCCGATTTTGTAGATTTTCCTCTACCACTTGACCATGCAATAAAGATACATCATCTATCACATCATTTATGGACTCTATCACTTTTTTGGTTCTTTGATTATACACTCGATAAGCTTTACTGTGAGTTAAATAACCAATGAAGATTCCTTCATAACTTTTGCTCTTGAATTTTCCAAGTTTTTCTCAATCTCTAATAATGTAACACTTACGACCAAAAATATGAAAGTAACTCACATCTGGTTTTTTTTTTCCTTTTAGAGTTCATAGGGTGTCTTGTTCAAGATTCTTCGAAAGATAAGCTCTGTTACATATGTAGCATGTTGTATTAACTGTTTCAGCCTAAAGTCGCATAGACAATCTACTTCCATTCAGCATAGATCTGGCCATTTCTTGAAGTGTTCTATTTTTCCTTTCGGCAACTCCATTTTGTTATGGAGTTTTGAGTGCTAAAAATTCTTGTATGATGCTATACTCATCATAAAAGTCATTAAAGCTTATATTCTCAAATTCTTTTCATGATCCGATCGAATTCTCAATATAGTCATATTTTTCATATTCATGACCTGCACACATAGGCTTTTAAAAGCCTTGAAAGCATTTGATTTTTCTTTCAAAAATGATATATATCTCGAATAATCATCAACACAAGTTAAAAAATATCTCATTCCACCGATGCTATTATGTTATGTTGGACTAACCAAATCCATGTGAATTAATTCAAGTATGCGCGATGAGGTAACGTGTCTAACCCTTTTGTGTAGCACTCTTATCTGTTTATCCATTTGGCATACACTACAAATTGATTTCCCTTCTTTGTTCATTGTGGCTAGACCCTTCATAGCTTCTAATTTTGTCAACTTGCTAATGAGATCAAAAATTATGTTTCCAAGCTTTTGATGTCATAAATCAATGTTATTGTCGTGTATGGCTGATTTACAAGTGGTCATGACCTGCAACATGTAGCAATTGTTGACTGATTTCTTGTCGCTCATAAGACATTCTCCTTGTTCAATTAGTACCCTATATTCATCATTTGTAAATTTAACTAACAAACCATCATCACAAAGTTGGTTTATACTCACCAAATTGGCTTTTAGTCCATCGACATGGAACAGATTCTTGAGGAGGAGAGACAATCCATGCATAATGTTCCTCTACTAATCACTGAAGCTTTCTTTTTTTTATCTCTGAAGGTCATATGACCATCTATACAACTATGATAATCGGTTAAGTAATTCTTTTAACCTGTCATGTGGTATGAATATCCACTATTAAAATACCAACCATTTTGCAAAGTTGCCTTCATCGATTTAAGAACCAAGAGAGCTTACAATTCACTCTTTTTAAACTATGTAAATTTTGGTACTGAGAGTTGATGTTGAGATTTTTGTGAGGGACGTAGAATTCTTCAGTTTTGGCTTCTTTGAAACAGTATCTGTTGTAATTTGTAACATCTTGGCCTTATGTGCCTAATAATTCTAAAAAATGACATGTGGGTACAAATCTTCGATTTTTTCTTGATGTTTCTTCTTCTCGGACAGATCTGGGCATATCATTTTTCTCTTCATTCACCTTAGAGTGCTCACCCTTATAGCCAATGCCTTGAAGATCCCCTTTATCCTTACCAATTTTCATTAATTTTTCTAGTTTTTCTATGCCTCTATTCAACATTCTCAATCCTTTTTTGGTACTTACTAATCTTATACTAGATTTACCAAGCTTATCTAATGCCAACATCAATTTCTTTTCTAACTCTTGGATGGTGTTCTTTATGGAGAGATTCTCTTCCTTCAATCTTTCATTCTTTTTACACGTTTTTACCCATTTTTCATATATAGCTTTGTAAGCCTCATAAATATTCTTCTTTTTATCATCTAGGCTACTTTCATCACTGTCATAATCGGATATTAGGTCTTGAACTGAATTGTTTGTATTTGTCTCAAAATTTTTCGATTTTCCCCTTTTTCATCTTCAGTTACTTCCTTCTTAGTTATTGTTAAGCAAGTAACTGGACTTTTGCTATATAAAATAACCAACACAGCACCATTTGCGATTTCTTCTTCACTACCATATTCACTCTCGGATCCATTCTCACTCCAAGTGCTAGTAAAGGATTTTTCTTTTCTCTTCTTCAAAGTATTGACACATTCGGCTTGAACGTGCCTAAAGCCTTGACACTCATGACATTGGATTCTCTTCACCTTCCTTTCACCATTTTAAGTTTTAGCTTGTTGTTTAAGTTATTATTCGATGTATTTCCACTATGTTGTCTAAACTCGGGCCTATCCTTTTTTATTCTTTTCAACCATTTACCAAAATTTTGTGTGAGTAGTACCAAATCTTCATTCTCATCAGATTCATCTTCCGCATCATTAACACCTTTTCCATTTTCAACTTGTAGTGTCAATCTTTTGCTCCTTTCTTGTTTACCCCTCAAAAGATTCATTTCGAAATTTGTAAAAATTTCAATTACTTTCTCCAATGACAGATCATTAATGTCCTGGGCCTCCTCTATTGCTGTAATTTTCAGAATAAATCTCGAAGGTAATGATCTCAATGTCTTTTTGACTAGTTTCATATTAGAATATTTCTTCCCGAGTTGATGTGCCTGATTCGTTGTATCTCGCAATCTTTCCTGAAAATCTCTAATAGTTTCATTTTCATTCATCTTCAGTTCTACAAACATCACAGCTAATGATTGTAGTTTTGACACTATCACAGATTTGAACCCTCCATGAATAGTCTGCAAAGCATCCCACGCTTTTTTAGCCGATTTATAGGTTGATATTATTAAGAAGTGTCCTTAATCAACAGCACTAAAAATCGTATGCATTACTTGTGAGTTTTTAAATGCAATTTCTTCTTCAACTTTTGTCCATTCAAATAGATCTTTTTGAGCTGCCTCTCCTTTATCATCAATAATCATCATATGCGTCCACCCATGTACTACTGAATGCTAAGCTTTTGTGCCATAAGCTTGGATGAAGACTTTCATCCGTAATTTTCATGCAAGATAGTTAAATCCATTCAACAGTGGTGGTTTGGTGATCGATACACCCTCTCTTGTAGCCATGTTCACAAAACTAGGATCTGCATGAACTTGCTACCAAGTTCTAAATCAGTGACCTCGCTCTGATACCAGTTGAAAAACAGTAGAAAGTAGTAATTTCGTAAACTTTTCAATTTTACCATGTTCGTCTCTAGCATAAACAAAAAAAAACAGTCAAAGCGAAATAACAAATAACGTTAAAAATTTGGTAATACAGTTTGACACACCTTGCCTATGTTTGCAGGGCCCTCACCTAGCTTAATACTTTCATTGAAGTACAATAGATTTATCTAAGGCTTTACTGAGCCAACACTACTGAACCCTTGACACTATCTCTCAAACTCACTTCTCTTAAAAGTTTTTCACACCGAATAACACGACCAACTCGTGTTAACCTCGTCAGAAGATTTTTCTAAACAACTTTTAATTAAAAGATTAATAATAAAAAATAACTCAAATCATGATTCAACTAAGAATAAAAACAAAATATACTTGAGACAGAAAAGAAAAAACTTTTTCAATCGGATCTGAAAATTGTTCACTAGCTGTACTGACCCACAACAATTCTTTAAAATATTTGTATCCCTTTTTATTGGTAAATTTAGAAGTTATATCTTTACTGGATAGGCCACTGCGCTAGCAGCATAGTTATTGATAGCAACGACATTAAATTTAAACACAAATCTGTAAGAAAAGAAAACTCCAAAACAGAATACATGTGAACAGAAACACCAAAAGTACATATTATTTTAAGTAAGCCAACTGCAGGAAACCTAAAAGTAAAAGATGGAGAGAGATAGGGCTTTGTTAACAAATGTCCGGCAGTGGAGGCACGGAGAGGAAAGGCAATTCGCTGCTCTACTGCGCCACTTACAGTTTGACGAGGGTTCGTTTTGTTTATCCACCTTAACACAATACAAGTTGTCAATTAAGAAAGCTTCTTCTGCTGGATTGGAAATGAATAATTTGCGCTGTGGTCGTCGCCTAATTTTTTTAAAATAATATTTCAATTTAAGTGCTTGCATCGAGAAGAATAAGTGTTTTTATCAGTTAAAATAACAAAAAGCACTGACAAGACATATACAAATTATTACTCTTAACGTGTAAAAGCATGTGAACGCATGATAAGAAATACGGTATTATAGTTCTTAGTATCGTTACATTGAATGTTGTAATCAACTAGTTGCTCAAACTCTCGATTTCTTAATTTAAAATGTTATTTTATATAAAATTAACAACTTGGGAATTAAAATTTCATCAGTTCACGTCTTAATATTTTTTAAAAGGCCTCCAATTGTTATTCTTGCATGTCAATTCACAAGATAACATTTATAAAATGGCATAATTTGTATCTCCAGCATAATTTCATTTCATCCCAATCTTTCGTGTTGAAATAATTTTTACCTTGGAAACTTATATGCCTTTCTACATTTGAAACATATGTCTCTTTTATCTCACAACACTAAATTCCAACATTTAACCCATCTGTCTCCTACACCAAAAACCCTACATGAAGATTATATTATTGTCACTCACATTTTTTGATTCCCACCTAGCTTATGTTGTCATCCAAACTCCAAATTGCAATCAATCTTGCCTATGGACCTTGATATATGCATTCTATTATTACAATATTCATTATGTCCTTAATTGAACTTATTGTTCAGACATCAACTATTACGTGCCTTTCCAACAAAAGTACACTCCAACTAAGTTCACGTCGTACTGTAACCACTTCGGTAGAAACTACATTTGGCTATTAAAAAAATTATCACTAGAAGTTTCTAAATCGTCGTCAAAAATATTATCAAATTCTTATAGATAAAAATTATAAACGACATTTTTTCTAATTATTGTTAATATTTTTTTCCAACATTTTATTTTCGTAATTGAAAAATATCGATGACGCTTTGGAAAATTGTCGCTAGTTAATTTTAACTACGCTTGGTTTTTGTAGCGTAAAATTATTACCATATTTTAAAAATTATAATAAAATTTTTTTAGCTACTTTTCAAAAAATATATTAAAATATTTTAAACCACGCTTCAGAACTATAGCCAAAAGTTTTTAACTACCTTTCTAAAAAAATAACTAAAAAATTTTACCAGCATATTTGAAAACTTAGCAAATATTTTTAGCTATGTTTTATAAAATTTAGACATTTTTAATGTTAATTATAATTATATGTGACACTTTTAATTCATATTATTATATATAATATTTAGATTTGTTTTATTGTTGATTTATTATACAAAAATAATTGATAATTTGAATCATTTTATATAAAAAGTAAAATATCATTAAATTACATCAATACAAAGAATATTCTTCGTATATAAAATTTTAATTACAACCTTAACAATTCTTAAAACAAAATAATAAATACAAAGATTACTTTACAAATCATAAATGTTGAGATTACAAAAAAATATAACATAACCGAGACGACTAGGTAAGTTTATCCATATTGATGAGAGCAATTTCATACCTCAGTCATCATATAAGATAAGTTACTAGAACCTCTAGAGATTTGAACTCCACCAAATTGTTTAGAGCATATACCAAGTGTTTTTGCTCATGTATCCGTATAAACAAGATAGTTTGTAAATTTCACAAGACATGATCATAACAACCGAAATAAACAGTTAGCATAGACATATGTGATCTATCATCATCATCATCATCATCACACTTAGTCTGAAGTTCTGCAGGAAAATCTGATAATACGCAACCTTACTCCTACATAGTAGAGAGACTATTTCCAATAGACCCACATATAGATGCAATAATAAAAGAGTGATACAGGTTAAATAGTAAATATATAAATAAAATTATTACTAAAAAAAACGTTATAACCAAGAAAATAAAAGCCTTGCCTTTATAGTCGCATATGACAAAATGAGCAAGGTAGTACGTGAAGCAATAGAAAAAGACTGATGGTTTTCTTTTTTGACAGCAGCAAACTTGTCAGGGGGCTCGAAAAAACTAATGAAGATAGTAAATACGCGATTAACTAAAGGAGTACCAGAAATAACGTCCTATACAACGTTCCCTCGCTATCTAGTTCAATAAATCAAAACACCCACTGATACAAATCTGCACCACATTAAATACAACGTACATTGAATACAAATCTGCACCACTGATATACATTGAACTTCATGAATTGAAACTCTCCTTTTTGCAGAGAATGATGAAACATTCATATTGCATAAACCTTAGCCAGCCAGTAAAGTGGCACTTTAATCTTCTAACATAACCAAAAATAGCCTGGAGGGAAGTCAAAAGAAAACTTCAATTTAATAGTCAGCATCTACAAAGAAAAGATAAAGGCTCCACCAGATTTAGAAATTTCTGAAATAGACTATATGTAGGACTCACCTAGTAAACATTAATCGTAAATCAGTTAATTCGTCAGCCCCCATCCAGTAGTTGATTTACTCAAGTTTAGTAAAAAGGTGTATCACTTATTCTACTTTTAGAACCATTTCTTGTCTACTTGTTATTTGAACACCAATTCCACCAAGTCGTGGCTTTTTCAGCCACCATTTTAACTATCGACAAGAACTCTAGCTCTCATCTTCTGCAGAGGTGTATATGAGGTGGCATGCCATCTAATCTAGGATAGATGTTAGGATCTTCAGGAGAGAGAGAGAGAATTATTCTAAGAGTTAGTTATAACCGTATGTATTAGGGAGGTTATAAAAGGGGGGAATAGAAGTAGGGAAGGGGAGGAGAAAATAGATAGAAGAGTGACAGAAGGTGAATCCTTCTGAGGAGCAAATCTGCTCTGGTTAGGGAAATACTACACTACTATTCGGTA
>JANTNU010000007.1:17405509-17417192 GCA_024752395.1 Erythroxylum havanense | reverse complement strand
AGGAATTATGCATGTATTGGTTTCAAGTAAAGGAAAGCAAGTTTCAAATTTGTTTGCCAGTAGGCCCATTAATCTTCTGCGGGATTTTCTTTAAATGTATAAGTACCACGTTTCACGCCACGCTCTCATGTCAGACGTTGGGCTCCGGCAGCGGGATCCAACACCTTATCAACCAAAAATTCCATATCCAAGCTGCCTTAAGGAATCAAAATAAGATGAGCAATTTTCCTATCTATATAGAATGCTTTCCAAACGAAAAGGTGTTGTTTCTGGAAGTAGCAAGTGCAATTATGTTACCCTTAAACTAAAAGACCCAAGATGTTTTATTGTGAAACTATCAATAGGTAATGGGGATGAGGTTAATGGTATGCTTGATCTTGGAGCAAGTATAAACCTTATGCCCCACTCTATTTATGAGAAACTGGATCTAAGGCAGTTAAAACCTACTAATATATGCTTATAATTAGTTGATAGGTCAATCCGTCATCCGAAAGGAATAATGGAGGATGTGTTAGTGAAAGTTGGAGGATTAACTGTTCTTATAGACTTTGCGGTCTTAGACATGGGAGAGGTTAAACAGCAAGGGCATAAGTACACCATACACTTAGGGAGACCTTTTATGGCCACTACTAGTACCTTAATTGATGTGGAAAACGAGAAACTGAGCATGAATGTTTTGGAAGAAGTAGAATTTTCAATCTTTAATGTAGAACCTATTTCTACTACTATTGCTTCTAAAGATCATTCTTTTGTTGATCAAACTGATGCTGCATATTGTGATTTTTCCTTGCAAGAAGAAGAAGGAAAGAAGCAAGCTGGACTTGGTTAAGGACAGTGATAAATGCTACCAATTGCTAGTGGATTCAACTGAGGAAGTATTTGGGAGATTATTGGAGATATATTCAAATGAAAAGAAGGAAACGGTGGAATCAATCACTTTGAGCGACCCATCTTGAACATGACCATTGAGGCATCCAACTACAAGACATTAAAGAAACAACACATTTATTTTATGTTTCTTTTTCAATTATCTGTTGGTTATTATTTTTCTTAATGAACCTTAACTTAGTTTGTTTTCTTTGTGTGAGCAAGCTTACTCTTCCATCTCTTTTATCTATTTTCTTTGCAGTTGTTCTTTATTCTTCGACGCAGTACAACAAGTTCCACCTCAGATCAACACAGTGATCACCCCCACATTCGTATCGTATTTTTATCCTTTTCTTTGTTGCTTATTAGTTTAATTTCTTTTAGTTTTAATAGTTGTCCTTGTTTGTGTTAATTTTTGCCTTTTGCCTTAGACCCCTCTTTTACCTTTTTGTGTCACATTAGGAATAATGTAATGTTCAAGTATGTGGGGGAGTATTGGTAAAAAGAATTATTATTTGAGTGTTGTGTGTTTATTTTCCCATTTAGTCGTTAGAGATGCATGGTTATTAAATGAACTCAATCTAGATTAGAAATCATAATATGAGTGAATGATTACATTTGCATGCTTAGATTGATTGACTTAGATTTCAACTAAAAGGACATTAACTTGTTGTGATAGATGAATGACACTTTTCATTTGGTGAGAATTTGAGCCTTTTGAATTATTAACATCAAATTCAAGTATTTGTTGATGAGAGTGTTCTTTCATGATTAGGGAACTCTACAACTTGCTTGTAAATACTAGTCGAGATCACATAATCTTATGCAAACGTTGAAATGATGAAGGCAATTAGGATTTACCCTTTTTGCTTAAAAAGCCACCATGATTTTACCTTTAGTAAACCTCCTATGAGCTTAACATGAAACCTTTTCTTTCTTTAGACCTAAAATATGAGCCTTAAGCTTGATTTTTTTTCCTCTTCATTGTCCCTACTATAATGTAAGTTGAGTATTTGAATGTGTATGGATGGGTTTAGGGAATAACTATTTGAACAAGTTTGGGGGAATCAAAGGATATAGTTGGCTTGTGAGTTAGGAATGGACATAGTTGTAGTAATTATCTTTCCTTTATATTTTTCTTCTCTTGATTTAATTGTTTTAAATAAATAATTACTTAACAAAAATATGTAGAAAAGAAAAGGAAGGAAGAGAAGATGACCAGAAAATGAAAAGAAGAGGGGAGAAGTAAAAATGGGAAGTGTTAATTCTATTAATTAGAGGAAAGAATTGAGTCTTTTATGTTTCAATATATTGTGGTTTTTTAGAAGCTCAATTTGTGTTGTGGTTTTAAACTGTGATTTTCCTTTTTTCCTATTTTTAGCTCGGCTCCATTACAACCAAAATAAAGACCTTTAAATTGATGTTTGTGTTTGATATAAGTGGTGGAGATTGGATTAGTAAGCAAGCTTATGGTAGATGCCTTATATGAAATGAACGATGAGTAAATACATATCCTACCTTCAAATGCTTAAGAGAATGGAAAATGGAGTGAGTGTCTATGATTGAGCCCAAGTTTATTATATAAATTGGCTATACTTTCATAGTTTTTAATGTGCTTTTTGACTCTTAATTTGTGATCTTGTGCTTTAATTAGTCCCTTGCAGTGCTCATATTTTATACAATTTGATAGTGAAATTATTGCAAATTGACATCAATTCCATTATAATTTTTTTCCAAGGACAATTGATACTGCAAATTGTTGTTTTATATTGTAGGAAAAAAAGAGTCAAAAGGATCAGAAGAGTCAACACGTCGCAACATGATACAAGCAACATGTCGCGGCGCATCAAAGTAACAGCGCACCGCGACGCCAACGAATTAACGCGCCGTAGTGAGTGATCTAAAAGAGCACGTCGTGATGTCAAAGAATCATCTCACCGCAGCGAACAGACATATATTTGTACTTTATTTGGAAAGTTCTCTCACTGTGTCGACCCGACCCGCACCCATCATTTAAAAGGTTGCTAATTTAGGTCAGAGGAGAGCTTCTTCTGTCGAGCTACACCTTGGAGGCTGAGAGACATGTTTCGACCGAACACTATCAACCTTTCATCTGCGAATATCGCCATCATCTCTACTCCACCGTCGGTCTCCAACCATGGTGACATCCAATCTTCAACAGTCGTGAGAGAATCCGGAGTCATGCTCGGCTAAATTCACATTTCCTCTTGAGAATGCAGCATCAACTTGAGTTAACCGGTTCTTAAAAAAGGGAGTTAATCTTACATTGTCAAGTTTAATTGCAATGCTGTAAATTCTTGAGTTAGGGTTTACTGCCGTGTAGTTATATTAGCTTGGTTATAGTTTAATCAAGTGCCAAACGATGTCTTGTGTTATGGAATTGGTTAGTTGTAGAACTTTGATGCTCAATATATGAAGTTTCATATATGTCTTTTGATGATTGTGTTAATTCTCTTTATCTGCCTAGTTGTGTTTGATATTGAGATTGTGCTTGAGCCAATTGACCAATTGCATTAACTTGTCCATTTCACACACTAAGATGCATTTAACAAGGTTTTAATTAACGGAGTTCATTAATTAAAACCTTGGACTTAAAGAGTCCTTTAAGGTTCTAAGGCTTAAGAGCACTTAATGAGATCTTGAGAAATGGAGTTCATTAATCAAGATCCTGGACTTAAGGAGAGTCTTTAAGGTTTGTTAACGAAAACTTAGTGAATTTCACTCCCTGAAAATTTGTTTTGAACCATGATAGCCTAAGCTCATTTTCAAGAGGATTTACTCTCATTTGCTTATTACTCGAATTTTCAATTTCATTTTTTTTTTCAAAATCCAAAAAGATACTTTTTATACTTTGTCCTTCAATTTTAGTTAAATTTTCTTAGTTCTTTCAAATGATCAAAAACTCCCTTTTATCAACTTTGTTTGTAATTTTTTTGACAATTAGACTAGCTTAGACCTTTTTCACTTAGTTCCAATTAAGTGAGATGACCCGAGGTTGCATCCTATATTGCAAACCTTGGAATTTAATTATTTTTGATTTGGTTTCCAAGGGATTGATCTTTAGATCGATACGAAGTGATGATCAAAATGGCACCGTTGTCGGGGAGCCAAGAAATTGGTTTTCCTTAGGATAGCCGTTGTCATTTCATTTCAATTGTTGTTGATAATCGGAATCTTTGTTTTTGTAGTGCATTTAGGATAGTTTCATTTTCACACTTGTTCATAGTATAGATTTTGATTTTCCTTTGCACAAGCATACTTTCATACTTTAATTTTTCTTACTTAGCAATTTTTCACACATACACACTCATACATACATCCATACACTTATATACTCGCATCCATCACATTTCACTTTTTATTTGACTTTGTGTGATTGTGAGAAAATTTTGTTACTATTTCTTTTATCTGTGGATTGATTTTGGGCATGCCCAGGAGAGTTAGACTTGTTCAATTCCAACCTGAAATTGAGAGATACTTGTGGAGAATTAGGAAAGAGAGGAAAGAACAAGAGAGAAGTAGATTAGTTGAACAAGAAAGAGAAAATATGGCCGAAAACCCTAACTTTTTCCCAAATCCTGACTTTCCTGCAAACCAACCTAGAAATGGAAATAATGAAGGAAATGGTGAGCATGAGAGAGTAGGAGAGAACAATGAGAATCAGAGACGTAGGACTATTAGGGAAGCGATAACTTCTGATGTGCATTATGATCCATTTACTGCTGCTTGCCCTAATTTTGAAGTTAAAGGTTTGTTGATTAATTCCCTTCCTAAATTTCATGGCTTGGCAGGAGAAGATCCGTACATGTGCCTACAGTCTTTGACGATAATTTGTCAGAGTATAAAGTCAGTAGGAGCGACATTGGACCAAGTACTATGAAAAGTGTTTCATCTATCCTTGGAAGGAAAGGCACAGGAGTGGTACATGAGTCTCCCGAGGCATGTTGGCTAATGCTTATCATAGCTGGACCAATTTGAGGAAGGCCTTTTTGGAGAAGTATTTTCCAGCCTCCAGGACATCATCAATGAGGAAGGAAATTTATTCAGCTCGCCAAGAGTATGATGAGTCACTGTATGACTACTGGAACCGCTTCCAAGACCTAGTATCAAGATGCCCCCATCACCAAATTCCTGATGAGCAATTGGTGCAATATTTCTATGATGGGTTGAAGAGTCAAGAGAAAGGTATGTTGGACGCTACATCTGGAGGATCCTTGATTGATCTTACAGCATTGTCAGCATGGGACTTAATCAAGAAGATGGCCTTAAACCATCAACAGTACAGTGTGAGAGATTCCAGAGGAGTGCATGAATTAGGAGCTTTAACAGCTCAAGCCAAAAGGATGGAAAGTCTGGAAACAAAGGTGGATTCACTGGAGAACAGGTTAACATCACAGTTATCTTATATCACTGCAGAATTGAAGAACTTGAATGTGCATCGCCCATCATCTTCAATGGATCTTACCGCACCCAGTTGTGATACTTGTGGGTCGGTGATGCACATATCAAGTGTATTCCCTGGAAGATATGAAGAGGTGTCAGCAGTGTATCCAGGAAGAACCAATCAGAAGTGGGATCCATACTCCAACACATACAATGAGGGATGGAAGACTAATCCAAGATTAAGTTGGAGGAATGAAGAGGGCAGGGCTCTAAACAGATTTCCACAAGGGGGAGGAGCTAGTACTTCCACTAACCAGTTCCTCAATCAATAACAAGCCCTAATGGTCCCACCAAAGGAAGACACCAACCAATTGCTTCATAACATGATGACTCTTATGAAGGAAGACAAGGATTCTAACTTGAATCAGTTTAATGCCATTGGTTCTCTTATTCAACAGGATTCTTCAAAAACTGCTACTAGGTTCAATGCTTTGGAGAAAAAATGGAACAATGGGAAAGCAAAGCAGAGAACATTAACTCATATGTCACTCAGTTGTCCAACAACATGAGTGAGAATCAAGCAAGAAGCAGTGGGACGATTCCTTCAAATACCGTGATGAACCCGAAGAGCCTCATTGCAATTGCCCTCCGAAGTGGGAAACAAGTGAGGTTTAATCCTCAAGAAGAAGAAGAGGCATGTGATAAGGAGATTGAGAGTGAAGAAGTGCCTCCACCTAAGGAGAAGATCAAGAAATCTGAAAGTGTGAAGGAAGAAGAATTATTGAAGGAAAGGAAGCCTGTCTCAAAAAACAAAGGAGCTACTTCAGAGAGTTCCAAGGACCAAGCTGAACATGGAGAATCAAGCAAGCAAGATGGAAAAGGTAAGGAGGTAAGTCTTCAAGACCTTCCTTTTCCAAATTCATATTTGATGAGTAAGCGTATGAATGAGATTAAGCATGAAAAAGAAATCATTGATTTGTTTGGAAAAGTAGAGGTAAATGTTCCCTTACTTGATTTAGTGAAGAGAGTTCCAGCCTATGCTAAATATCTTAAGGACTTGTGCACCAACAAGAGAAAGTTTAGGCCAAATGAGAGAGTCCAAGTGAGCTCTAATGTGTCAGCCCTGTTTAAACCTCAAATACCTGTGAAATGTCAAGACCCTGGATCTTTCACCATTCCATGCATCATAGGGAAGGTAACTATAGGAAGAGATTTGTTAGATCTGGGGGCAGCGATTAATGTGATGCCAAAATCTGTCTATCAGTCCTTAGGAGTGAAAAGTTTAAAACCCACATCTGTTGTCCTACAGTTGGTTGATAGATCATTTAGGCATCCAGTGAGCATAATTGAGTACATCTTGGTCCAGGTAAAGGGTTTAGTACTTCCTGTTGATTTTTATGTACTTGATATGTCGTCTGAAGTTATGCAGGATACTTCTTTGATTCTCGGGTAACCCTTTCTGCTCACAGCAAGCACCATGATCAGCATGAAGGAAGGTAAGATCACCATGGAGGTAGGCGACCAACAGGTAAGTTTCAACATGTATGAAGCAATGAAACATCCTCATGAGGATTATTCGCTTTTGGGTGTGAATATGATTAATTTAGCGGTGGATGATGCCTGCCATAAATATAAGTTGCAAAAGAATTCTTTGGATGCTGGATTACATTTACTTGATCTTGGAAAAAGGTTTTCTGTCCATGTTTCAGGGAAGTAGGAAGGATTGGCCACAACTGCTTACCAGGAGACAGAATCCACGTCAGAAGAAAGAGGGAGTGATCTCTTTTCTCTTGAACTTCATAAATTGATCCCTTTTGTTGCAACCTCTTATGCTTGAGCTCAAACCCTTACCCATTACTTTAAAGTATGCCTTTCTTAAGTCTAGTGAGCGATTACCTGTCATAATTGCTAGTACCTTGTCCCACACTGAGGAAGAGAGACTCATGAATATTTTAAGGGAACACAAGAGAGCTATAGGGTGGACTTTAGCAGATACACCCGGCATTTGCCCAGTTATTTACACACATAGGATCTTATTGAGTGAAGCGTCAAAATCGGTGAGGTAACCTCAAAGAAGACTAAACCCACTTATCTTAGAAGTGGTGAAGAAGGAAATCACGAAGTTGTTGAGTGCAGGGATAATATATCCCATTTCTGATAGTGAGTGGGTTAGTCCAATACATGTAGTGCCAAAAAAGAGTGGGATAACGGTGGTAAAAAATGATAGAGATGAGCTTATTCCTACCAGAGTGCAGAATTCGTGGCGTGTTTGTATAGATTATAGACGATTAAATGATGCCACAAGAAAAGACCATTTTCCTCTCCCTTTTATTGATCAAATGCTTGAAAGGCTTGCGGGCAAATCCCATTACTATTTTTTGGATGGTTTCTCTGGGTACTTTCAAGCACCCATTGCGTCGAAGGACCAAGACAAAACCACATTTACATGTCCTTTTAGCACCTTTGCATATCGAAGGATGCCTTTTGGTTTATGTAATGCCCCAGGAACTTTCCAGCATTGCGTGATGGCTGTTTTCTATGAATTTTTAGAAGAATGTATGGAAGTATTTATGCATGATTTCATAGTCTATGGTGATTCTTTTGATGCTTGTTTATTCAGTCTTGCAAAAATTTTACAAAGATGCATTGAAAAGAATTTGATTTTGAACTTTGAGAAATGTCATTTCATGGTCAGTGAAGGAATCGTGCTCGTTCATTTAATTTCTAACAAAGGGATTGAAGTAGATAAAGCTAAGATTGAGGTTATATCTTCTTTGCCTTACCCCACTTGTGTTCGTGACATAAGATCATTTTTGGGTCATACAGGATTTTACAGGCGATTCATAAAGGATTTTAGCAAAATTGCGTTACCTCTCTCCAAGCTTCTAACAAAAGATGAAAAGTTTGAATTTGATGATTCTTGTAAAAATGCCTTTAACATGTTGAAATCAAAACTCATTTCCCCACCTATTTTAGTTGCTCTTGATTGGAACTTACCTTTTGAGCTTTGATGTGATGCATCTAATTATGCTGTAGGGGCTATGTTGGGTCAACAGGAGGATAAACTACCAAGAGTTATCGCATATGCCTCAAAAACATTGGATCCAGCTCAAATCAACTATACAACAACTGAAAAAGAGTTGTTTGCAGTAGTTTTTGCTTTGAAAAAATTTAGGCAATATCTGTTAAACTCACATGTTAGCATTTTTACTGATCATGCAGTTGTTCGGTATCTCCTCAAGAAACCACAATCAAAGCCTAGACTGATACGGTGGGCATTGCTACTCCAAGAATTTGATATCGAGATAAAGGATCGAGCGGGAGCGGCAAACCATGTAGCCGACCATTTGAGCAGGCTACCGAACGAAACATAGGGAGTGGATTCTTCCAAACTTACTTGTGATTTATTTCCTGATTCAATTTTATGTGCTTAAGTTTTTAAAGAACCTTGGTATGCACATATTGTCAATTACCTCATGTCTGGACTCACTCCTCCTTTTATGTCTTAGGCACAAGTTCAGAAGCTAAAGAGTGAAGCTCAACATTATATCTGGGATGCTCCTAATCTGTGGAGAATGTGCAGTGACCAGGTAATTCGAAAATGTGTGCGTCATGAGGAATTTGATGCTATAATTTTAGCTTGTCATTCAATGATTTGTGGTGGGCATTTCAGTGCAAGGAGAACATCTAGGAAAATTCTAGATTCTGGTTTTTATTGGCCTACACTTTTTAAGGATTCATTTAACTTTTGTCGGTCATGTGATAAATGTCAACGATTTGGAGGATTAGGAAAGCGACATGAAATGCCACAACAACCTTTTTTATTTTGCGAAATCTTTGATATTTGGGGAATTGATTTCATGGGCCCATTTCCTTCATCTTTTGGCTTTGTGTATATCCTTTTAGCTGTTGATTATGTGTCCAAATGGATAGAGGTCGTTCCTACTAGAAAAGATGATGCCCAAGCCGTATCCAAGTTCCTTAAGTCCAACATTTTTTGCCGATTTGGCATACCTAAAGTCGTGGTTAGTGATAGAGGAACACATTTTTGTAATAGAATCGTTGCTAACCTATTTTTTAAATTTGGGATCACTCACAAAGTCTCCATTGCATACCATCCATAAACTAATGGACAAGCTGAAGTTTCAAATAGAGAGGTGAAACACATTTTGGAGAAAATAGTGAAGCCATCAAAGAAGGATTGGAGCCTTTGCCTTGAGGAAGCACTATAGGCATATCGGACTGCTTATAAATCCCCAATAGGCATGGCCCCTTATCGCTTGATTTATGTAAAGGCTTTCCATTTGCCTGTAGAACTGGAGCATAAAGCATATTGGGTAGTTAAACAATGCAATATGCACTTGGAATCTTTCGGTATGGAGAGGAAGCTGTAACTTCAAGAGCTAGAGGAGTTGAGGTTAGAGGCATATGAACACTCTCGACTCTACAAGGAAAAGGCAAAATTGATGCACGATAAGATCCTTTAAAGGAAAAGCTTCAAGGTAGGGGAAAAATTCCTATTATTCAAGGCTCGGTTCACTTTCAAATATGGGAATTTCAATACTCATTGGGATGGACCGTATTTGGTCACGAAAGTGCACAACTTTGGTATGGTAGAACTTGTACATGAAGAAACTGGAACACAACTCAAGGTGAATGGCCATCTCTTGAAGCCTTATCATGAGAACCAAAAACCGCCATAAATATCAGGTTCTTTCTCTCCTTCACTTGTTTCTTTACTTTTGAGTTTTGGATGTACTATCTTTCTTAACAAGTATGGAGGAGAACCATCTCGATAGATAGCTTGTTTTATTTTTCTTTCACTTTCTAATAAAGCTACCTTTTGTCTCTTCATGCCTTTATCTGTGTTTAAGTTTTTGCTTCATTTTCATTAAGGACAATGTGTTGATTATGCGTGGGGGAGTTGTTCCCATTTTGTTACTCTTGTTATGCTCCATGTTGACACTTTTGGTGTGTGTGTTAGCCAATCTTACATAATGTTACAAACTTTTAAACTTGGTAAAAAAATTTCTACCATTCTACTGTTCCTTGCCGCGGCAACAGGTCACACGTCGCGGCGAGGCTAGTGATTCACTCACACACGTTGCGGCGTACATGTTGCACGTCGTGACGTCCACTCTTTTACAGAATGCTTGTGAAAACTTTTCCTCAATTCCAACTTCTTCCACACTAGACTCTTATAACTTTTTTTTCAAAGACCTTATAAGTTTCAAAGTGGTACTTGAGTTTATGAAAATACCTTCCATTCTTTTAACGATAGTTAGTCTTGGCTAATTTTACTTTCGACGTTTTCAACACAAAGTGAATGAAGGCATGCTAACAAAGTAGCACTTTACGTTTTTGATACTTGAGGTTGTTCATTGAGATATTACCCTTGTTGGAAGGATATTTGTAGCGCCCCCTTACCGTAGAGTATACACCGGGACGCCCGTAGGTCATACCGATACATACCCTACGATGATGGTACACTACGATACGATCAATTCTATAACTCTCATGGCATCACAATAAGAAAGCAGTAATATCAATTTCACTAAATTTTAAAAATCAAACAGTACTTCTCATTTCTTTCTCTTAAAATCATAAGTACACACTTCAGTCATAATTATAACTGTGCAGATCCAAAATAGACAGTACAACTCCTATCTAGGTCATCCCCAAAATATCCCAAAAGATCCCCAGAAGATCCCAAAAGATCCCCAGAAGATCCCAAAAGATCCCCAGCTGACCGACCTGTGGGCCATGCTCCTCTCGCCGGCACTCACACAGCAGGAAAAGTCTCAAAAATCTGGACCTAGGAGTCACACTACCGCTGTCCTGAAAAATAATCGCAATTTTGGGTGAGCTTGCGAACTGAATGAGTAACCATCATCGATGGTTCACTCAATTCATGCATTACGCAAAATTGCATACAAAACAATACGTATCATATTCAGAATCACAGTCACATAATTAATCAACAATTTTCACACATTTACTTATTTTCTAATAGCAAACTCATAGCACAATCATATACTGAATGCACAATGCTTTCCATTTCATTTTAGTGTTGTGACTTGGCGTCAGAACTTTCCCATTTCTGGGCACATTTCACATTACACAGAAATCACGTATTTGGGGGGTAGGAGAGCCCTCTGGGTATGCACTACTGCCCACACGCACTAGGGATAGGAGAGCCCTCTGGGGTATGCACTGTTCCCTTCTCACAATAACTGAGCTTATAGCTCCGATCAGATCAAAATGTGCTCCAGTCACAACTGTCAATTACTGATTTCTATTCATGCCTAGCATGCGTTCACAATTCACAATATCACAACTCATACGAAACACTCAATCAAATTCACAGATAATTCACACAAAGCATTTAACACATCAGAGATTGAGAAACCAA
>JANTNU010000007.1:17260748-17274631 GCA_024752395.1 Erythroxylum havanense | reverse complement strand
TCACTGTTCATTTAGCTATGTTACTGTTACATTGGTCTTTAATGAGCAGTGTCCTTTGAGTGGCTTTTTACCTTGATTAATGATGGAGTTAACTTTTGCATCCTTCATAAGAGTTTTAGAGCATCTTGTTATCTTTCCATGGAGGTATAGTATGAACATGTTGGAGCTAGGAATAAGAAGTTATGAGTTTTGAAAGATGACAGTTGCAAGTGGTTTGAAGTTGGATTGAAGATGAGAGGAGTTGAAGTTTTGAGAAATTGCATGTCCGTTAAACAGACATGAATGTCCATTAAACGGATAGCCTCTAGTGTAAAAACACCCCTTACCCTGCCCATGTCCGTTTAACGGACATTTGCGAACCATTTAGGACCCTGTCACCCGTACCTGTCCGTTAAACGAACATGGCTGTCCGTTTAACGGACATCTACAGGAAAGATGGTGCATTTTTGAATTTTTAGAGGCCGATTCATGTTTTGTGGTCTTCATAAAAGTTGTATATCTAGATGTCTACTTTCTAATGGTACAAAAAAAAAAGAAATCCGAGATACAGATCAAAAGTTATGATGATCTCGCCAAAAGAGTTTCAAACCGATTTAGGGCATGAACATACTTGATTCTTCTGGGCATAAATTCCTCATCCGACATCCAATTGAGGTGAGGTTTGAACCATTAGCTTCCTAAGACATATACCTTCCACTCCATAAAGTTTAGTATCAATTGGAGTTAAAGTGACGAAGTTTTCATCAAAGTAAGTGAATGGTCAGTTAAGAGAGCATGTTTCAGTTATGAACTCTTTTAGGTTATTGGAGTGTATCGTGAGTTATATAACTCCGATTAAGGTGATTCTTGCCTTTATACGAACGTGAGGCTGTAAGCTATATTTGATATGAACAAGTAAATAGGTGATTTTGATGTTTAGGTAGTGTGCGCTCATCACGTTTATGGAACATCAACATACAGCACTGCAAGTGTAATAAGCGCAAGGTTTCAGGATTACGAAAGTTGGGCTCCGGGAGCGGAGTCCGACAAGTGGTAGACGAGAAAGTAATGAAATTGAAGAAAATTCATATAGATAAGAATGATGCTAACATGTTAATGACTGTGGTTACGTTGCACACACTTGCATCAATGGTGGACACGACTATATGGATGACCTTATAGTCTCTAAAATTATGTATGAGTTTAACAATAATGTTTAAAGTATAGACATGTTCATATGGAGTCAGATATGCTCGTGTCATTGGTGGATATGATCATGTTTTCCATTTATGTAAGTCACTAAAATCGTGTATCTTAGTGACTTCAAGTTTTGATGCTTAAAATTCAAATGGTTACCATACACAACCATATAGGTGACTATGTATGGTATAAGAACATTATCTTTTAAAATTAAAAAGGCTTATTAAGAGGCAAAAGTTGCATTATACAAAAACACTTGATAAAAGAAGAGTTTTAAAGTCTAAATAACATTCTTTAGCGGTGAATGTGTAAAGCTTTAAAGACATTGTTTTGCTAGAGTGAAGATACACACCCTTCTAAGTAATGTACGCGACCTTCTCTAATACTTGTGTCCAAATACGATCGTTTGACTGACCATGTATATTTCAAAAACCATAAATTTGCACCATAAAAGGCAATTATGAAAAGTAACAACTATAGTCAAAGTTAAAGTTTGACGCAAAATTTTGAACCTAAGGCAACTAAAAAAATAAAAATTATTTTAAAGATTTGTTAGAGAACTTCTTCCTAACAAGGTTCAAAAGGATTACATTAGAGAAAAGGGGGATATATATCTTATAGATTCTTTTCTTTTTAATGATTCCTCTAAACTTTTGATGTGTGTTTTATTTCTATGTTTATGATTTGATTTTTTATAGTGCTTAAGTGTGATGAACCTTAATATGAGATGGGCATTGTGATTTGATCTTTTTTTTATAACGCCATTTGATTGAATAATTCATTTTGATTTATTATATGTTTTAAGACTTGAATTAATATATTTGGGATATTAGTTCAATGTATGAATTCATATGAATGAGATTGAGAAATCCTTTGGAATGAAATTGAAAAGTCCTTTTGAATGAATAGATCTAACTATAGTTGAAAGGAGTTGCATGCAAACTTAAAGATATGTTAACATAAATCCTTTAGATTAGGGTCAAACCAAATATTACATGCATGAATCGAGTGCTGCAATCTTAGGGGTGTTAATTAGAAATAGATTTTAGTTAACCAACCGAGGATTACTTGTTAATAGCCTTGAGAAAGATGTTAACCTAAGATAGGAATTTACATGGTCTAACGATCAATAATTGAATTGCATGATAAAAGGGTTACTACTTAAGAAATCTTAAGGGATTCATTACCTAGGTACCAATTATTTGATACTGATTAATATTAGTGTCATATGTGTTTTGGTTTATTATTATGTTGAATTTCAGTTTAGTTTAGTTTTAATTAAATGATCTTCCTATTTGTTATTAAATAATAGAAAACAAGTTATTACTAATACTTATAATCTTAATGGGATTGACTGTAATATCCTAGTTCAATTATTGTATTATGTAATGTGTTTTACATGAATTTTATAGAGTATGCTTTATTTATGGTGTACTGGAGTAATTTAAGCATTTAAATGTATTATTGAGGTTATAACGAAGATCATGGATAGACGAAAGATGGTTCTGAACTTAGTCGAAATTTTCTTGAAAAATTTCCTAAAACTCCAAAAGTTTAAGGAATGAGTCTGAACAAACTTTAAAAGCCCTGAAATGTGCTTTAAGGATTTAAGTGAAACTTTTGAATGGAATCCGAATGATTTCAATGAATAGTATTTATGGATGAATAGTGAATCCATGTGAAAGTATTTTTGCTTGAATAGTCATTTTGGGGATCCAACCCTCAAAATTTGAAATATACTCGGAATAGGTAGAGTTTAATGATAATGGATCTAAAAAAAGCCTGATTGGATGAATTTTGGGAGTTTTGAAATTTTAGGGTTAAAATGCCCTTTTTGGAAAAAAATGGATATTAATGATTTTAAACCCATTTGAATTGTTTTAAAAGCATCCAATCAATTAATATTGACCCTAATTAGAGTATTTCACAATCAATTTGATGGCAAGATGGTTGCATAATATTTTCGGAATTTAATTCGGTTAGTTGGAGAATTAAATTCAATAAAGGGCAATTTGGTATTTTTACATATTATTAAGGGTAATTTGGTCTTTTTACAAGAGGTGAGTTGATTAATGAGTCATTAACAGAGGACCAATTGGAGAGTGACATGCGTAATGCACTAAAAGGCATAAAAGGGCCCAAGTTAGACAATTTGTTTCATTCTTTCAACAAAAATGTGAGAGACTAAACAAAAGGGAGAAAAGAAGACAGAAGAGGGGACATTCAATCAAGGAGGGAGAAGAAGAGTTCAGCTACCATTTTTCATGGTTTTGGAGCATAAATTGGAGAGATCTTTATCAAGTGGAGGTAATCATAAATAAGAGATTGGAAGATAAATTGGTAAGTTTCCCTAACCTAAATTTCTAGTTTTGGGGCTTTTGAGTCAGATAGATTCATTTAGGATAAATGACGATTTTTGACTTTCCATGGAGTAAATAATAAGTTTGGAAGCATTTAAGGGTTGAATATGACAAGAGAAAGAGTTATGTTTAGTGAAATTTTATCTTTGGTTCTCGGTTCACTTGAACCAATCCTATGTTTTGACCATAACTTGGCATACAAATCTCTAAATTGGGTGATTCCAATTGAAGCTAAAACCTAAGACACATTAATAAAAATCTATAGAGAGGCCTAGACCTAATTTTAGCTGAATGATTTTGAAAATTGAGATTGATTATGGTAACTTGATGCTATCCTTTTGTTGAAACAACTTGTGATATTTAGTACATGTTTCATGATTTAGAAGTTAAAATGGCATGAGTTTTAATGCTATGGAAATTAAAGACATAGGGGAACAAATGTCTAGAGACTTTAAAACCTAATTTGAACGTTTGATATGTGAAAATTAAGGAACAAGTGGAGGTATGGATTTTGGACATAGATCATAATCACGACTCATTATGCATGATTGTGATATGGTGAATTAAATTGGGTGAGATTTTTTTGAAGAAATTAGCAGGTTAGAATGGGTAAAATATGGTATTTAAGTGACTTTCAAAGTTATATTTGGAAACGAAGACTAGTAGGTCAGCTTATGGAAGTAATCAGAAATACGATTAGCGTAAGTGTTACCTGATTAAATACTAATCTCGAATTTGGTTAAACCAAACTATAGTTTTAATATCTTATTTCCAATTTTGGAAATAAATGCCTAAGAGAAATGCATTATTTATAGGTAAAGGAGAGGCAGTGAACATGTGAGTGTGCTTAGCAACAAGCTTGCAAAACTGTGATTGTATTTTAATTGGTTTTATACAAATAGTTTCTATTTATGGAGATTAGCAACTTGTGAGTGTTCTTTAAATTGATTTTATGCAAATGGTTTCTATTTATGGAGACTAGCAAGTTGTGAGCATTCTTCAAATTGATTTTATGCAAGTGGTTTCTATTTATGGAGATTAGCAAGTTGTAAGTATACTTTAAATTGAGTTTATGCAAATGGTTTTCATTTGAGCATGAAATAAATATTTATGCTGAGTTTTATGCAAATGATATTTTGCATGTGAATATTGCTAGCATAAGTGTATGCTTTGGCAATATATGAGTTTTAAATTAAAAGTTAAATTTTATATGATTGGGATTTATTTGAAACAATTCAATTATGAATCCTCCCATACTTGATTTAGAAAATAAGATGAGATGTAAATGTAAGAGTTGCTTTTGCCTATAATACACCGCTAGGCTTTATATATATTATTATGCTGGTACATTCATGGTTGTTAACCTATTATGGGTAAGTGATGTAGAACCAACTCCATAAATAGTGGTTAACTAGTCACGAGTAAGCGATATAGAATCAGCTTCATGACTTGTTACAAGTAAGCGATGCAGAACTAGCTTCGTAACTACCTGTCTATAGTGGTTAACCTATTGTTAGTAAGTGATGTATAACCAGTTCCATAACTAGTGGTTAACTGATTGCGAGTAAGCGATGCAAAATCAACTTCGTGACTTTAGGCCTAGTGTACCATATAGTAAAGAGACTAGTGGTTTGCTACGTTCAGTATGAAAAGTCATGAAATAATAATGCCGCCACTATTTATTTTTAAAAGTAATTTAAAAGGCACTATATGGTACCAATTCTGGCGGTTAACTTATTTTCAGTATAAATATTTTCAGAAAACTTATTGCCACAATTATTTATTGGTTAAGGAAAAAGGAAAAAGGAAAATAAAAACTTTTATATGATGAGATTAATTTCAAAAAAGCCTTTCAAAATAGTATTTTATAAAAATTCAATTTGCATTTTACAAAATATTATTTGAGTACCAATTATTATGATGCACGAAAGAATTGTTATAACAAGTATTTTACTATGAGCTTTACTACTGTATGAGAATATTTCAGTTATGTTGTTATGAAAAGTTTAAAATTTTAGTGATTAACACTCACTAAGCTCGTTTAGTTTACCCATATTTTTATGTTTTTAAACAAACCACCTTAAGTATGTATATAGTTGCTGCAGTAATTGGGACTCTACCGTAGGATTAATTGTATCGTTGGGTCCTATTGTGTTTGTGTTATCTTTGTTATGTATGTGTTTTCTTAAAATTGGCATAATTACTTGTATATATGTTGCAAATTAATCTAAAAAGGGTTTAAAAATGTCATCTCATAAACATCTTTGGGATTGTAAATATCTTTTACTTAGTGAACTATAAGGGCTTTGTTCCTCAATGATGTTTTTTTTCTAAAATGTTGATAATTATGGTTGTTTATGATGTGGACCTAAGGTCCTATTCCAGAAGTTGAGATGGATATGAAATATTAGAAGTGATTTAAAACGTATTATGCAGGTTTTTGAAATTTAGGAATATTAGAAAAGCAACCATTATGCTGCCGAAATTATAGTAAAATGATTAAAAAATCTCACTATTTTCCATGCTTTTAACTTTTAGAGTATAAAAGATTTTTAACAGTTGAATGAATTGATTTTGCGGGAACCCTTTAGTTGAGTTAGACATCTATTGGAGGGCCAGGAGGGCTCCACTCGAGTTCTAGAGGGGAACTTTGGGATAGATCCTTTCATTGACACTCAATATGTGCTAACATTATACTATAGCTCGATAGGTGTACTTGCTTGTGAGATCTGTAGAGTAAAGATTAGCCACCATATCAAGTTTTTGGTATCTTTGACAAGGACTAGAATATTAAGAACACCCTATTTTTGTTACTCTCATCATTATTCTTATTTTATTCTTTTTACTTTTTACTTTTTATTTTTAAATTGTTAAATTATTTTATTGACTCTTTGGTTTTGTCACTTCTGTAGGACTTTAGGTTAGTTTATGACCTAAGGAAATCTAGTTGATAAAAATCTAGAAATTGAGAGGACAACTTATAGAATCTTTGAAGGACCCTACTAAGAGAGTTCCAGTTAGATCGATAAATAAAAAACTTGGAAGGTCAGATTAAGACTAAAGGATTAGGAACCATGGTAGACTAATCAAGGACTATGTTTGACTATACTAAGTCGAACATAACTAAGATGAAGTCTAGCATTTGAGATCTAATGTCTCCACTAATAAGTTTGAGATTAAATTAAGCATGATTCAAATAGTGCAATGGTATTTCCAGTTTGGCGGTGAGATGAGGATCTCAATACACATATAACCAATTTTATGGAGATTTGGGATACATTTGAGGTCAATGGTGCCGCTAAAAACATAATTAGACTCAATTTATTTCCATTCTCATTAAGGAATTAGGCAAAGCAATGACTAAATTGTCTCCCAAATGGATCCATCGTTATATGGTACCAAATGGTAGAGAGGTTTCTTTTGAATTACTTTATGCCATCTAAGATTGTCAAACTAAGGAAAGACATATCTTCCTATGCTCAGATGAGTTCAAATAATTTATATGATACGTATAAGAGATTTAAGGAGACGTTAAGGAAGTGCCCATATTATGGTGTACAATTATGGATGAAAATATTGACCTTTTATAATAGGCTAAATCAAATGATGAGGCAGGTGATAGATGTAGCAACTTTGGGTACTCTGAACAATAAAAAGTCACAAATATCTTAAGACCTCATTGAACACATAGGGTGAATAACTATTAGTGGTGCTTTTCTTAAGCATAATTTAGCAAGCCAGCAAGAGTATATGACATAAATGCATCATAACATTGGTAGGCTAGGTCGAAGCTCTGAGTAAGAAAATAGATGGGTTGAAAATGAATCCTTAATTATTCCAAGTGATGGAATATGAATTACACAAGCTGGGACATCCAGGTTAAGAATTTCAAGCACTATAGGTGATGGTAAAGCCCGAGCATGTGGATTATATGAGGAATGCTTATAAACTCCAAAATAATCCCTACAATAATATATACAATCCAAAATGGAGGAATCGCCTAAATTTCTTTTAAGTAATTAAGGATAACCAAGGAATAACCTTTTACTAGGATGTTAGCAACTCCCACCACAAGAAAAGGAGCCAAACATGGAAGACCTCGTAACTAAATTTCCTCAAACATCAGAGGCAAGGTTTCAAGACTCCAAAACTTCACTATAAAATTAATAGGTTTTTATACATAACTTGAAAATTTAGATCGATCAATTTGTAAAGTTAGTTATTGAAAGAAAACAAGGGTGTTTACCTAGTGGCACCGGGATAAACCCTAAAGAACTTGCAAGTGGAGAACAAGATCTAAAGTGAGGAAAAGAGTGTCACTATAAGTTAAAAAAAGTTTAAGGTGAGGAGCGCCTCCCAAAGGTCATGGAATTTTAGCCTACCATCCCTTATCTTTACCAAATTGATGAAAGATTACATAGATGAGTAGTTTGGTAAATTTCTTAAACCGATTAAACAACTTCATATTAACTTAACCCTTATTAAGGCTCTTGCATAGATGCCGAAGTATTTAAAATTCTTAAAGGAGTTACTAAGAAACAAGGGGAAGTTGGAGGAGTTGAAAACTGTGATGTTGAGTGTGAGATGCTCAACGATTCTTCAAAACAAGCTACTAGAGAAGCTTAAAGATTGATGGAGACTTACTATCCCTAGTTAAATTGGTAGCTTAAAAATAGAAAAAGCTTTAGCCAACCTAGGAGTTGGTATTAACATAATGCCTTATTCATTGTTTAAGAAACTAGGGTTAGGTGTAACAAAACCTACTAGGATGAGTACATAATTAGCAGAGAGATCAGAAAAGTATCCTAAAGGTATTATTGAGGTTATACTTGTTAAGATTTATAAGTTTATTTTCCTAATTGACTTTGAGATTTTTTATATAGAAGGGGATATAAAAGTACCTCTATTCCTAAGTCGAACCTTCTTCACTACCAATAGGCCTATTATTAATTTAGTAAGGGTAAGCTAGTACTTAGGGTTGGAGACAAAGAGGTCACATTTAAATTATATGATATCATGAATCATTCCTTTGATGAATCTATTTCACATGTTTGTAGGACTCTTTTTCTAAAGGTCCATTAGAGTTATTTCCAATTCAAGGTAAAAAGAAAGATGAAAAAAGACAAGTAGCATACTTAGAGGTTAAGGAACCTATGATAAAAAAAGAAACACTTAGTCTTTATAAACCACCTTAGATCATGCATAGGTATGTCTAGCTAAGGAATTTAAACAAATGTTAATTGGGAGACAACCCAATAATTAATATAGTTTTAAATAATTTGATGTTTTCTTTTGAGTATGGTTTTAGGATTTCATTTATTTTTTTGTGTGTTTTGTGGTGAATTATTGCAGATCTTTATTATTTTGGGTATTTTTTGCGTTTATGGTATGTGTTATTTGTTTCTATAGAGTTTGAGTGAAACTTTTTAAAGTTTTTAGGAATTTTTTGGTGTCCACGATTGTATAAATGCCCTTATACATAAAAATCATACTTCTTTATATTTTACACGGTTCCACTGACCATGTACATGTACATCCCTATAATTTTAAAATGTTTATGCACAAGGTCACACAGAGTTACACGGGCATGGAACATGCTTGTCTGGCTTAATTTTTCGAAACGTGTTAACTTGCATGTGTGTGTCATAAGTCACACATTTATAGTGGCTTACTGTGTAATTGACCATGTAAGTCCACGAACCTTTTAAAACCCTAAACTTCTTTCTTTTCATTTTTTCTTCCTCTTTTACCATTTCTCTGGTGCACCCCGCTCCTATAACCTAGCCCATCCATTTTAAGTTATTTTGCAAATCTTGAATTTTTCTTCCATTTTACTTAAATTGCACTTGGAATTTTAGGTACTTTTGCAATTTTAGGTTTATTCTTTCCCAAATTACTAGGTTTCACAATTTTTCCAATCTAAGGTATGTTTCCCTAATCTTCTTCTTGTTTTTGCAATTATAATTTGAATTTCACTATGAGTTATTGGATTACTTTGATGGATTGCATTATAGATTTTGAAAAAGTATGTTAATTTTGCTCAATATGTTATAAATTATGAAGTGATTTGTTAGATTAGGCATAAATTGGTGTTTTTCTAGCAATTAGTTAATGTATGTTAGTTTAATTTTATACCAATTTCATATTATGTATGATTTAGAGTTAAATTATATATGTAGTATCTGTTTAATTATTTAATTGCTTAATTTAATTTTAAATTTTAGGGATCGCATTTAGGAATTGTATAATTATTTTAATTTTTTTATTAATTGCATTTTAATTGTGTTATTAATTTTGTACTAATTTTAGTTTTCTAATTATTTTGTTAATTTCATTGTTATTAGTTTATTTTAATTTTTAATTTTGTGCTTTTTTACAATTGCATAACATAGTGAGTTCATGAATTGAGTGTAGGGAAAATTTTATTTTTTTGTATCGATATTCATTATTTCTTTGCATTTTATTTTGTTTTAGATATAATGAGAAGAAGAATGGAGGCAATGCAGCAATAAAGGGAAAAGAAGATATTGGGAAAAACCAAAAAGGTGAAGGGTCTTCTATAGACTCCAGTGGAGCTCACCCACCATTAGTGTGAAATATTGTTGCACATCTACCAATGCAACACGAGATATTACATTTTAATGCAAAGGCCTATAAGGAGCAATTTCAAAGGTTAAAGACAAGTGGTTTGAAACCAGTAGATGTGTAGATTTGGAGGCACTAAAGCAGGTCTACATGGCGTAGAAAGTTTAGGATCTTATCAACGTTAGATCACGGTCTTAATTCTTCAAGATTATTGAGCTCATATATTCGAAACTTGCACTCAGGGTGAGGGTCGCTATTATTAGGACCAACCAAACACCATATGATTTCGGATGCTCGAGGACATGATAAGGATGAGTTATACAAATTTCTCTATGATGATGTGGCTCTACAAGTAGGATTTTGGTTCAGTCTGATTCTGTTAGGGCTGGACGTCGTTGCTTGAATCTATGATCTCGATTAGCTTGGATTAAGAGATACTTGCAAAAACAGTAAAGACACACTGAGGGTTGATCGCCGGCTTGCCCCTTCGATGCTTAAGTCAGTTTTCTACCGTAAGTTTTTGGCTAATAACAAAGGTTATCAGGGTTAATAGAGTCGTACCTGCATCGTGAGGAGATAATGATTTTATATAGTATATATCTGACGTGTTTAATTTAACATTTCGGTCGTGTTTGACTCAACCTTATGGGAATGAGCTGATCGATTCATATGCCATCTTAGGGTTGGACCTGAGCCTTGAATGACCGACCTGACCAGATTTCGTGAAGACACAGGAGAACACAACCTTTAGGATAGATTTTTCATATGGAATGGATGCACCCAAAACTTCTTATGCACTATCAACGTGAAGGAAAATTACAATTCGAGCAAATCCAAATCGTCTACCTTATGACATCCTACACTCAAATACCTTTACAGGATCTTGATTCATACACTCAGGTGCTTTGCTTATGGAATAGATGTAAAAGGACACCGTTATGCCTGGGGCATGCCTAGGCCCAATATTTCCAACATTATAATATGGAGAAGAAGATAGGGGCTATGTAGCACGGACATGGCAAAATGGAGCCGTGTCTACGTGTCGGACACGTGTCCGTATCGGACACCCACTGACACGCGGTGGACACAACTCGAACACGTCTGAAGACTGCTCGAACATTGCTTAATGGAATATATGCTCTATAGAATATATGCTCTATGTTTTTTGATAGGGGTTTATCAAGTACCAAATATGTATGAACTATTAAGGTATTGTAGGTCTTGAAACACATCAATCAATCTGTATTATATTATGAATTCTGAATTTTTTTTCTTAATTTTAAAATTTATAATATATATATATGTCGTGTCTGTGTCCACCAAATTTTAGAAGTTAGTGTGTCCCCGTGTCCGTATCAGTGTCGTGTCCCGTATCCGTATCTGTGTCTGTGCTTCTTAGGATAGGGGCAATATGCATCAGGCCCTACATGACATGAATGGCAAGGATGCTGGGATTCTTCAATCGACCACGCCGATGAGGATGCTCGCTAATATGGTTTCCCTCATTTGGATGTGATGAAGAATATGCATATAATGTGTAGGAGACAGGGACCGATATGAAACAACTATCAGATAGTAAGAGCTGAGACCTTCCAATCAATTACAGGTCTAGACAAGGATTGCCCTAACATGCTAGAGCAATCGACAAGACAATTCACCACCATCATAGACTAAGAGTAAAGCATTATGAGGATTACAATTTGTAGGATAATGCAAGATTGCCCAAAATGTGAACATCGCCTAGATGCTGGGACTATTTAAAGATTGCTTGGTTGAAGAAATATATGAAGAAAATTCAAAGAGTCCAATTCGCATTTAAGTGAACCAGTAGGAGCTAAAAAAGTGGGTGGCAAGACTGGAGACCCATAATAGATGGATGGAGGATGTTATGATGTAGATGGCAAGACACTTTGGGATTTTCGTACCACTTCCACCATTTAGAGTGGCTGCATCATCTTCCACTCCATAGCCATATGATGCTCAGAGACTCAATGATCCTCAAGTTACTGGCGCACGACACACGAGACTTATCGAAGAATTGAAATCTACAGTGGTAGAATGGGATGTTTTATTAGGATTCTCATATTTATTATTTCTATATTATTTGTTTTCTTATAGCTAACAAGGACCTAGCCTTGATAAACCTTATAATTATTTTTAACTTTATTTTTATTGTAATTTTTTTTCTTTTTATCCCATTTTGTTCCTCTTTTGCAAGGATGACTGTACATAAATCAGATGAAATCTTCACCAAATTTAGAATTTGAAATTTTTAGTTTTAAGGGAAGTACCAAAATATTCCTTTACTTTTATGTTTTCTTTGATATTTTATCTTTTTGTCCTTCTATTGTGTACATTGGAGACAATGTACAATTAAGTATGAAGAAGGGGTTAATGAAAAATTTGAGGAAAATTTTCAAAATTTTTAAGATTATTTATATTGTTTATTGTTTGTTCTTATTGATTGATATCTAGATTTAGTTAAATTTTTTCCAAAACACTTTAGATTATTATTAATTATTGAATTAAATTAGTAGGCAAAAAGATGAAAGTTAGAATAGACTTATTTTTATAAGCCATATTTTTAATAATCATTGAGATAGCTAATTTGAACGAGATTTGCATATTATTTAAATGCATCAGATCTATTTGTGAGCTTTTAAGCCTAATAGTAATATTGAGACCACATTTTTAAACTAAAGGAGTTAAAATGATAATGACACCTAAATTTAATCCTTTGTTTTAGCTTATTTTTCTTGATTATTATCCAACCTATTTTGTCCCTTATGAGTAACCACTTTTATACTTAACCTTTTGATTGATTATAGCCACGTTGATAACCCTAAAGGAATTTACATTTATTTGATTACTTGAAAATTGGGTTATATTAAAGAATTTTAAAGAAAAGGGCCAATATGCCTATGATTGTTGGTACATGGCGATTGTTAAATTTGTTTCTTCTTAAGTGTTTCATTGTTATAATATTAAATTCTATCAAAAGTTGTTTGAAGAAGTTTAAAAGTTTAAAATTATATGTTGCAGACATATTGAAAAAAAAAAGAAAAGGAAAGTTGTGATATTTATTAGAGAGTGAGAAGAATTATTTTTGTGTCAATGAAGTTATTATTTGAAGGAACTATATTATGAAGAACCAAGTTATATTTAATCTTTTTTATGTAAATTTTCTTCAATATTATTCCCCTTTTAATTATCTCTACCATGCCTTTACCTAAGCCTCATTACACCCTATTTAAATGACTTTTTGATTTTCATTTCTAGTTTACTTATTAGTGGTGGACATGTGGTTTTATTGCAAGCTTATGGTTAAGAATTCTCTTATATAATGATTTGAGAGTTTTTTAAAATATTTTTCACCCTAAACACTTTGAGTATATTTAATGAACGCTTTGTGATGGTTTGGAATATATGCTTTTGATTTTAAAAAGATTATCAATGTTTTTGTTATTGATATTGACATAAAAGTTGGCTTTAGGATAACTTAAGTCTAATTGTATGTTGATTTGGTTGATATGATATAATAATTTAGGGTGTGGATGGATATGTTTTTTCTTGAAAAATTGAGGTGTGGATGGATAAGTTGAGATTAATAATGGATGGATATTTTTAGGTTTAATGATTTGGATTATGATTAGCATGAGGACAAGTAAAAGCTTAAGTGTAGGTGGTTCTGCCGGATTCTGGCTGAACTGGTTGTTGCCATTCTGATCCATGACTCCGATGTCCGTTGAAGTGATTTCG
>JANTNU010000007.1:17233082-17245288 GCA_024752395.1 Erythroxylum havanense | reverse complement strand
ATTTCAAGAATTCTTAACTTCTTTACTCATGAATAATCATTCAAAAATCCTTATTTAATAATCCTAGCTTACCAAAAGATTCGAGGTCCAACAATAAACCTAGAAAATAGGATGAAGTGAATAAAAGTAAATTGAGACAAGTCTTATCTTCTACAAGTATCAATATCAAAATGAAGCCAGATTCCATTATCAAGTGTTATATGACACCAATTTCATACCCTAAAAGGCTGAAAAGAAGGAAGGATGAAGACAACTTCAAGTAATTCCTATAAATTTTCAAGAAGTTGAACATCAACTTCACCTTTATTTTTTGAAGGAGATTATCTCTAAAAAATATATATACTTGAGGATTATACGATGGTAACTTTAAAGAGGATTGTACTGCAATTTTACAAAATAAATTGTCTCTAAATTTAAAAGATCTAGGAATTTTGTTGTTATTTTCCATTTTGGTGCTTCTAGTGTTCATAATTGTTTTTATGATTTAAGTTCTATTATAAATTTATTGCCTTTATCTCTTTTTAGGAAGCTTAAAATAAATAAAAAAACTCAAACCAACAAAGATGTTAGTCTAACTAATTGATAGGTCCTTTAGGAACCCAATAAGGTTAGTGGAAGACCTATTATTTAAAGTAGGAAAATTAATTTTTTTCTTGCACATTTCTTTGTAATGGATATGGAGTACGGCACTAAGGTTCCTATCATCTTAAGAAGACTGTTTTTTACTACTAAAGGGTCATTAATTAATATGGGTGAGGGTAAGATGACACTTAAGGGGAAAGGAGATGGTGGAGTTCAACATCTTCAAGGTTATGGAAGCACCTTTCCTTGATGAAAAGTGCTACATAATGGATGTGATTAACTCTATTGTGTATGATAATTTATCAAAAGTTACTTATAATGATCTGTTAGAATTTGATGATTTAATGAAGTAAAGGAGGGCAAAACTTATTAATAATGCTTTTAGTTTAGAAGGAAAGGGGATAAAGACTTTGATGTTCTCAAATTTTTGAGGACTTAGGAGGATGAAATCCTAAACTCTTACCATCTATTAAATGACCTAACCTAGAATTAAAGAAATTGCCTCCTCCCTTGTGTTGTGTAAAACTAAAAGATAATAATATTCATCCTATTAATATTTCCTCATCTCTAAGTTATGATCAAGAAAGAGTATTCCTAAGAAGACTAATTGAAAGACTTTTAAATAAGGATTATTGGGAGCCAACCAAACATTTTAATTTTATTTTTATTTTATTTAAGTTTATTAATTATAGTTTTTCAGTCAATTTTATTTCTTTCATAGGTAATTCTTGTCCAAAATTTATTAGATTTTACCTCACCAACTTTGCATAGACTTAGAAAAATTTTCTTTACCGTAATTTTCTATAACATCCCAGATCACCCTCTTACAGATATTGTCCGTTTTGGGCCTTGGCCCAACCAAGCCCTCACGATTTTGCTTTTTCCAAGAACTTCCTAGGAGGTCACCCATCCTAGTACTACTCTCGCCCAAGAACATTTAACTTTGGAGTTTCGATGGGATCCGGTGCATTAGGCCATGAAAAATGCATCTGCAAAGGAGAGATATTCGTACTCTTATAAGGCGTACTTCGTTCTCCTCTCCAACCGATGTGGGAGATCTCACTCTCTCCACCCCCTTAAGGCCCAGACTTGTTTGGGGTCCAGCCTAGCTGGCACAACGGTTCGAGTATCGGCTCTGATGCTATTTGTAACAACCCAGATCACCTGCTCACAGATATTATCCATTTTGGGTCTTAGCCCAGTCAAGCCCTCACGGTTTTGCTTTTCCCAATAACTTCCCAGGAGATCACCCATCTTAGAACTTTTCTTGCCCTAGCACGTTTTAACTTCGAAGTTCTGATGGGATCCAGTACGTTAGGGCGTGAAAAATGCGTCTTGCGGGGGAGCTCTAGCCTCCTACTAGTCCAACCAGCTCGAGTATTGACTCTGATACCACTTGTAATAACCCAGATCACTCGCTTACAGATATTGTCTGCTTTGGGCCTTGACTCAGCCAAGCCCTCATGGTTTTGTTTTTCCTGAGAGCTTTTTAGGAGGTCATCCATCCTGGAACTACTCTCGCCCAAGAACATTTAACCTCGAAGTTCTGATGGGATCTGATAAGTTGGGCCATGGAAAATGCGTCTGTAAGGGAGGCCTAACCACCTGTCGGTCCAATTGACCCGGTACCACATCGGGCCCATGACAACCGCTGCATACTCGGGCTAAGGACACTCGCATTATCTTTAATCTATCTATGCAAGGCTAAGTGAATATCCTTTTTTTAATTTTGGGCAGCACAATGGTTGTATTTTAAAAATTCCAAAACTTGCAAACGATTTCAAACACACTTCTACATTCACATCCAATCGTAAATTCAGGACTCTCTGGTCTACTCAAGGCAATCTCAACTCCAGGCAATCTCAACAACAATATCAATAGTTCATACATAAAATATTTTACAAAACCCAAGGCAATCAAAAGTTAACTCACAAAATCATAAAACGTATCTACATAAACATAGTTCACGAGTCACTAGATAATAAAAGTACAAAATAAGAGACTACCCATGTGCGAAAACACCCCAAAAATGTCAAAAAATTGCACGAATCTCACAGAGTTTGGAGCTCACTAAATTAACCTACATGGCTGGAAAGCGAAGGGGGTGAGTACACTAGGTACTCAATGAGCAGGAAAAACATATATCACAGATAGAATTGGTTCATACCAAGACGGTGTAGATAACCTATGAAGTGAATATATCATGCATAGAAAATACATAGGCCTAGCCTATGACTTGATGTATTCTGGTTAGGAACCATATAGGCCCAACCTATTAATCACCCATCCGGTGAACATACGTTCCAGTTCCAGTATACAAACGCATAAAAACATCATATACATAAATCAAATCTTATTAGAAAATAAATATCACAATAAGCCAAATCAATCATGTGTGGCACCACTAGTCAGCCAAACTAATGTGCACACCTACAGATTATCGGTGTTGGCTCAATTTCATCTATGGTGAGTCCGAACTACAGTCGACAAGAGCGTCATGACCCTAGGTGATGACCTCATCGGTGTCCAGACCCTAGGTGTAGAATCATCTGTAAGTCCCGTAGAAAGGTGTCGATACAGCGACTCAACTTTAATGTACTAGCGTCAAGGGTACGGGGGCCACTTAATCGTAATCAGTTGTGCTCAACACACGATTGGCCAATCATTTCCTCACCAACCATAAAAATCATATACAAAATTAAGTACAAAAATAAAGTAAAGTATCAAATTTCTATTTATCGGTCCAACCGATAAAATGAAACCATACCATGGCTCTAAACTAAAAGAAAATAAATACATGCAGAATAGATGAATCGATTATGCTTATGTAAATTCCAACAACATTTTCTCATAAAATAAATACCATCTTTTGAAATCCAAATGCATAGTTATTCAAAACAATGCTATTTATTAAATACATAAGCATATTAGCATCCATTTGAAATTCAATTCCTACCTTATGTTTCCTAGGTTCAAAATTCACATACAAGTCATCATGCTTGTCTTCGGATGTTCTAATCCTATTTGAAAAAATATGGTTTCCCCAACTCACCTCAAAAGAAGGTATATATTCTCTTAGCTTCAACAATCCTGGGTACGGGCTCTTTGATTCCTAGCTTTTGAGCCTTTATACATAAAGGACATACAATGAAATTACTACTTAACATAAATTTTATAATTATACACCATCACATAAGTGTATAAAGAACAATATCATTCCCTTTGAGCTATAGGATTCAACATTTTAATTGCTCACATGGTTACTTCCCTACTATCCACATTAGTTTTTCTTTTGCATTTTCTGAGGAATTTGATGCCTTTAATCTAATATTTACTCGTTTCAAAACATAATTAAGACCATCTTTTTGCAAACACATTAGGTCTTTACTTGTCAATCTAAGCAACAATTCAAGTTTACTCTAGGTAAACATGAAAGCCTCTTCCCATTGCACACCATCAAAATCCTTAAATCCTAGGCCAATTTCACTTAGGCATTTTATCAAACACCTAAAGGCATAAACTTGAAAGCCTCCTTCTAATGTACTTCTTCCTCATTTTCCATCATCAATTTGACTCATACATACACAATTAACATCATAGAGTTCATTTAAACTATCAATTTCAAAAGATATTAAAAAATTCCCAAAATTTCACCTAAAGGGGACAATTTCGGTTTTGACTTAAAGAACCCTCTCCATGACATATTTCATTCATCTAAATCATGTTTCATGCATAATCAAGCATGGAAAACAACATATCTTAACACCAAACTCAAAATCCTAACATAGAGAAAGATGAGACAAAATTTACCTAAACCTTCCTTTAGTGAGGTCTTCCAATCCTTTGAGAATTTCTCAAATCTAATGATAGATTTGAGTTCCTTGACCTCAAATTAGCTTAAAACACCTTGGTTTGAGTTGAAAAATAAAAAAGAATGGTGAATTTTGATGATAGTCAAAACTTTCTCTCTTTCCTCTCTTCTCCTTCTTTCTCCTCTCTTTTAATTACATAAAAAACGTGTTTTAATGCCAAATGAAGGGATTGCACGGCCATACACATAAAAAAGGGTCTAGAATTTGACTCTGCTTTGACCAAGCATGATAAATTTACCTTATTTTCCTTAGTTATAAATTACCATTATACCTTCCAAACTTTCCTATCTTTGCAATTAAGCCCAAAATTTGGGAATCCCAAAACTTTTATTTTCATTTTGGTCCCCGGATTTTTGAAAATTATAAATAAGTCCCTTAACTTTATAAAATTACAAATTGGTCCTCTAAGAACTGAAAAATTACAATTAAGTCCTTTAACTTTTGACAATTTGCAAATAAGCCCTTATATACATCAACTTTTTCAATTTAGCTTTCTAAGTATCCGTTAAGTCTATAAATCATGTATAATCACCTTTAAGGCATTAGAACACATTTAATTTAACCACTATAGTCATATCTATCCAATGGACTTGGGTTTACACACTTAACAGCTCATATGTTGAAAATCTCCAAGATTCCACATTACCGATGAATTCTATATTCATGTAAGGGCATATAACATTATAAATCATTTACATATACACCCAAATGACTTAAATACATCTTTGAACTCGTATAAAACCATATGTATATATCAATATACAGTAGTATCTCCAAATACAGTACAACACAAAAGGGCTCCGAAAGTCTGGCGTTACATTTTCTTTCATGGGTGTTTTTATTATCTTACTTTTCTAACATTAAAGATAATATCATATTTAAGTTTGGGGGAAAATTTCTATAAAATATATTTTTAAAGTTTTATGTTATGATTAATAATTCTTTTGAGTTATGTGTTTTCATGTTTTAGGTTTGAACTTTTTTATTTTTAGCTTTCTTTTTCTTTTATATTTAGGATCTCATTAGTTACTTTACGTTAATGACATTAGTTTATACATAATTCTTAGTTAATATTAGTTGTTAAAAATTAAGTGAAAAATGGGGTTAAGCGACTAGTATGCACACTTGACTTTTTAAAAGTTTGGAAACCAAATTCATTGGAAAATGGTACCTTAATTTAACTTGAGTTATCCTGTAAGAAATTGAACTAGCATATAAAATTTTTTTCTTTCAATTGTGGATATCTTCTTTAAATGTAGACTTCTAAAACTTGCATTTCATCTATCAAGATTACAAGTAAGATGTATACAAGCATTAAAATGATAGAGGCATTTATGATTTATATTTAAAATGACAAGTATGATTACGTATGTTTATGGGTATCATTCTAGTAAACCCTCAGAAGATTACAATTCCTCCACTAAGGCGACCTATAGGCTTAAAGGCTTGGGCCGTATGTTAAATGTCTCCATAAAACTGTCACTGGAATTATTTTTATTAAAGTTAGTATAGTCTAGTTAGTTTTATTTTTTGCTGTTGGTTGCTTGTGGACAAATAATGAGTTAAGTGTGTGGGTAAGTTGATAAATATAAGGGCTAAATAAGTTTGTAATTTAACACTATTATTACATATTTTTTATGGAATTATATGATTTTTGTCCTATGTTTGGTTCATTGTATTAAAGGTGATTATTTGAGATAAAATCCCAAGTTTAAGCATATTATTCTCTATAGTTATTAAATAAAAAAGATAATAATGCCAATTAGAAGATGACAAGATGAAAATTAACTTAGTAGAAGGCATCAAAAATTAATTCAAAATCAAATTTTAAAAAACTTAAGAAGATTAGAGAATCTAGAAATAAAATATAACCATCATTGGTATCATAAATGAAACAGACGTGTGTTGGAAAAATAAGTTTCAGAAGCAAAAGCAAACTACTGTCAGAGTGGTATGTGATCGACATCAAACTCGTCAATATTTGAATATATAAAGTTTTAGAAGCTAGAAAATAATAAAGTGGAATCTAGTCTAGCGTTGATCTCATAACATATATGTAAGGATGCATAGAAACATACTTTTGACTAAACTTAAGACTCTATCATGTAAGTAGGAATTGAAAAAATAGCCCAACTTAAGCCAACTCGGCCCAATTTGACAATGCTTTGGGCTAGATTTCGGCTTCTTTCCAATTTTGGGCTTTAGGCTAGGTTGGGTTGATCCCAAAACCCAATCCATCACCTATTTTAAAATAAAAAATGACAATATAGATTTCCTACTTTTGTTTATTTCTTTCTACATTATGTGTCAAAGAAAATAATTATGTTTATAAAAAGCAAATTTCTTGTTGAATTTATCGTATAAAATCTATGAGTTAACAATTACTAATTAATAACTTCATGAATTTTGTCTTAGTATTGAGCCAATTGCAAAATTTTACGTACAAAATTTCAAACTTGAAGTATATTATTAACTGATTAAACATATTCATTTTAGAGATAACGAAGAAAACAATAAAAAATGATAAATTAGAGCAAGTCAATGAATGAGTAATATAATGCATAGCTGAGAGTCTAGAACCAAATCCATACGCTACTTGAATTACTAAATTTTAGAGTGTGCTCGTGCATTTATCTTATTGTTCCTATATTAAAGTAGCAATATTGATGGTTTTTTTTTTTTTACATAAAAGCACATTTTCATTCTTATCATAAACTATATTTTCTAACCAGAATAAAGGTATGAGACTTAGATGCTTAAGAATATATAACTCTAATGAAAATGAAAAAATGGCAGAAAGCTATATCTATGAGAGTTAATTCAAACATAAATCTTTCGGTATATTCTTTGTTGGCAACAAGATATATGGAATAAAAGTAGTCTAATTATAGAAACCTAAGAGTCAAGTCTTTCGAAAACAACCCCTAAAGAACTAAAGAATAATTTCAAGACATATTTTAAGATCTCTACTAATGAACTAAAACATCAAAAACATTACAACATTCAGTTTGCCATTATAAACACTTGGATCAAGTCTTTGTTTGCTTGCTTTTTGTATAGTGTATCGGCAATCCAATCAACCCTTGCATTAGAAATCTTTATACATGCTCCTGATATCAGGAAAAATAAAATAGAAAATGAGAACAATAACAAATGAGGAGGATAAATAGTATTGATGAGTAACATGAATGAAGATATCTTCCATTAGCCTTTAATTTCTTATTACATATTCTTATTTTACTTATATATACTTATGGTTATTTGCTTATATATTATAAAGATTGAAGTGTTTGATTGTATGTCTTCCTTTTGTTTCATATTTATAGTTATATATAAATCATGTGAGCGTGTGTATATATATAATGTTTATTAAAGTATATGCTCATTTATGTTGATTATTTTAGGTTGATGAGTATATTCCTTCACTAGAGAGTTCTAATTCAACACTATATAGTACAGCGATAGAGAGGTCTAATGTTAAATATTGCCATAAGCTATTTTTCATTTTTAAAGGTGAAACTATAAAACATTTATTGATCGATTGAGTTTTTCGTACCTGTATCCATGATTGTTTTTGTTTTCGTTAGATGTTGATTTCCTCTCTTCTTCTTCCTTTAATGTGTTTCTTCAATGGTTCAGAATATCTATTCAATAAGTTTTTCAACTTATATAGCACCGCTAACCGACAGGTTGTTTGGTAATTAGAAGAGAGAGGAAAAGGGTCTTTGACTCATTTGAGATCCATTATTTAATACCCAATAACCATTATTTTGGGTACTTTTCATAGGACTCAAATCTAAAAGTCACATGGGACATTAAATAGTCTAATAATCTCCCACTCGGCCCACGTTATGACTTGGTGATCCAACAACTTTAAGTTCATACAATACATGGAATCAATCAAGTCATCCTTAATTGAATTAAGCTGATGGGATCATGGCGGTCACAAGTTATATAACCTGATTCCTTCTATGTATCACATAATCAACTTAACTCAACAACCTTTAAGTGGGTAATTCAGTAATTGTTATCTCACAAATAATAATAATTATATACAGCATAATATGGATAACCAATAAGTGAGCAAAACATATGACTATAATTGAATTAACAAGTGTCATAACAATTCGAGCAAGATAATGATATATATACATACATGTCAGAATACTATGCTAACAAGGACTTTTCTATAAGGGCCATCCGTTCAACATGACCAATAAATATTTTGGCAGTAAGCCTTTCGTTAACGGATCCGCTACCATGAGATCGGTATCAATATGCTCAATTGACATTTTATGTTTTTTCATTTCTTCTTTCACAGATAAATACTTAAAATCTATGTGTTTCGCACCCTTTGAATATTTTTCATTCTTAGAGAAGAATACGGCTACGGAATTATCATAACAAATTCTTAACGATCTGGTAATACTATCGACAAGACCAAGACTTAAGATAAAGTTCCGCAACCATAATCCATAAACCGTGGCCTCAAAGCATGCCACAAATTCAGCCTCCATAATGGAAGTATCAATGATGGACTGCTTTCCATTTTTCCACGAAACTGCTTCTCCAACTAATAGGAACATGTAACCGAATGTAGATTTTCGTGAGTCTACACAACTGGCATAGTTTGAATCCGAGTAACCTATCACTTCGAGATGGGTTGATTTACTATGTATGAGCATATAGTCATTGGTGCCTTGTAAGTATCTAAGGCTTTCCAGTGGTCCGGTCCAGGATTACTTTGCTATCGTCCTGACATTCCAATAGCAAAACTGATATCTAACCTACTACATGTTTGAGCATACATTAAGCTCCCAACTACTGACACATAAGGAATAGACTCCATGTCCTTACGCTCCAAATTGTTTCATGGACATTACATTAGACTAAATTTGTCCCCTTTTTCAATTGGAATTATCCCTGCGGAGCATTTTTTCATTTGAAATATTTCTAATACTTTCTCGATATAACCTTTCTGAGATAATCCTAACAATCCTTGTGATCTATCCAAGAATATTTCTATTCTTATAACATAGGATGCCTCACCCATATCTTTCATTTTGAAATTATTAGAAAGAAAATTTTTTACATCATGTAACAAAACAACATTATTCGCAGCAAGAAGGATATCGTCAATATATAGGACTAATATAATGAACTTGATCCCATTAACCTTCATATAGATACACCGATCAGTGGTGTTTTCTATAAAACCATAAGAAGTAATGATATCATTAAACTTAAGATACCATTGTCGGGAAGCTTGCTTCAATCCATATATTGACTTCTTTAATTTACACATCAATTTCCTTTCCTATGGTCACAAAACCTTCCGGTTGATCCATATATACTTCTTCTAAGTCACCATTTAGAAAGGCATTCTTTACTTCCATTTGGTGAAGCTCTAAATCATAATGAGCCACTAGTGCCATAACAATTCTTCAGGAGTCCTTCTTTGAAACTAGAGAGAAGGTCTCTTTATAGTCAATACCATTCTTTTGAGGGTAATCTTTGGCAACAAGTATGGCTTTATACCTTTCAATGTTGCCTTGTGAGTCATGTTTGGTCTTAAAGACCCATTTATAACCCACTTATTTGGCACCTTCTGGCAACTTAACTAATTCCTAGACATTGTTATCATCCATTGATTTCAACTCTTCTTTCATAGCATTAAACCATTTTCTAGAATCGAAACATTCCATAGCTTGTTTGAAACAAGTGAGCCTAGATCTTTATCAATGCTCAAGTCACATTTAAGTTCAAGTGAGTAAATTTCATAGTCACTTGAAATAGCTGGTCTTCTTTGCCTTACAGACCTTCGTAATGCTACATCTTGTGACATTACTTGATCATTTGTAACTTGATCATCATTAGCTGGTTCGTCTGGAATTGGAACATTAATTTGTTGTTTGGATATGTTGTGTATCTATGATGCAACAAGAGGAATAACAACCGGTGGAAACATGTCTGATGTGGTAGTGTCTACTTGTCTTGGATTAGTTTCTACTCAATTCTTGTAAATATCCACTTTTTGTAGTTCTCCACTCCCACTAATTTTACCATTCTCAATGAACCTAGTGTTACCAGAGTTAACTATTCTCGTACTATGGTTAAGAAAATAAAATCTATATCCTTTCGACTTTTTGGGATAGCCGATGAAATAACCACTAACGGTTCTCTCATCAAGCTTCTTTTCATATAGATTATACAACCTTACTTCTGCCAGACAACCCCAAATGTGAAGGTGTCGTAAACTAGTTTTCCTTCCTATCTATAGTTCACAAGGTGTCTTAGGAACTGTTGGACACCCAGCCCTTGTGGGTCACGTGCCCGATGTCTTAAGTGACATTTGAACATGTGTCCCACTAGGGTGGCAAGCTCACACCAGGACAAACATCAAAACAACTCATTTCTTCTATTTTCGAACAGATTTTTGGGAAACCTAAAATGGGAATTTCAATTTGACTTGTTTAGAAAATTTGTGGTTTTGTGTCTCTAGTTTATTTAGATACATGAATCATCTCATTTGGAGATCCCATAACAAAGTTATGGCTGAAAGAATCAAATAGGGTTTTGACCCTAATCACATTTCACCTGTCTTGGGGTGATTAGCATAACTGTCATTGGGGACATTAGATTAAGATCATCTTAGGACAATTTGAAAGAAGACTTTGAGATCTACAACTTTCATCAAGATCTCGAAACACATTCTATCATTTGAAGGGTCAAAAATAGAGTAGACGATAGGATCAGACGAAACCAAAAGAAAAAGTAGACGAAGTGAAAAAGCAGACAAATTGGGAAAATTCCATAACTTTCCCTACAAATATTGGATTAATATGTTCCTTAGATGGTTTGAAAGAGGACTTCAATATCTACAACTTTATGAAGACATTGAAGACAACTTCTATCTTCTGAAAGGTTAAAAATGGAGTAGACAATAGGATCAGATGAAACCAAACGAAAAAGCAAATGAAGTGAAAAAGCAGATGAATTGGAAAAATTGCCATAACTTTCCCTAAAGATATTGGATTAAGGTGTTCTTTAGATGGTTTGAAAGAGGACTTTAAGATCTACAACTTTCATGAAGGCCTTGAAGACAAATTATATTGTTTGAAGGGTCAAAAATGGAGTAGACAATAGTACACACAAGGAGAAGGTTCGATCAACAATAGAAGAAACAAAAAGTCAACTATAGAAAATATGACGTCATCACAAATGATACGACGTCATCACAGACGATACATCTTTACAACCGATACGGCGTCATCACAGACGATACTATCTATACTCCTGAGAATCTCCCCTTATAAGGACTATAACTTTCGACTACGATGTCCACAAATTTCATACTATATACTATTGGAAAGCTTGAAAGATGATCTACAACTTTCTAGAAGGCATATGTGCCTAAATCAGCCTAGATTAATCCAGGTTTTCTCCTGAATTAAAAACATGAATTTTTCCCCTATGGAAACCAAAAAAAAAGCAATGCATAAACTTCAGAGAGTCATGAGCAAAAATGCAATCATATTCCATTTATATCAAAAGATAAGAGTTTGACAAAGCTTTAGTTGTAGCTCCCCCTCACCGTAGAGTATACACCGGGACGCCCGTAGGTCGTACCGATGCATAACCTACGACAAGTGTGCACTACGATTCGATCGTTTCTAAAAACCTCATGGCATCAAATATAACAAAGCAATAAAATCACATTCACTCAATTTTAAAACCGAAGAGTCCTTCTCA
>JANTNU010000007.1:17208692-17220615 GCA_024752395.1 Erythroxylum havanense | reverse complement strand
GAATTAGGAGTCAACAAGTGCATAATCACTTAAGAAATTAGGGCCAATTTATAGTATAAATTTGGCTCAATCAGTTAGGTGTAGACGTTGGATTTGAAAAATCTAGAAAATGCGATAAGGGCTGAAAATTTCATAGGCTTCTGGATAAGCTCGTCGTGGCGAACTCCTGACTTGGCGATGAAGTTAAATTTCATACATAAACATGTTTTGGTATTTTGATGATATCTTTCTTTCAAATTATCTAAATGGAGTTATTTTTTATTTGGAGTAAACTAGAGACATAGGGCTATAAATGGTCTAATGAAATCGAGGTTTAATTCTATCTCTAAGAATATCAAGTTTTGGATGGCAATTGAGTATAGAATATTATTTCAGCATAAGAATAGTCCAAAATTGTTTAGGATATAACTTTCATAATTTTGAACCAAATTGAATAATTTTGGTGTCATTAGAAACTTAAGACTATGAGCACCATTTTTCTAGAAGGAAGTGTCATCAAATTTCTTCATTTACCTTATCAGAATGATCATGGAAAATTGACCTAAAGGTTGCGACTTTTGGAAGAGTTTGAGTATTTAGAATTTATCTTAGTGAATATGTAATATATGGGTCCTCAAATTGTATTCCTATTGAATGGGAATTTTTGTCTTTGATAAAAGGAATCAAGGAAGACAAGAAGATCAAGAGGAGAGGCATCTTTAAGCAAGGTATGAGCAAGGAATTCAAGGTGGGTTACGTTTGTATAATTGAGTAATAAGCCATTAATGTTTCTTCCAAATCAAGAAAGTTAAATGTTTTCAATTGTGTTATAAATATGCATTTATTGCTTTTATAATGTTTTGATAAAGTGTTATGTGTTTGGTATGTGAATACTGTAACCATGATTTATGAAAAGAATATGAAAATGATTTTTGAAAAAAGATACTATGTTTATGAAATCACTTTTTGGAAAAAGTGTCATTTTGGGCAACAAGTTTACAAGTTATGAAGTATATGTTATCTGGGTTTGGTTTAGTCCATTCTATATATCAAGTGCACTTCGACTAAAGGCTTCTCTCGCCTACCCGTTAGTGGCATGAAGCTCCTTCATGGACTCTCTCATGTTTACGACTACACAAAAACTACTATTTGGGATTTGTGATAATTCGTTCTGTTCACGACTACACATGGCCATTTTGTGAGAATGTGTTAGTTCGTTCTGTTTATGGACCTTCCAAACCATTTTGATATGCTTATATAATTAAATGTGTTGACAAGTTTGATGAATGCATGATTTATGATTGTTTGACAAATTGAAAATTTTGAGAAATAAGTGTTTTATCATTTTTAATGCGGAATTACTATGGTTATGAAAATGTTCAATGGAGATGAGTTTTATAAATTATTTTTGTTTGTTATCGATTATAATACTATTACCCATAAGCTTTTAAGCTCACCCCCATTCTTTCCCATCTCCAGGTGATGATCAAGAGACCGAGTGAGTGAGAGGGTCAAGGCATCGCTCCGAATTCTGTATGATTTGTATTTTAAGCTAGAATTTGTAAAAACAAGGTTTTAGGTCACATTTTAAGGATTATTAGTTCAAGTAACTTTTGTATTTTGAGATTTTGAGACATTGATGTATTGTGGCTTGAAATGTCATTAAAGCTTTGTAAAACTCTTTCCTTTTGAGATGATAAATTTTGAATACAAATTGTTGTTACATATAAGTGAGATGTGTTATAGGAAAGAAAAATAGGAATTTGTGAAAGATGAAAATTATAAGGAATCAAATGAGTAAGGAATAGAGAGTTTTATGAAATAATGTTGGTAGTTGAGTCGTCACGAAATGATGTTGCATTAGAGGAAGTGAAATTGGGAAAAATTAGAGTGAAAGTAAGGTTAGGATAAAAGGACAAACCTAGGGAAGGCTCTTGAGTGACCTTCCCGAAAGCCGTTAGTATAGTTAATTTTGCATCTTCGTCGTGGTAAAGTCAATCTTCTCGCCGCATCGTATTTATCATGAGAGATGCTTGGGTCTAATATTGGAACTTCACCGCGGCAAAGTCAAAAAATTTTCACGGTCAACTTTTCTCAAAAGGTCTCCACAAAAGTTCTCATCCATTCACTACAACACAACATAAAGTTTGTCGTAGCAAACCCACCCACCAGGGACCTAGGGACCCAACATTTATGGTATTAGAGCATGAAGATGAACCAATGATGGTTAAGGAGATTTCACTAAAATAACCCTACCAGGTAATATGCTCACATTTCACAACTCGGGAGTTAGGCTTTGAAAACGAGGTCTAACATGTTATGATATCATAGCGCCAGAATTAGCATCTTACATGGGCATTTTTCAAAATAAGTGTCAAGTTACATGCCATGTCATAGCAGACAGTAGTAACTGATCCCTAGTCTAAGCCACATGTGTATGAGTCACACATATGAGCAATTGTTAAGAGATTGAGTTGATAGAATTAGTGAGAAAAATGATACTCTTTCATGATATCAGAAAATGAAAGTTGTGGATAAATAGAAATGAAAAATAGTATATGGGTAAATATGACAGACAATGATTGAATGTATTTGGACTGAGGGATGTATTATTGAATATGACATCAATATTGCACTGTGGTGATATATTCCCAAATGTGATATAGATGTGAATGTATTACCCTGGATTGTTTGAGGAATATAAGGATATAAGTATAAATGATGAGATTAGAGTGTACAAATAGAATGCAATGAAAACATAACCTTTTTATGATAATAAGAAGAGGAAATTAGAACCGAAGTGGTTGTTCAATTAATGCGAAAAGAGTTATGATCTGCTGTAAGAAGATATTAGTGGAATTGAGATCAAAATTTCATAATGATTATGCATCGATAATTTTGAATTGATTGAGGATATACATATGGAAAAAAATGATGACAATAGGAAAATGAGACAGAAATGAGGAAAGAGTAAAGAGAGAAATATTTTCCAGGATTAATAGAGATTAAAGTATCATTTGTAAAAGATATAAATTGATAAATAGTTGGAGATAAATCTTTTGACAAAATGGGATGACTTTGATGACATGCACCAAAACATATGCAATAGTAATTATGTTTACTACTTCATTGAGTTTTGGTAATTAAAACGTTATGACCTTATAAGAACGATAAAAATTGGTCTTCTTGAGGTATTAAGAATGGCTGATAATGTGATGATGATAACAGTTGATTGATAAACATTGCATGAATAGTATAGATGATAGTAGCAAGAAATCTTCTTTCGAAGAAGAATTCATTGAATTAGGTTAAGCATAACAGATAGTTTATATTAAGGATGATCAATGAAAGAACAAATCAAATTTGAATATGTAATGATTCAAAAAGTAAATATTGGAGTTAGATCCCTAGCAGTGACTCGTGCATAAGAGGTAGAATATACTACTGAGAATGTATGTGTTTTGTTTGATGTAAAGTATCCAACTATGGGAGTGGATTCCCGAATTTGAGGAGACATTAATTGCTAATATGAGGAGTATATAGGTCCACATTATATTATGTGTAAATATGTTCGGGAGATACAAATTTGACCTGATGAATGTGTTACAAACACAGGAAGTTAAGATTGAAAATAAATTGAAATATATGGAGAAATTGGTATGAATGAGCAGACAATAGAATAAGTCAATGTGAAATCAGAGGAAATCGAATGAATTAAGAAAATCATTGAAGAAAGGAAGTCAATTGGGAAATTGAAAATAATGTGAGACAATGCTACCTTATTGAGGAATTAGTTAGTTAAGGAATTACGAGAACTAATCATGAACATATGGAGCTTTGGAAATATTTGTTCCAATTAACAAATTCCCTGACAGTACTATAGTATTAAAGATTAAAGCAATCCAAGCATATTTTGATGATATATTAATTGTATTCGAAAAGTTGAGAAGAATAGTTTGAATACATGAGGAAAAACATGTAAATCGTATGAGTAATGAAAGTAAAGAGAATTTTAAGGAATTATAACACAGATATTAATTATATTATCTAGATTTTGGAGATTTTATAGTATGCAATGATATTGTATAAGAGATTACGATAAAATACGATACATCATGATAAAGTGATTTCATATGCATGGAGACAATTGAAACCTTATGGGTTGATTATTTGATACATGAATTGAAACTTATTGAAATAGTGATTGCTTGAAAGTTGGAGACATTATATGTACAAAAACATCTTGGATATATATAAATATATAGATCATTAAACTTTGAGATAATTATTGAGTTGAGAGAATTGAATACAAGACTGAGACAATAGATAGAAGTACTGAAAGATTATGATTGTACAAATGAGTACTATACTGGTAAAGCTAGTGTTGTAATCAGATGCATTGAATAGAAAAATCAAAAGCAGTGTATTACAAATTTGGATATTGAGGTTATCAAATCTAGTGTAATAAAGAATGCATAATGGAATTGAATTTGGGGCAAAATGAAGCAATATTAGATGCACTAAAAATTAAGATCAGTTTAACATGATTAAAGCCTAAATTGAGGATTCAAAAATTGTGAATCTTACTAAAAAATTGGAAAGGAATACGAATTTTGAGTTCAAATAGGAAAAATGATACTTTGTGATTGAAATAGGAAGACTGTGTACCGATAAAGATGATTGAGCAAACATATGTAGACAAACATGAATAATAACCTATGATATAAATCCTAGTAGGAATATGTCAAGATAGCATTTGATGGCTAAGGAGATAGAAGCAAATGACCACACTTGTGAGTTGCCAACAGTCTTGATTGTTGTAGATATGTTTAAAGCTTATATGTTTGGAGTTCATTCTCAGTGTACACCTTTGATTGACTTTAACCATAATAATCATTATCGTAATGATTTCATTAGAATATTGTATGGGGCATTATACGACAAAAGGAGTCGTCTGCCCTTACATTTAAAATGTATAAGGCCTAAAATGGTTGAAGGCCAGGATTGATTCAAAGGACATTGTCGATGAGTGAAATAAATAGAAATTAAATGATTCAAAAAAATAAAGGAGCTAATGGATCAACACCAAAGGTATAGAGTAAAGTAAGATGAACATAAGAGTTAAGCGTATTAACACTACAGTGATGTGAATTATTAAGTGAAAGATAAATTGTCTCTAAGAGTATCACAGTGCCAAGGTCTGCTTACATTAAGTAAAAGGTGTGCTCAGGTTAGGAAAAAGGATTAACTAAGCTCGATATGAATTGGTATATGTGAAATTATGAGTTAGTGCTACTGATAAAAAATATCTTAGATTCATAATGTGAATATGTTAAGAAATATTGATATGATATGATATTGGTGTAATCGACACAAGAAGTGGAAAAATTGTGAGTAATCTGAAACATAATAAGGAACTAATTAAGAAAGTGAATGACCAAATAAGCCATTGAAAGATCGAGTGAGTCTATTTACTATGGTCATTTGAAGAAATTATTCGAGGGATGAAGTTAAATGGAAAATGGAGGAACATGCTGCCTTCCTGATTAATTAGATAAAAATTTCGAGGACAAAATTCTTTTAAGAGGGGGAGAAATGTTGGCCCCTGAATTTTTTTCTTGAAGAATAAGCATGATTTAAATTATGAGGTCTTTATGAGATTATTTTGTGGAGTTAATTATTATGTTAATGTTAGTAAGATTATATGACATAAGTTAATTGAGTTAAAGTGTTAAGGTAATAAGATTGTATAAGGGTATTTTTGGTAGTTCACTTAAGGATAAAGAACATAAGTCATATAAAGAAGTGCAAAATGGACATTGCACACTTATTAAGGGTATTAAGGGAAGAAACAAAGGTGTCTTGCATGGGAGAGAAGGAGAAAACATGAGTGAGAGGAGAGGAGGAGAGTTCATTGGAGACAAAAGAAGAAGAAGAGAAAAACAAGCTAAGGTTCCATTTTCTTAGCTTTCAAGAGAGAGATCCTGAAGAGTTTGAAGATCTTGAAGCTAACAAGTAAGTATAAGCATTAACCCTTCTTGATTTGTTAAATGAAGCCTATTTGGTGATAGTTAGAAGTGAAATAAAAGTGAAAATGAAGTGAATATGTGTAGGAAGTTGATGATGAATGTGTATATATGTGTATGTTCCATTATTAGTGTTCACGATCAATCTGGACTATAATTTGTTTATGGATCATATTGAGTTGAAATGGAGTATAGAATGAAGTGTAAATGAAGTACAAAGGATGATTTTTATATAAGATGAGTAAGGTGTATATGTTGGATGTGAAAAATCTGGAAAATGGGACGAGGGCTGGAAATTTTGTAAACTTCTAGACAAGTTCGCTGCGACAAAGTCAACTTCCCTACATAAACATGTTTTGTTATTCTGATGATATCTTGCCTTGTAGTTATCCAAATTGAGTGATTTTTTATTTGGAGTAAACTAGAGACATAGGGCTACAAATTGTCTGATTCAATTGAATTTTATTTCTTTCTCTAGGAATTTCAATTATTGGATAGAAGGTGAGCATAGAATACTGTTTCAGCATAAGAACAGTCCAAAACTATTTATGGTATAACTTTCAAATTTCTAAACCAACTTGAATCATTATAGTGTCATTAGAAACTTAAGACTATGAGGAACCTTTTTCTAGAAGGAAGTTTTTATCAAATTTCTTCATTTACTTTATCAAAATGATCATGAAAAATTGACCCCGAAGGTTAGGAATTTTGGAAGAGATTGAGTATTTAGAATTTATCTTAGTGAATATGCAATATATGGGTCCTCAAATTGTATTCCTATTGAATGGAAAAAAAATTCTTTGATAAAGGGAATCAAGGAAGGCAAGAGGATCAAGAGGAGAGGCATCTTTGAGCAAGGTTTAGGCAAGGAAGTGGGTTACATTTTTATAATTGAGTAATAAGCCATTAATGTTTCTTCCAAATCAAGAAAGTTAAATGTTTTCAATTGCGTTATAAATGTGCATTTATTTCTTTTAGAATGCTTTAAGAAAGTTTTATGTGTTTGGTATGTGAATATTGTATCGATGATTTATGAAAAGAATATGAAACTGATTTTTGAAAAAACATACTATGTTTATAAAATCACTTTAAAAAAAAGGGCCATTTTGGGCGATAAGTTTACAAGTTATGAAATACATGTTATGTGGGTTTGGTTTGGTCCATTCTATATGTCAAGTGCATTTCTTCTAAAAGCTTCTCCCGTCGACTTGCTAATGGCATGGAGCTCCTTCATGGACTCCGTCATATTTACGACTACGCAAAAACTACTATGTGAGCTTTGTGTTAGTTCATTCTGTTCACGACTACACAGGACCATTTTTGTAGGAATGTGTTAGTTTGTTCTATTTATGGACCTCCCAAACCATTTTGATGTGTTTATATGTTCAAATGTGTTGACAATTTTGATGAAGGCATGATTTATGATTGTTTATGAATTGTTTGACAACTTTAAAATTTTTGAGAAATAAGTGTTTTGTGATTTTGGTTATGAAAATGTTTAATGGAAATGAGTTTTATAAATGGTTTTTGCTTGTTATCGATTATAAAACTGTTACCCACGAGCTTTTAAGCTCACCCCCATTCCTTCCCATCTCTAGGTAATGAGTAAGAGACAGAGTGAGTGAGAGGCTCAAGGCATCGCTCCTAATTATGTATGTTTTGTATTTTAAGCTAGAATTTGTAAAATCAGGGCTTTAGGTGCATTTTAAGGATTATTAGTTCATGTAACTTTTGTATTTTGAGATTTTGTGACATTGATGTATTGTGGTTTGAAATGCCATTAAAGCTTTGTAAAACTCTTTCCTTTTGAGGTTAATGAAATATGAGTTTGTGCACGGATGAGGATGAGTTGAAATTAAGTATCCTTGAGAAAGTTATCGATTTGAGATGATAAATTTTGTATACAAATTGTTGTTCCATATAAGTGAGATGTGTTATGGGAAAGAAAAACAGGAATTTGTGAAAGATGAGAATTAGTGGTAAGTAAAGAATCAAATGAGTATAGATTAGAGAGTTTTATGAAATAATGTTGGTAGTTGAATTGTTATAAAATGATGTTGCATTAGAGGAAGTGAAATAGGGAAAAGTTAGAGTGAAAGTAAGGTTAGGATAAATGGAGAAACCTAGGGAAGGCTCTTGAGTGAACCCTTCCTGAAAGGTGTTAGTATGGTTAATTTTACATCTTTGCCGCGATGAAGTCAATCTTCTTGCTGCGGTGTATTTATCCCAAGAGATGCTGGGGTCCAATATAGGAATTTCATCGCAGCGAAGTCAAAAGTTTTCCTCGACGAACTTTTCCCGAAAGGTCTCAGTAGAAGTTCTCTTCCATTCGTCGTGGTCAACCCACCCATCAAGACCTAGGGACCCAACATGTATATTATCGGAGCATGAAGATAAACCGATGATAGTTAAGGAGATTTCACTAAAATAACTATAAGGTAATACGTTCACGTTTCACGAATCAGGAGTTGGGCTCCGAAAATTGTTGTTCAGGCTTATCATCAAAATCTATTGATATGGATTATAATGATAAAAAAAAGTATGAAGAAAATGGGGTTTTGTAAGAATATATGGATGAAGTGGCGATCCATATAAGATTAGTATTTGTAATACATGTTTGTTACATATTATATTTTACGCCATATATGAATTTTATTTTTAATAAATTAAACATATCAAACACCCTAAAATAATTATGAAGAAAAACATATGAACAAGTGTATAATTATTTTAGCATTTTTTATATTTTTAATTTATTAAATAATAAAATATATATGTGGGCACAAAAATAATATGTCATAGTCACGTGACAAAAATACTAGTAGAACATGTCTTGCCATGCCATTTACATTAACAAAGAACTTAACATCGGGCTTTTTTGTTAAAAATTGAAAGTTGGAGTATTTTAACGTCATTTTTTATTGTTTGGGATATATTACAAAATTGAGTAAATTTTATAATTTTTTTAATTAACCCTTAATTATAAAGAATAAAAATCAATTTAATTAAGTGTTTGAATGCCACAAAAAATATATAATTCTTAACTTTATGAAGTTGGAAATAGTATAGGACATGCGTGGTTGAGACTGTGGATTGTCTTGTAATTTTGTAAAGTTAGGCAAAATCTGGAACATGCTTGCTATTGAGGTTGTATCTTGTAATTGAGTTTTTTAAAAAGCTATATTGACTAGTATATGATCACGTTGAAGGTCGAGTTCTCATCTAAGCTTTAACTTTAGCTTGAACTAAGCTAACTTATGCTCGTCCTTTAATTTGGTTTGATTCTACATATTTAGTCACTTCTTTCACAATATCATTAAGAAAATCTTAAAGCCTTTTCTTCTTTGTTTGTGTAATTAGTCCACTTAGCAAACTCAAAGGATCAAATGTCACTTGAATCCTATTGATCTTAGGTATTTTTAGTTTAGATCTCCAAATGGTCACTTAGATCAAACTTAATATTAAGCCCCAAGGCTTCAAAAGTTCATAAAAGTTCTAGCAGTTTTTGAGACTTTTGAGTTTGAGTTCCTAACTGACTAATTGGATCAAGTTTGTTACTTTCTTTTAATATGTGATTTACAAGATATTGTATCCTTCAATGCCCACTTCAATTTTAAAATGGTACAAATGGTTAGTGTACCATCTCATCACCAATGGGGTAATTTGGAACAGGTTAGGAGTGTTTAAAATTGTTTTGCTATGTTCATGCATTCATATATACACGTGAATAGTAAATTTTGCACATGTAATGATTGTACATGCATTCATAGCATTTTCCGGTATATGTGTCTCTAATATGTGTATTGTGAAAAATATGATTTTTGTGCTTGAAAATTTAATTGGAGTGGGTCTTTGTGAGTTTTGAATTTTTGGAAAATATTAGAAATTTTTCTGAAAATTTCGGGGTGCTTTTTCGGACTAGGAAAAAATGTCAAGTGGCAGACTGACTGGTTACCAGTAGTAAAAAGTACTGTCCAGTGGCACTGAAAATTAGATACATAATTTTAGGATTTATTTAAGTGAGCCATTGAAAATTGGGAGATGATTTATGTAGAAATTGGACTTAGGTTTTAATAATTAGGCATGTGGAGCCAAACATGTCCTTAGTCCACTAACCTATTTAATTAACAAACTTTCCCCTTTTTGATTCCTTCATTCACGATACTTCTCAATTATAAGGGTTAAAGATGATTTAAGTGATTTTTCTCCTCTCTTTCGTAGCTTCCTCCCTTCTTTAGTGTGTTTGAAAGTTTGCTCACCTTTTCCTCCTCCTTTCACCTTACTTCCTCTTCCTTTAGCTCACTTAAAAAGCCTAGCATAAACCTTCCCCCCTTAATAGGATGATGAATGTGGGTGGTGAAGAGAAGTAGAGGGTTTGTGATTTTGGAAGTTTAATAGGTAAGAAACATGTGTTATCTTATGCTTTTATAGTTAATTGAGTTCTTTGTGATGGTTGTACATTAAATTGCATGAAAATTGTGTGTGAAGAATATGGGTATGTAATTTCCTTGTTGCTTGATGTTTGCTTGAGGATTGATGAGGTGGGATTGGATGAATGTAAGAAGAAATGTTTTAGGTGTTTTGGAAGTAAAATTGTGTTTAGAATAATGTAGAAAAGCGATGAATGAGTGAATATAGGTTTCTGCCATTTTATAGCTAATTGTTTAAGTGAAGGTCTTGATTAAATTGTGGGTGATTTATTGACTAAATTGGATGCTTATTGCAGTAGAAATGGTATTGGAATGATAGGATTTGAGTTAGGTGTAAAAGCTGGAAAATTGAATTTGTACATGTTTCAATGTTAGTGCCATAACTTTTTATGTGGTTATGTGATGAGGATTGGCTTGACTTAAACTTGAGGAGTTTGGCTACATTTCTTGTGAAGGAGGTGCTGTTCAAATTTGGCTTGAAGAGTTTGAAATTTTAACTTGAAAGTGGTAATGTGTATAGAGATGAATAGTGTCATTTTAGTGACACTAACTTTGAAATTGTGATATGAAACTTTAGGAATTTTTATAGGTTTTTTTAGGCTGATTTTGCTAAGTTGGTCTTCATTAAAGTTGTAACTCTTCTTGATAACTTTCTATCTCCATGAAATGTACTATTTTTCGACATTGGGGTTGGTAGTTATAAGTATTTGAACTTTGCTTATGGTTTAGGTGATGTTTAATAATATGAAAATAAGGCAGCAACAATCATGTAAGAAATTGACCTCGTTAGAGGTAGAATTTGCTTCTAAGTGCTTCATTAGAATTGTATAATGTGTTCTAAGCTTTCCATTGATATAAAGTATGGAATTTGTGGCTAAGGGGATAAGAAGTTATGATTTTTAGAAGATTGTGGTACTGTTAGGATAATATGTGTTGGGCAAAAACTTTGATGGAGATTTTGACCCATTTAGAGGTTCAAATTGCTTTAAGTGCTTCATGAAAGCTGTAAAATGTGTTATGATATTTCCATTGATATCAAGTATGGAATTTTTTGCAAATGAAATAGGAAGTTATGATTTTTGTAAAGTTGTGTGATTGGTTAGGATGAGATTTACAGAGCAAAAACTTTAATTGAGATTTTGACCCTTTTAAAGGTTGAATTTGCTTATAAGTTGTTCATGAAAGTTGTAGAATGTGTTCTAATCTTTTTATTGATCTAAAGCTTGGAATTTTTGGCCAATGGAATAGGAAGTTATGAGTTTTAGAAGATGTGTTTTTTTAGGATGACAGTTGCAAGACATATATTTTGAAGTGCATTTTGACTCCTTTAGAGTTGGAATTTGTCTATGAGTACTTCATAAAACTTATAGGACTTTCTGTGATCTTTCTAATGATACCAAATTTGTCAAAATTGGACACTTGTGTGAAAAGTTATGCGTTGTGGTAGAAGAGAGGGAAATAGGTGCGAATGTTATTTTCTTTTCATTT
>JANTNU010000007.1:17031726-17042747 GCA_024752395.1 Erythroxylum havanense | reverse complement strand
CATTAACATACTATGTGTTTCCCTTTTGCAAAGTTGGACACCCATTTGTCGGATGGTTCACATTTGCACATATACCACAATCTTTTACTTATGCCTACCCAACAAAAATTTTTCTAACAAAAGATGTTAGTTCATCTAATTGATATTTAACAGATGAAATATTTACCTCATTTACTCGACAAATATCATTGTGGATGCCAATTTTTGAGTGCTAACTAAGTGTTCGATTAAAATCTTTGCCTCTATGGGACTCTTTTCATATAGCACCCCACTACTCCTATCCATAGCTACAATCCTTTGTAGAATTATTAGATGAGGAGTTGTACTGAGATATTATGGTCAGGGAAGCTAGCACAAAGCTTCTTGAAGTGCTCCCAATACTCTTAAAGGGATCTCTATTGTGTTTCTTTATCCTGCATATTTCTTTTCTTATGCTAGTTGCCTTTAATTCTGGAAAGTGTTTCTCTAAATATAGCCTTTTAGTTTCAATCTACGTGCCAATGCTCCCAGTACGCAAATAAAAAACTAGGTCCTTTATTGCATCCTTTAATGAAAATGAGAAGGCACTTAACATGATCTGCTCATTTGTCACCCATGAAGGTTTCATACTAAGACATACCACTTCAAGCTCCTTGAGATGCTTGTGCATATCCTCACCCAAAAGTCCATGAAAGCTAGGTAAAAGATAAATTAAGCCAAACATGAGCTTAAAAGTGATATGTTCAAAAGTGATGCATAATGTTCTTTGACTCAAGTCTAGTGCAACCAACTCTCTTAAAGTTCTCGAATTGGCTACGACTTCTTCAAATTCAAGTTCTTGTTGTATTCCTGGAGTTGTTCTGGCTTTCTTTGACAACCTTCGCAGTGTCGTTTCATCTCCAGATCAAATTGTACAAGTTCTTGATGACGAGATCTCGTTACTATCATATAAAAACACTAACAAACATGAAAGATCAATAAATAAATGTACAAACCATATATATATATATACACCAATTGAAGTTAAAAACAAAAAGTAATCACTTCACTCTTAAAAAATAGTGCCAAAATTCTTTATGCATGTTGAACACACCAAAAAATAAAACCTAACTCTATATACTCAATTTGAAGTAGTGGTGAGTAGGGATCATATCCATAGAGAGTGTGTGTCTAACTCTTATAATGAGTGATTCGGTGTTTAGGATGTAGAAGGATTTGGTTGGATTCGATTAAGAAAATAAGTAAAATTAAACTTATAAAAGTAAATCAAATAAAACAATTGAAAAATGATAAGACTGATGAATGAGTTTAGAATCTAGTTCTTGATTCAATCTCAGCTTAAACATGAATATCCGTCGTGTTGTTCTCATACCTCTCATAGAAACTATTAGCAGCAGGTTAACAATAAGCTATTTTAACCTCATTTTTCTCTTAGTTCATATCTAATCAAAATAAGCTCTTTAAGACCTATCTATCAAATAACGTAAAATAAGCTCTCTAGATTTAGTATGAAAATTGCATTAAGTACTAGGAAAGTAGGTTAATCTAGGCAATAACCATATAAACTTGGATCATTTAACCTATGCTATGTTATCCTTAATAATTCACAACCATTAGTTTACCATAAATGAACCAAAGTTACAATGATTACATATTATATTCTAGATTTTGGCAATAGGTTGGTACATAAATAATCTATTGAAAGTGTTTAAATCTTTCATACATGAATACACAAAACATTAATCAAAGAATAACATAAATGATAAGTGTAAATATTATGTTATCAAAGGCATAGTTTGATATGTGTTTAGCCGTTAATTCGGTCATTTAGTATGTGTTTAAGTTAGAAATATGTTAGTTTTTTTAATTATTTGTGTTTTAAGTGTTTTATGGGTTAGTATAAGCTTTTGAGCTTAAATATTATGTTATTGAGGTACTTTGATGTGTTTGCTATTGTTTTAGGGTTAGTATTGAAGAACAGAGGAGTTTTGGAAGATATTCGGGCCAAAACAATGGCCCACAATTGTCGATCATGACAGAATGCACAGATGTGGGCCACAATCATGGCTTGCATCAGGTATACACATAGTTGCTTACAAACTTCATATTTTGAGGGAATTTTTGGACCTTTTGAATCCTAGAAAGACCCTAGGGTTACCCAAAACATAAAAGACTATTTAAAGAACATTAAGAGGAGCATAAAGAAGCTTTTTTGCATAGATCACACTTGAAACCCTAAAAAGAGATACTAAAAGAGAGAGAAAGAAGAAGAAAGAAGAGGAAGACGAAGCTAACTTGATGTACTTCCTAGATTAGGAGTTTTCCTGATGTTGCTACCTTTTATAACATATTCTAAGTCATTATTTCCTTTTTGTTTCGATTTTATTTATGTATAGAGTTTATATGGATAGTACGATGATAGGATTTGAAATATTGATGATGTTCTAAACCATCCTTTGGGATTTTATTTTGATTTAATGATAATTTAGTCGCTTGCATTTATTAAATAAATGTCATGATTTGATTGCATTCTTGCGTAATTCAGTGATAAACTGAGAGGGTGAACTGAATGAAAAATGATTAAATTGGATTAATAAGAGCTAGGCAATTTAATAGAAACCATGTTAAATCATATTGGTAATTGTGCGGAGAGAGATCTTGTGTGATGTTTCAATAGTTTATTAGAGTTCTTCAAATCTAATTACAATTTTTGATAATTTGTGAATTAAGAGATTGTAAATTTCATAATTTGATTAGGGTTTATAATTTAGTGTTTAATGGTTATAACTCAAGCGAGAGTAATCAGCCCTAGGATAGTCTAGAACCGACACCCCATTGACACATAATTGGCTAGGTTAGCATTAACGATAAGTAATCCCCTTTCTAATAAATTGGTGAATTCCTTAGGTTGATTTCTAATGTGATTGTATATTGCTTGCTTGTTAATACTTTTGTGTTTAATTTATGATTTGATTAGTTAAATTCGATTCTCATAATTAATTTTTGTTGTATCTTTTATTTTCAATTTTATAATTTTTCTTGCCTGAGATTACTCTCCTTCCTCGTGGGATCGACACCTTTAACACTACACTATGAATCATGCATTTGTAGAATATTGAGGCTTTGTAAGATTAAAACTTACCCTGATCAATAAACAATTTCTAAAGAGAGAGAACAACACTACAATATGAAGAGATGCCCAAATGTATTCTTTGGCCTTGATTTCCCCTTTGAACCTTAAAAAAGAAGCTTAGTCCTCATAGATATCAAAAAAGTTAAGTATTCTACTACTTTTGTGCTTCTAAAACCCTTGATAATTTGTTTAGCTACTTAAATTTCCTTTAATAGAAAAAATTAGGGTTCTAGAACCTAGACAATTAGTTACACGGGTGTATGGCTAATCATGTATGTAAAATTTTCCTCCAATTCATGTTTCTACACAGTCTTGTGATCTACATGGCTAGTTACACAAATATATATCTTATTTACATGTCCATGTAGATACTTACATAGTCGTGTAGGTTGCAAGAGGTGTTAAAACAATCCTACACGTTTCTAGAGAGTTACATGGTCTTATGCACAATCGTGTAGGTGGCAAGAACATCATTTCTTTCATTTTTTGTCCCATCTTCACCCTAATTCATCTCCTTCTTATTCTACGAAGACAAATAAGTTTGAACATCAAGAGGATGGCTCCAAGGATATGCTTTTAGCACATTTTAGTTCTTGTGCTTCCAAATTGTACCTAAAACAAAATATTGACCAAAATAAGTATTTTAAGCACATCATGACATTAATCATTAAACATTAGGGGTTAAATATATAATCAACTAAACACTCATCAAGGATCCAAGAGACATAATAAAAAATAACTCTCTCAAAGAAAAAGAATTTAGCATTGTCAACCTCAAAAGAAGAATCAAACAAAGAGGAAGATACTAATGACAGAAACGAAGAAGAAATTGACTTAATCACTAAAAAATTCAAGAAGTTTAATTCTCTAAAAGACAAGACTTCAAGGAAGATAAAAGATATTTTAATCATAAATTCTCTAATATTATTAAAGATATTTTAATCATAAACCCTCTAATATTATTTTCTTTGAATGTTGAAAACTCAACTATAAAAAGTCATAATATTCTCTGCTAAAAGATAATGAGAAGTTTGAAAGAAACTATAAGAATGACAAGAAGGAAAAAAATGCACTTAAAGCATTAGCTTGGGATGATACAAATGAATCTGAAAATGAGCATTTGGAAGAAGAGATAATTTATATGTAATTTACTATTATGGATGATGATGAAGTAACATCTAACCGTAATTTGGGTGAAAATGATCATGATGTTAATTTGACATATAATGAACTAGTTGAGAGCCTTAAAATTATATGCATGAAAAATAAAAAACTTCCTTATAAACTTAAAGAAGTACAAAAATAGTTGGATGTATGCATGAATGAGAAAGAAAACATAAAAAGTAAATTGCATAATATTAAAGCATCTAAAAATATGATTATTAAAGACAATCATGACTTAAATGCCTAAGTCATGAGATTGAAACATTAAAAAAAGAGGTAGATTCCCTCAAGGACTCATTGTCCAAGTTTAATAAAGAGAGTAAAAACTAGAACATATGCTAAGAGATTAAAAGAATTCCAATGATAGGCATGTAATAGGATATAACTATAGAAGTGAAGGCAATTTTAAAACCACATCTGTCAAGGAAAAATATTTGCATAATAAAGAACCATTGCCTAACATGATAAATGAGTAAGGAGAATCCATATCGGAGCGTATGCATGTATATTCAACATCCACTAGGACTAATTCTAAAAGCAAGCATCATGTTTCATATATGACTCATAACTTAAGTATAGAGTTCAATGCTATCGAGGGAAGAATAGTCATAACTTTTATGATAACATGCAAACCACACATATCCTTATAGGCCTCAAAGAAGTATACATCAAGCTTTCATTCATAGTAGATATCATATTTATAATCATGGGAGCTCATTTTACTTCCTTAGAAAACCATTCAACAACTTTAATGTCCAAATGAAGTTTCACCATTATTCAAACACACATAGTATTGTATTTATGCATAATCATAACTCAAATAACATAGTAATGTATTTATGGATCATTATTGATAGGTTTTGTCTTCTTAAAAAAATGAAAAAAACCCATTGAAAGTATGGATTGAAAAGAAGGAGCCTAACAATCAAGGAAACCAGCTTATTTTGATACCTAAAAGAAATCAATTATCTTATTTTATAGGTTTCTTAAAGAGGAAATGGTATTTAGTAGAGAGGATAATTATTGAATTAATTATTATTTTGAAGAGCTTATTTTTTTCATCTTAATAGATATAACTTTCTTATATCTACAAATGTTTTGAAAATGTTTACGTAGAATATGGATAAATTTGTTGTTAAAGAGAGCAAGAATGGTTAATTGCTCTTCAAAAGAAAAAATAGTTGAACTAAGTGAGGATGATAAGACGGATGGGATGCCTCCAATAGATTGTAAAATTAAAAAGAATCTTCATTCAAATCATTCATAAGTGATGTTAAACAAGAGGTAACTATTAGTTCATACTTTAGAAATTTGTCATATAATGCTCGTATTTATCAATTTGAGAATAAATCCCTAATGTTGATTGTTTGGTTTGAATTTTGAATAAGTTTTTTGAATAATTATCTTTATAATATGAACCTTAGTATGTAAACTAAAATATTACGTGTAAAAAGAAATTATAAACTAGAATTTGTAATAATTTAAAAATAATTCCTCTAAACTATTAAATAAAGATAGATTTTGCATGCTTAGGAGAATCGATTTTTTATGGAAATTTTATATCAAAAGTATTCTCTTATGTGTTTTAATTCATTCTTGATATTTAGCTAATTGAATATGTGTTTTTAAACCTTTTTTTAGTTTTAAAGCTATTTTCTAGCTTTTTAAAACACACAGGGTGACTAATATCCCAATATGGTTAACTAGTGTACCCAAAAATATTGTTTTTTGTCTTTCTAGTGAGTTTGTTAACTATCTAGTTGTTTGCTTAGTTGCCTGTATAGAAACATTGGTTAACCAATGCCCTCATGTGGTCGACCAATGTCCCTATATCTAATATTGTCTTCTTTTTAGTGATTTTGTAAGGAGTTTGGTCGCTCCTTTGGTCAATCACCTATGCATATTAGTCGACCAATATCTTCTAATGATTGACCAATATCCTTTCGTCTAATAAACTTTTCTTTCTAATAAGTTTGTAAATAAAATGGCTTCATATACTAGTTAAACATATCAGTCATTATTTGACCAATATGGCTCTATGGTTGACCAAATAGCAAGTCCAAGACAAAATTTCAGCCACTTTCTTTTCTATTCAAAACTACTTCAAGAAAATTCAAGTTGACCAGTCTAAGCCTTATGGTTGACTAGTGTCTATGATCTAAGGGCTATCTCCTCCTCTTTTCTTCTATTTTCATATTTTATGCTTACAATTTGAAAGATACTAAAACATTTCTCTCTTTCTTTGAAAAACTTCATCCCCTATTTCATAAAAACCTTGTTAGATTGCGTCAAATTAAAAATTGTCATTTTTAGTTTCAACTTTAAGGATTTTCAAAATTTCTCTTTGTTAATAGTTATCTTTTAAATTGATGCTTTCATAATCAATTGTAAAAAGAGTCAAGGTTGTTTCTCTTTCAATTATATTGATACTTCTTTATTTTCATTAAGTTTTGGTATTTTGGGTGTTTTTCATATTTTTAAAATTTTGGGGATTTTGAAATTATACATTTTAATTAATTGTTGGATTTTTTTGAAAAGTAAGTGAATAAATTTAATATATTCAGAAAAATCAAGAGTTCAAATATATCTTTTATAAGAGTTCATTTATTGACAAAGTACTATACTGATCAAGCACTAAACTAGACAAAACAAATTATAAGTGCAAACCAATAATCTCATTAGCTCTAATAAGGTAAGGTTTTAAACATACTGCTTTCTATTAGTCCAAGGTTAAGTCTCTGGCTAGTGCATGTAATTTAATTTTACTTATTAACTTCCATGCACTTTGTTCAACAGTGTTTATATGATCACCAAATATCTTACTTTCCTTTCCCTCTAGAAAAAGCACACTAAACTAACGAAGCCCATTTTGAATAGCTTTAAATCACTGCATCAACTAAAATGATTTTTGGAAATTTGATCAAGTATTTATGTCCAATTTCCAATACGTATTGTGCACATTATAGTTACTAAGTAGATGAGACCATAATAGGGTTGAGTATTCACACCTAAAATATAAGTGATCTAGATTCTTTTGTGAGTTTGTATAGAGTGCACACTTGGAATCTACAATTGGAATCACATAAGTATCCTATAAAAATTTGGTCCAAACTTTAGGGGAAGTTTATACACAAGTTTGCAATTATGCTTGTATTTATTACAATTCCAACCCCTAACTTTGTCAAAACTTGCCCTTGTTATTTTAACTAAATTTTTGGATACAATATTAAAATGAAGAAATTTTCAAAATTAAACAAAATTAAGGATGTTTCTTTCAAAAATTGGGCAATTACTTTGACTCTTTAAATATTCAATAGCCCTCTTTCTTAAATAAACTTACCAATCTCAATCAAATTTGTTTTGATCTTTTAACTAAGTTAGCTAAATGCAGGAAATTTTATATTATAAATTTATGGACAAGCGCTTTATTTTTTATGAATCCAAAAATGGGGAAAAAATAGTGATGTTAGACTTAAGGGGAGTGATAAAATTCAGGGGGTATTGTTTTGTCGTTTTTATATTTCTTTCATTTTATGTGATATGCTTGAGTACATTTATGTTATCTACATAGATGAATATTTCTTTGACAATGTCTCTCTCTTTTGTTCTTAATATTAAATTATGTTTCATGTATGAATTAAGAGGGGGCATATCATTATATTGATAGTTTTTTGTGTGTTTAATTTTCATACTCCTCTATAATATTAGAAATATTTTGTCATCATCACAACGAGGAGATTGTTGAATGATGTGTGCTTAATTGTTTGTACATTCACTTCGTAACACTTAGTGATTATTGTTCTGAAATGCATAAGATACTCATTTTAGCTCATATTTGGTATCAGGTACAAGTTTGAAGCACAAGAACTAAAATGGGATAAAAGCGCATTCCTTGAACCAACATTTTGATATTCAAAATCAATTGCCCTTGTGGAACAAGAAGGAGATGGATTAGAGTGAAAGTTGGACAAGAAATCATAAGAAAAAGAATAATTTAGTGAGACCTGAGAGAGTGCATATACTTATACGAGCGGATGTGCATTCGAAAGATAAATTTTGACTTACATAGTTGGATGCACAGTCATGTATCCAAACGTGTTTCTTCACAAGTTTCACATTTTTTGACTTATACAGTTTGATACATGGTACTGTATCAAATCGTGTATATCTAAAACCTATTTTCATATAAATAGAAATTTTGGATAGCAGAAATGGGGAGAATAAATTTGGGAATTCGTGAAGGGTAGGAAACTTACTCTTTCAAGACCTATGGAGAGTTAGACTTCTCTATTTCGATTTACAGGTGAAATCAACACTAAGAGCACATTTAAGCATATTGTCTTTGTGTATCATCGTTCTTCCCCACTTTAAGGATTGTTTACATTATTTTGTGCTTAATGAATTGGGTATTGTGTGAGAATGATCTGAACTCTCTATTGGATTGTTTTTGTGTAAAATCATTGCTAGAATTTTGAATACGATATGTAATAGTTGTGTTTGGATTGATTTGTGGCAACGAATGATTATGAATCATTACAAATAACGTAAAATAGGTTAAATAACCCAAAATTTTGTAGTTATTACTTAGATTAATCTATTTTCCTTACTCGTAATGCATCTATCTATCTAATGTTGGATCAGAAAAAGAAAGCATGTCATATTTGGAGACCGGTAGATTTCAAAACTTTTTAGAAATCTTATTTGTAGCGGTAGCAATATACCCAAACCATCATGCCAATTTATACATGATATGGTGTAAGGATAATAATAAACATAAACAAGATGAAGAGTATTACAGACTCCTTTTCTATAGCTGTAATTCCTTGCTGCACTATCCTCTCCTTCTTTTTGTATCCAAAGCGTTTGCTTTTGAATCATTTCCTTTGTCAATCTATATTCTCCTTGTTGTTGTATCCTCAACCAATTAGATTTACCTCTTGTTCTCCTAGGACAACTTGGTTAACAAAATCCTTTGGTGGGAAAGGTGAAGAAATGTTTGGAGGAGATTTTTCTTAAAAGAAATGAGTCAAAAATGAGACTCTTCTTATGTAAATTTCGGCTTACTCATGCATCAAAGGAGAGAGAGAGTTAAACCATGCAAGAACTCTTTCTTACATACTCAATTTCGATTATGCATGGAATGGAAGAAGAGAATAGCATCCAATGTATCACATCTTACTTTAGTCAATCATAAAGTAGCCATTAAATGAGACTCTTCTCATTTATCTTTAAGATGGATATATGAAAAGACTATTAACCTAAATATGACCTACCAATTTTTGTTTTGGAAGATGAAAGAAGGAAGATAATCCATCCAATGCACATCTTTCTTCTTTAATCCAATGAATGCTAATAGGTTATATGCTAACATTAAAAGATAACCATTAAACCATTTAATGGTAAGTTCATAACTCCATTTAATGATAATAAACCATAACAAAGACCATCTTTATTTAGCATTTGAATGTTAAATATGCAGCTGCACATTCAACCCTAATAAAACCGAAATTGCTACTCCTTTCCTAAAAAATTTTGTTTTAATATAATTAATATAATTAATTACATTAAACTAAACTCTAGCCCATTTCTAAATGAACATTTGGGCTTCTAATTAACCATTAATTAGTGCAAGCCCGACATTCAATTATGGGCTTCTAAAACCTCCATTTATATTTCTTACTTAGCTTGATAATCTTCCTTCAAGCCAAGTGGGGAATCTTATTGGACTTTGATAATTCAAGCTCCAATAAGGTTAGAATTAATTTAATCTCATTATAATTAATTCTAGCTTATTAACTAAATATCATTCCACTAAAGACAATTAATTGAACTCTTGAATTATTAAATATTATGAGAACATATATTTTATGTCCAGTTGCAAACCCTATTTAAAACCTTATTATAGCCATCCGCACAATAAAGGGTAAAATTACCGTTTTGCCCTTATGTTGGTTTTTCCTTTTAGATCTCCCGTTTTACTTTATATGGTGATTAACACACAAGATCACATCTTGGTGTTAAGACTTGATGTAACACCCCACTCCCGTGTGACCTGAACCCGACATCATTGGTGATATCCGAGTCCGTGCCCCGCGAGAGTGGCGTGCTACATCAGTCAGTCGAAACTCAGTATGAAATGTTTTTGTTTTTTTATTACACTCATGTGCACGGAATAGACAGTAAACAATCTGAGCCCACGTTCATAAATAAACATTTTCAGTTATTACAATCATTCAATAATAATTTACAAAAGCCATTTAATGAACAAAAAGCCTTAACCATATTGGGCTCACTATAAATACAGAGCATTCTTTTACAGAGATTTTTAAATACAATTCTATGGGACACTAATGCAGACGTGAACTGATCCCGACCTCTATCGATCCCTTGCGTACGGTAGACATACTCCCGTATCAAACGGGGTACTCTTCAAGACCTGAAAAATAGATGCAAATTTTGGGTGAGTTTTGTGAACTCAGTGAGGAACCATCATTGATGGTTCGCCCAATTCATGCAACACACAAGCAATTCACAATTTTGGAAGGCATTCTGGCCTTGTTTTCATTTCCAGTATTCAGTCAAGTATGTATGCAATGCACGTGTGACACCCAGTTGATTACAGTGTTGTGACCGAGCGCATAAACAGTGAACAGTGTACAGTAGACGCATCTAGGGAGTAGGAGAGCCCTCTGGGTATGCACTAACTCCCTTCGAGCTCGAGGCTCTTTTTCAGTATCAGTATCAG
>JANTNU010000007.1:16964026-16975549 GCA_024752395.1 Erythroxylum havanense | reverse complement strand
GACCGGTTCACACCGGTCCAATTAAGGACCGGTTTTAGGGTATGAACCGGACCGGACCACCGACCGGTCACCGGTCGAACCGGTCGGACCGGCCGGTCCGGTCCGGGTTTCAAAACCCTGGTTAGAGGTTTAAATAAGAGAAAACATTACATAGAAGAGAAACGAAATGAGCCAAAAGATCTGAACGTACCGAAAAGAAAAAAAAAATCCCACCTAAACAAAATCCACATGCATTTGTTGCTGCGGTGATTGATATCTATCTTTGAAATGTTGAGTACAAATTTATTTTTGTCAGTATATGCACCCCCTCTCCAGTTTTGTTGCTTGCCGCTTGAATCGATTGGCTGGTAGGTTATATTTAAACAAAATATTTCCTAACTGTACCTTTATGTCCACTTTTAAAAGAAAATACTAGGACAACAGGGATGGTCGAGCTCAGGGCTGCCTGGCCCGACCTATCATCAATCCGATTTATTAATTTAAAAGTTCCAAAAAAAGTCCTTTTTTTATAATATGATATTACTTTGTCACTCTCAGTGGGCCACAAGTTGGAGAAACAAATCTCATTTTATGCCTCGGTCAACTCGGGCTTGACTCGTTAATTCATGTTGGGAGCCTCGGCTAGTGGCCCATATATGTTGACTTTGGATTGGGCTGGTTCCGGTCAGATTGCTATCCATAAGGATGTGGTTGGTTCATACGGAGGAATGATAATAGAAATAAGAATAAATATAATGAAGAACGAGAATGGATATTATCATTATAATTATGATGGTTGGTTAAAAGGAATAAATGATTACCATTATTATTAATAGTAGTTGATTTGTAAAAAATATTGATAAATAAAGATGTATTATATTTTAATTAATTAGTTATTTAATAATATATTAATTAACTATATAGTAATTAATTAATTACAATATATTAATTAATTATATTGTAATTAATTAATTACAATACTTTAATTAGTGAATGAATTAAATTTTAATTAATTATATTGTAACAAATTACTTAATTATTTTTTAATTAATTATAATGTAATGTAATGTAATTAATAATAATGATTTAGTTAATTATATTGTAATTAATTTATTATATTTTAATTAATAATATTTTAATTAATTAATTAGAATATTTTAAATAATGAATAATTATATTTTAATTAGTTACATTTTAAGTAATTAATTAGAATTAAATAATTAATAGTAACATTTTAATTAATTAATTACAATATTTATATTAATGAATGAATTATAATTGAATTAATTATGTTGTAATTGTTAATTAAAAATTTAGAGATTTGTTTGGAGATGAGGGAAGCACACAACAGAGTAGAGTACTGAAGGAATGATTTAGGTATAATGGGAATCTACATCAGCTATTCGAGGCATTGGTGGTGGGATAGGTGACGGAGTCGGAGGTAGTGTTGACGATCGCAGTAGTATTCTTCCATTAAGTGCGAAAGTTATGTGAAGGTTGATAAAGAAACAAATTAGGTAAGGAGTTTACATATGTCAATCATTTCGCAATGGAGAAAGTGGGTTTCCCACGATGATCAACTCAAGTGTATGTTTACCTATTCTCTAACTAATCTCTGTGGTCTTTTAAGTGGGAATACACTTACTAGTGGATCCCAACCCTGTGTGGAGGTAAGGGTGGTAACTCCTGCCTACCTTGTACTTACTTTGGTATTTCAATTCTGTGCGATAATATGTTGCTATTTATAGTTTGTAGTGTTGTTAATTTGTCTTTCCCATATCTTCTGTATGATATAAAGCTCGTGGTCTAGAATTCTATTGAGGTCGCAATTAGGGTCAGATGCATTCTTCTTTTTCTAGTTTTTTTTAATATATTTCCCTCGACTATCTTCTGCAAACATGAACTGGTTGTTTGGATTTACAGAACAAGATAGACCAGGAACATTATGTAGGAAGATGTTTAGGATACTACTTTAGTTAATTGCGCATTCGCTATCTCCATTAGCTTTTTTGAGCCCCTTGATAAGTCTGCTGCTGCCAAAAAAGAAACCATCAGTCTTTTCCTATTGCTTCTCGTTACTACCCCGCTCTTTTTGTCTTGCTCGACTTCCTTTATAAGACAAGACTTTTTTTTTTGTTTTAACATGTTTTAATCAACATCCTCTAGAAATTTATCTCTCTATAGACTCGCTCCTTACCAGGCATAAAGACCATTTCTCCTGCTACTTCAGAAATCTCTCGGTGAGCTCTTCAACTTTGAAGAGAATGTTGTGTGTTTCTACATGGACCACGTATTGTATTGTGCGGGTTTCAACAGATTATCATGCTCTAATCAGTTATGCCTTTTGTTTTCATGTTGGTATTCTTTGTGCACTACTGAGGCTCCCTTCGGTTGACAAATTATTTATTATTTATCTTATTTTATTTTATTAATATTTTATTATTTATTAATTTTTCTTATTGTTATTAGTTTATTATTATTATTATTATTATTATTATTATTATTATTATTATTATTATTATTGTTGTTGTTGTTGTTGTTGTTGTTGTTGTTGTTGTTGTTGTTATTATCAGCTTTTAAGGACTTCTTAGGATAGTACCTACAGGAAATATGAAACACACGAGTTAGGAGGGATGCCTTTAAATCGAGCGGATGGAATCAGTGCAAGCGGTTTGGTGCACGCAACATGTTAGAATAAAAAAGGAGATGCCTTAATAAGAAAGGCTCTTAGAACATTGGGACCCTCACGGGAAAGTCTTTGGAATTAATAGAGATTTTAGATAAGTATAGGATACAAATAGCCTGTATTCAGGAAACTAAGTGGTTAGGAGCTAAAGCAAGGGAGATAGGGGGTTTCAAACTATAGTACTCGGGAAGTTCGCAGAAGCAGAATGGGATTGATATCTTAATGGTCAAGGAACTTATAAATCGAGTGGTGGGGTTCACAAGGGTTAATGATAGGATTATGGTGGCAAAATTTGTTTCTAGCAGTGTGATTCTCAATGTAGTATGTGCTTATACACCTCAACCTGGTTCAGACGAACAGAAAAAATGTATATTTTGCACAACACTGGATGGGGTGCTTCTAGAAATCTCTAATACTGAGCAGATCATTCTAGGAGGTGATTTTAATAGGCATATAAGGGTGGTTTTAGACGAATATACAAGAACTCATGGGGGCTTCAGATACGACATTAGAAATTATAGTGGGAATGCTTTATTGGACATCGCCATAACGTATGAGTTAGTAATAGCAAATTCCTTATTTAAGAAAAACGAAGCGCACTTGGTGACATTTCAAAGTAGCATGACCAAGATGAAAATTGATTATCTCCTTGTCAAGAAAAGAGCCAAATTATGGTGCAAGGATTGCAAAGTGCTTCCGGCCGCATGTCTATCAACTCAACATAAATTTTTAGTTTTTGATCTAGGAATTAAGGGATGGAGGTCACATCAATTTACGAAACATTGTAAAATTAGACGATGGAGGCTAAACTGGAATATGGTGGAATAATTTAGGACCTAAGTTTGGTATAATACAACACGGTATGTGAGTGGGGATGCTAATCGGGTGTGAGAGGGAGTAGCCCCGATAGTGAGAGAACCCCCATAAAACTCCTAGGGGTATCTAAAGGGTAGGGGCGGGTGGATGGAATCTTGGGGGTGATAGGACGAGGTCCAGGGGATGGTAAGGGTAAAAAAGCGAGCTTTTAAAGATCTTTTAGCAAGTACAACAGAGGCAGAGCAGGAAACTAATAGAGTAAGGTATAGACTGGCAAAACAGAAGGCAAAATAGACTATTTCAGTGGCTAAAGGAGAAGCATACGAGACTATGTACAGGGATTTGGATACGTTCAAGGGAGCACAACAAATTTTCAAGCTAGCACGAGATTGGGCACATGACACAAAGGATTTCAACCAAGTATGTTGTATACGTGATGAAACAGGACAGGTACTCACGGAGGCCCAAGCCATCAAGAGGAGATGGCAGAGATACTTTTATGGCCTATATAACGAAGACATATTGGTCAACATTTGTTACGCAAACCCTCTGTGTTGGGACATTTTCTTAACGAGTACTCATAGGGAAGGGTCATAAGGGGAGAAATTACAAAGGTTTTGAGGGGGATGGGACACGAAAGGGCCGTAAGGCCGGATGAGATTGCTATAGAGGTATGGAAGCGAATAGGACTTGTTGGTATTGAGTGGCTAGTTAAGCTCTTTAATGTGATCCTCGATTCAACCAAAATGTTGGATGAATGGAGATTGCGTAGGTTGATCCCCTTATATAAGGACAAAGGAGACATCCAACAATGTCAAAACTATAGAGGCATCAAATTACTAAGTCATACCATGAAGTTGTGGGAGAAGGTAATTGAAAAAAGAATCCAGAGAGCTGCTTCTATATCGGCCAACCAATTTGTATTTATGCCTAGTAGGTCCATGATAGAAGCAATACATCTACTTCGTAGACTAATGGAATGCTGCAGGGAATGAAAATGGGATTTGCATATAGTTTTTATTAATTTGGAGAAGGCATATGATAGGGTTCCTAAAGAACTCCTATGGAGGTGTTTAGAGGCACAAGGCATCCCTATGACTTATATAAAAGTAATTAGGGATATGTATGAAGGAGCATTAACCAGTGTAAGAATGATAAGAGGCGACACAGAAGTATTTTCTATTGGTGTTGGACTACAACAAGGCTCGATATAGGAGCAGTTGATAAGTCATTTTAAATTCACATATTTTGGACTTAATTTTGATTTATTTATGAAATTGGTACTCAAATATTGATGGAATTGTTTGTTAAATATTTACAGATGGTTTTCAATGCTGTAAAGACGAAAAAGGATCAAAAAGAGGAAAAATATGGCAAGAAGTTTGAAAATTCTAGATGGGTCGAAATTCAAAGATTAGGCGTGGGCACGCCCAAGGTCAAGATCCTAATACTGCAGATTTTTCAGAAGTTGTCTCCAAATAGAACAGAATCGCCCAAGATCTTCTGGAGTCCTTTTCAAGAAATTTCCCACTTAAATTAGAAGATTATCTAGTGGGGATGAAATCTAACCAAGATCTTGAAGAGATTCAATAAAAGAAGGAGGTTAACATGGAATGGGCATCTCATCTTAAGGGGATTCTAGGGCTAGACATCAAACTTCTTCTTTTCTTCTTCTCTAGGATACTGCCGCATATTGATTCTCCTTGTTTTTATGGTTTATTTCTTCTGCATCCTTCAAGTAGTGGTCGGATAGGCTTAGAAGCCTTGAACTGATTCAATTTTCTGGTTTTCTTGTCTTTAAATTTCTGCACAATTTCACTTGTCATTATCGTTTCTTTTATTAAAAGACCAGTTATGGAGACAATTCCTTTTGCTAGTTTCTTTGATTTCAATTCAAGTATGATTAACTAATTTTCTTATCTTGGTTAAGGGATCCATGTTCCATGTTATTATGGTGAGTGTTCCGAATCTTTTCATGATTGTTAACGTTCATTGGATAATTTCAAATTAATCTTTTTAATTGGATTTGTTAGTTTCTAGGTGCGCAACTAGAGATTAATGGATTTAATCGCTAGGTTAACAAAATCTGACATTCAATTTTGGTAACCACAAGTAGCAATTAGGATTAACCCCTCTACGTTAGAGTCGGAAAATTCTAAGAAATTATCCACTTGATAGATTTCATGTCGTACATGTTTATCACTTGTCATTGGTTCTTAATGCTATTATTCAATTAATCTATGATCGTAACTAGATTGTTGTTTAATAAGGTTGCTTGGATACATGTTTCTAGTCAATACAATTAATAGAAAATTCCCTCAATGAATGTTCGTTAATAATTATAATTTTTGTCGAGGATCCATAATAACATGGTAACATCGGTGACCGAAACCAAGGTATTTTTCCTATTGACTTTTCAGATTTGATTATTATTTCAATTTGCAATTTTTCCTTTTTGATTTTAATTCTTATTTCAGTAAGTAACAAACCCCCCCTTTTTATTATTTGTGCTGTTTGAATTCGTAATTTTCATAATCGTAAAATTCCTCGTGGGAACGATATCCGCTTACCGCTACTACATTAAATTGTTTTAACGGAAGTGATTTCTTTATATTTGGTTGCAGGCGACAGCATCACCAGCAGTACCTAGAACAAGGTTAATTATGAACTCCGTTTCTCTTTCTAGGGGTAACCCCAATAACTCACTGAGAAACACATCCAAAAAATCCCTAACAATTGGAATATCCTGAACTGTCTGCCTAGTGTAGGTGTCAGTCATGTAGGCTAAATAAGCCTCGCATCCACTTCAGATCAACTTCAAGGCATTCATTGAGGAAATCAACCTGGTTGGCACTACTTGACTAATACCTCGAATCATTGCTCTCGGTGGCTAGGGGATTTAATGATCACCTCCTTAGTATAACAGTTTATCATGACCCTATGAGCAGTGAGTCAATCCATGCTTAAAATAATATCTATCTCCTTTAACTGTAGTATTATCAGGTCAACCTCTAACTCTACTTGATCAATTCGTGTAATACACTCCTTAAATATTTCTCCAATTACTATAGCACTACCTACCAAAGTACTCACTATTAAACTACATTTTAGCATCTCTCTCTTGTAATGCAATCTAGATGCCAAATGTGGTGTGATGAATGAATGTGTAGATCTTGGATCTACCAATGCGAATGCTTCAAAATTAAAAACATTCAAAACACTCGCTATCACATTTGGGGAGTTCTGTGCCTTCTGTCCGGTGATGGCATAGACCCTAGCCTAAGATTGCGATTAGACCATCATCTCAGTCACTGTTTCGCTTCTCATTCTAGACTGTGGTCCCAAAGTCTTGAGAAAATCTCTAATATGATGCTTAATAAAGCTATATAGAAAACAAGTTCCTGATAACCTCCAACACTCATCACCATGCTTCTTACCATAGTACTAATAATTAGGAATTTTTTTTGACTACCTAGAAGGAGCTTATGCTTTACCTATACCAATTTGAACAAATCCACGTCTTAGTCGAAACCTATATTTTCTAGATCTAGCCTAGAATTGAGATGATTTGTTCTGACATTTGTTGAAGCTTTTACTAGAATCAGCTTGAGGTTCACTTTGTCTCTTCACTTTAGAGCCTTATCTATACTCTCCTTGACCATCCTTCAACAACTATTCAATTCTAATCGAGGCTGTTAGGAGCTTTATAAAACTACCCAAATTAGAAATGGCTAGCCTCATTCTGATCTCTAGATTTAACCCATCTTTATACCTCCTATGCTTGTCCTCCTCAGTTGGGATTAATGCAGCTGCATACCCTATTAATTCATTAAATTTTATCTCATACTCTGCTACTAAGATATTTCCTTACTTTAGATCCAAAAATTATTTCATTTTTCTATCTAATTAAATCTTTGGCATGTAATTCTCTTTAAACACCTTCATAAAATCTTCCTATGTCAAACTATAAGCTCTGGTGACACTATCTGGTATAGTCTTCTACCACTAATATGGTAGACTTGCAGAAGTGAGACTCCATAATCTAATCTCTTCAATCTATTTGATCAAACACTTTTTTAGTTCTCTCTAGCCAACTTTCTGCCTTAGTAGGGTCTGTACTTTTGTAGAAGTCTACAGCCCCTACTTCTGATGTAACACCCCACTCCCGTAAGACCCGAACCCAACATCGATGGTGATATTCGAGTCCGTGCCCTGCGAGGATGGCGTGCTACATCACTCAGTCAAATCTCAGTATAAATTTTATATTTATTATTTTTTTGAAGCATACACATACATTATAAATATTATACGGAAAACAATTTATATAACAAGACCGATAAATACAATGACCACGAGGGCCCTCTTATAATTACAAATTAATTTAGTCTGGTGCCTTTACAACTTGACCGAATCAATTATGCAGAAATTCAGGAAAACATAAACAGACACTAATGTAGACGCAACTGATCCCAAACTCTGCTTACACTCGCAAGCGGTCACTATACGTGTAACACCCCACTCCCGTACGACCCGAACCCGACATCGATGGTGATATCCGAGTCCGTGCCCTGCAAGGGTGGCGTGCTACATCACTCAGTCAAAACTTAGTATAATTTTTTTTGAAACACAAACATACATAGATTAATGCACATAATCATCGGAAATTCCAATGGCTGCGGGGGTCTTTTTCATAAATACAAATTATTTCAGTCGGTTGACTTTACAAAATGTCCTAATCATTAATACAAAGATTCAAAATAGTATAAAGTCTATCAAAAACTAATGCAGACGCAGCTGATCCCGAACTCTTCTCACACTCGCAAGCGATCGCTATATGCCTGTTGCCTAACGGGGTATTCTTCTGAGTCTTGAAAAATAATTGCAAATTTTGGGTGAATTTTTGCGAACTCAGTAAGTTAACCACCATCGATGGTCCACCCAGTCACATAAAACAATTTATATACATCTAACATTATCTCGTAACCATCATTGATGGTCCATGCAGTCACATAACATTATCACATAACCATCGTAGATGGTCCATTCAGTCACATCACATTATTTCATAACCATCATCGATGGTCCATTCAGTCACATCACATTATTTCATAACCATCGTCGATGGTCCATTCAGTCATATAACAGATTTCATATACATCTAACAATAACTCATAAAACATATTCACCAAATTTTCACATTCACACATTTACAGAAGTCCACACATTCATATTTTCCTATTTCATACATGTATATGAGATTCACTTTTCATTTATCACTTTGCTGTGACCGAGTGCCTAAACTGTCCCTTGTAGGGCTCATTAATAACTGTCCCTTGCAGAGCTCATTAGTAATTGTCCCTTGTAGGGCTCATTAATAACTATCCCTTGTAGGGCTCATTAATAACTGTCCCTTAACCATTAGTGGATAAAGGGCTCACTGAACATTGAGCCTGAGGCTCTGAAACACTTATGAGCTTGAAGCTCATTTTCACTCGTTGAGCTTAAAGCTCTAGTCGGTGGCTACTCTAGTCACAACTCCTGCTATGTTGTAAGAAATGGAATGCATCATCTTATTTGCATATCCCCATTCAATCTCATTCACATACGCACAACATTTTAATATCTCATCAATCGTCACAATCATCGGACTTTCGGTCCGGAATTAACAATCAAGATGCATTCAATTAGCCATTTAGTAGTCAATGAATACGGACAATCACATAGGACAAAACAAACAAGGAAATGAGACCATCAAGATCTACTCACTTTCACATATACTCGGACCATAGTCCGACCCATATCAAACACATCACGGTTTCAACATAATTTCCCATTCATAAGTACTGCACAATTATAAGGCATTATGCCTTTCACTCATTCAATAAGATTCAGTCAAATGCATATTGAATGCATATGTGACACATTTCCAATTGTTACGTTGTTGGGACCGAACGCCTAAAACTGTCCTAATCTGGGCGCATTAATCGGTGAGCTTGTGGCTCTGAATCAGTGTGGGCTCAAGGCCCAATACGTTGAGCTTTTAGCTCTCGGTGGCTGCTCCGGTCCTAACTGTCATTTACTGATGATACATGTATGCATGAAATGTACATGTCCCAATTTAACAGTAATTGCATCATTTAGACCACATGTCTGAAATAGGCAGTACTGTATCACACTCAATTCATGTGTCACCATTTATTATATTAGAGACAAGTAAGTCACAGATTCACAAACAAATAACACTTCTATGTTAGAATCTCCCAATATTCCGGACCTTCTATCCGAAATTCAAAATCAAGACACAATTCCCTCCATTATTCGCCACATAACTATAAACAAAACAAATAATAACGGTCACTCACCTTTGCTCCTGAAGCTAATGCCTAGAAGCCTTGGCAACGTCTGTGGGGTGACGTTCTGAATGCGCCACTAAATCAATCAAAATATTCACATATTACCCCTTGTCCAATTAGAAATATTTAATAATGCATATGTAACAAGTTAAAAAGTGTACAATGCATGTTCATGACATTCCCGGCACTATTTTCCAAAATTCCTGTCACAAAATTTTCCTCTAACTTTTTGAAACTCATTGGCACCACAATTTCCCAATTTGGACCTTGATAGGTCCAATTATTGCAAAAATAGAGACTGTACACTATACCCAATTTCACTCCAGAAAATTTAACATCTTAGGGACTGAATAAAAATTTGATTCCTTCCGATAACTTGTAGTCCCTTGTCTCTAGGTTACAACTAATCCAAAATCACCTCATTAGGATATTTATGTCAAAAGTTATGCCCAAAATATCAATACATAACTGTGCAGGAAAAGGGGCCCCTCGCCGTGGCGAAACCCTTGAGAAAACCTCCCGAAACCTAATTTTTCCACATTTTTCATTTACAATCTTCACAAAATCTTTCCATCTCAAACATTTAACCTCTAAACTAGCTTTACAAAAGTTCCATGCAACCAACATAACAAAAATACTTACTTGATTTAGCTTCCAAGATCCAATTCTTCAAAATCTTCAAAATTTCTCCAAAAACCAAGTCTTTCTCTTGTCCTCATCTTCTTCCACGATTTCTTCCTCCATTCCCCAAGCAAACCCCAACTTGTCCTTTTTATACCCTTAATAAGGGTATAATGTCCATTCTATCCCTTCCTTTAACCCTTAGGTCATAAAATCTTAAGTGTCATGTCCAATTTGCCCTTATACAAGTTCTTATAACTTTAACACTTCAATTCAATACTTCAAACACATATTTCACATTTTTCACAAAAATTACATTTATCGACCCATATGTCGGGAAATGACATGCATGAATGCACAAACATGTGCATATACAAAAATTACATTTTTATGCAAATATAGAGGCCATATTAGGCATGACCACGTCGAGATACGTTTACACTCTCATAACCCATTCCAAATTACCATTTTATCCTTCCCATCGGTGATGGGATGTTACAATATGCCCGTTGCCTAATGGGGTATTCTTCTGAGTCCTAAAAAGCAATTGCAAATTTTGGGTGAGTTTTGCGAACTCAATGAAGTAACCATCATCGATGGTCCACTCAATCCATGCAACAACATCAATTCACATATCAAATTTTTGCATTGTTGCATATTTGATCACATTTCACTATTTGTATACATCTAACTTTATTTCATAATGCGCTTTCGCAAGATTTCACATTTCACACAGTTACAAAAGTTCACATTCATATTTTGCATATTTGATACATGCATAGGAGACTCACTTCCCATTTATTATCATTTTGCTGTGACCGAGTACCTAAACTGTCCCTTGAAGGGCTCATTAATATTTGTCCCTTATTCATTGGTGGATACAGGGCTCATTATACGATGAGGCTGAGGCTCTGAACCACTTATGAGCTTGAAGCTCATTTTTGGTCGTTGAGCTAAAAGCTCTGATCGGTGGCAACTCTGGTCACAACAACCATTATGATTCATGCAACACTCAGACATATCACAGTTATTTCATAATCTCACATTTAGAAGTACACATGATTGTTA
>JANTNU010000007.1:16891182-16903996 GCA_024752395.1 Erythroxylum havanense | reverse complement strand
CAACCAACATAATCCAACCAAAAAGAAATTAACTTCACTCCAACCAAAAAGAAACTCCTTTTTGTTAAATGCAGGTTCTCTTTATGAATTTGAGGTATAGTTATAAGGTTGTGCAATATGATTACATTAACTATCAAATGGAAAGATTCATTAACTGGCATTGTAAGAATAAAAGGAGTAAGCAGGAGGACGAACTAATATTCAAGCTATCTCTCAACATCATGATTTATGGAAAATCGATTGAAAGGAACCGTACAAATTTTCAAAAGATACCTTCACAATAACATAGTTTCCCAAACTTAATAATAAAATTTGTAAGAGAAAAAATAATAACTCATTAATTGCATCTGACATGCAATCAAACTTTGATAACAAAACTTCATTTTAGAAGCTTCATTTGTTTTTACCAAATATTAGATGGTCCATGAAAGTTCCAAGCTTTTTTTAGGTTTACTAATAGCTAACAAAGTTCCACTGAGTTGAATATAAGAACGATTGATCTTCAACTAGTTCAATAAATTAAGTTATTTTATAATGTTATAGTCAAAGACTTGGTCTTCCTTTTCCTTATATTTAATTCCTTATTGAGTGTTGGTTTTCTTAATAGTTTTGCTACTATTATTATTTTATGTTATAACAACTTTGATTGTTGCATTTCTTTCAATTTAAACTCTTTTTTTAATATAGTTAATTTCATTTATAAAAAAATTATTCAAAGGAAGAAGTAATCAATGTCATATAAGTTGCCTAATTTCCATTATCAAATTATACAGCCTAAAGAAAAAAAGGGAATCACATATTCATTTCCAAATAAAGTGTACTTACTTTCACTTTTATAGCTCATAAACACTAAATAAGAAGTTGGACATAAACTTAAGAAAAAAAAGGATCACATATAAAAATTCAAACCATAAATAGATTAAAAATAACTGTTTGTTATATTTACAGCCTTTGTCTATATATGGTCAACACACAATTACATAAAACACAATGAAAATAAATTGTATAACCAACTGGGTGATTTATCACTAAATTTAAATGTTGTCAAAACTATTTTATTTATAGTTCTCTTACCTAGTCCTCCTATATACTATTCCCTAAGTCTTATAGATATCTTAATGTTTTCTCCTTCATAATTAGTGCAATTTCTTTGACCCCTACTTGCATCAATATGTTTCTTTCATTTGTTTCTCTAAACACTAAGCACGATACTTGTTTAATATAAAAACAATTTTGCACATGACAATGAATTAGATGTTGCTTCTTATTAATTTAATTAAGTTTGACATAGTTAATACTAGATACTTTTGTTGAGTTAATAAATATTTAATTTGCTTGTAAATACTTCATACTCTTGTTGAGTTAATGAATATTTAATTTTACAAAAAATAATGACGCCTCAATTAATGCTCATAAAAGTAAATTTTTCCTATAATTATTCCTAATTAAGTTAATGATAACAAAACTAATTAGTATAATAATTTAAAACTAATTAGTATAATAATTTAACTCCCTCCCTTATAGTAGATTTGTGCATTTTTTTAATATAAAAAAATAAAAGAACTATGAAAGCCTAGGAAATAAGAGGAAGGAAAGAAATTATGATAACTGATACTTACCTAAAAATAAATGGCTTTATTGTTGTATTATGAGTAAGTACAAACTAGCAGTAGCTATCATAATCCAATAGTAAAAGAACTTCAAAAACACACTTAAATCTATAAATTTAAGGCTTCTTTTACCTTAAAACATAAGCAAAAATCAACGAACATATAAAAACAAATGCTAAAGAAACTTAGGGCTTTTACATTGGATCTTTTTTTAATTACAACCAATATCCCTTTTTTTGAATTACAACCAGCTCCCTTTTTTACATTGCTTCTTTTATACATTTTTCCCTTTTCCCTATACTTATTTCATTGCATCTCATTTGTAAAACATCAAAATACAAGTAATAACATCAATCATTATGAATTAAAGAGTAAATACTTATTTTTCTTTTAAAGTTTAAGGTTATTTAGAAAAATTACAAAGAAAGAGCTTGACTTTTAAATTAGGCTAAAAAAAGGACACACTAATATATTAATGTATAAAAGGGATACAATTTAGCTTAAATTCAAATCCTAGGTGACTTTATTATTTTTAATGTTTGTATGCATCGTATATGTAATCTGAAAAAGATGAAATTCAAGATCTAGAAATTTATAATTAAAGAACGTACCTGCCTAAGAAAAGAAATTTTTCATGAATGCTTCAATCCTTATAGGATCACTCATATCCTTTCAGTTTCATATTATTCACAAAGTCAAGATTTGCATAACATTTGCTTAATTATGTTATGGAATTAATTTTAACACTCAATCTCAATCTTAAATTATGTATAAACTTATTTCATCGACCTAAAGATACCAATGAGAACCTAAACTCATAACAAAATAAAATCTAAAAATATATTAAAATGAAAAAAATCATTGGAATTAGATTTAGCTCTAGTCCACCCCTGCACCTAAAATAATATTATCATCAAGATTGTGCATCAAGGGTAATAAAAGGATATAAAAGGATCCTTGACCACCTAGATAGTTAAATTGAAAATTATCTGATATAAAATATTCTTTTATACTTAAAATCTACAAGATACTCAACATTGGTGGAGAGTTAAAAATAATAAAATCTGAACTGCAATTAGATTTTCAATAACTTCCATTTAATATAAATAACAGATCACAAGTTAGTAAAACAATGTACATTATAAATGATGTTAGAGACCTTTTACAGAACTTTCATCGAACACTTGGTATGATATTGAAATTCATCCCTAGTTTGTTTCAAAAATTACTATCTTTTTCCATTATTCACCAACATAACCACATAACGACAAACGATGACCCATTAACAACCCAAATAAATTGTCATAACTCAATCCACATAAAAAAATTGAAGACAAAAAAAATTAACCTAAGAGTAGTAAGTTGATAATTAACCTCGAGACAAAAAACCAAAGACAAAAGAACGAAAGAAGATGAGCAACGACAATCATAGATGGAAGAAGACAGTGCACAGAGGAGCAACGAAGAAGGAAAAAAATGAAGAACGACAGGGGGCTTTGGATGTTTAATTTAATTAACAATAAAACGATGTCGTTTGAATTTACCGATGGAATGATAGTTTCGTAGGTAAATTTTAGTTTTGTACGTAAATTACCAATGGAATGGAGTTTTTGTAGGTAATTTCCCTAAGAAAATTTATTCCGTCGGTTCGTCAATTATTTTTACCGCAAACCATTTTTGTCTATTTTTACAACGACTTTCACTATTTTGTTGCTTAATTCATACGAAAAAAGTTTCAAGGATAAATTCCCTCCACCTTTACCGACAAATTTATTTTAGTCACAAAATACCTTTTTTCCGACAAGTTTACAGATGGAAAAAAAAAATTTCATCGCTAATTTACTATAGAATTTTTTTCATCGGGAATTTTTCAATCGTAATGTGTAGGTTTATTGTAGTGGCAAATAGTAGACTAAAATTCTAAGTAAATTTATATAAAAGCACCTCATTAACTTGTTAAACATTTTAAATTATTATGTTATGGAACATTTTATTTTTATTATTTTCTTAAATAGAAAATTTCTACTTATATAAAATTTCAATAGAATAAAGGACCAAATTGGAGGTTTAGGGAACGATGGATGGTTGTATCACAAACAAACGTGTCAATACCGTATCGTTAAAGTCAGTATGTGTCGCACCCGGCGAAAAATGATACAGTATTTGTTAATACCTTACAAAAAAAGACTTATTTCGGCCTTTTTGAATGGTACTGTTGGTACTCATGCCAATGAATATCGATCCTAATCTATAAAATCTAAAAACTATGGGACAAAAAATGAAAAAATATATATTTTTTGTTATCTAATCTTATTCACCCCTCTCTTGTGACCCAGACTGCCTTTTTTCAAGCATTTTCTTTCCTCTTCACTATTCAATTTTCATATTGTCGCCTGTCTCCATCTATATTTTCGACGTCTGTTTGCTTGCTCTGCTTGTCTGTCATGTTCACCTTCACCACTTCGCCACTTCGCCTCCCTCACGGACCTGTCTATGCATTACTCTCAATTGTGTGGTGTGTGTGGTGTCCTATCAATGCTGAGGTGCGTTTGTGAGTGTGATCTAATGTTGCTGATGATGGTGTATGTGGGTCTGGTATGGCCTAGTCTAGAATTTTGGATCGTTTGGTGCGTGTTGGTGCCTAGGCGGACCTGGTTGTGATGTCTGTGTGGCTGTTGTTGGTCTGTGATGTGGTTTGGTTTAGTGCAAGTGAGTGAACATGCTTATGCTGGTTTGGTATGGGTGGCTACCTTGGTTACTGTTGGTGGTGTGTATGGTCTAGGTGTTATGCGGCATGGTAGTCGAGTGTGTGGCTGGTGACTAGTATGCCCTTGTGCTTACATATGATTGGTGGTCTGGTCTAGTAAGGCTTGTGCATGTGGTTGGTGGTTTGGTTTCGTATGGCCTTGTGCTGATGATCTAGCCCAATCTGGTTTGTGCATGTGGTTGGGGGCCTAATCCTATATGGCCTTGTGTGTGTGGTCCCATCTGGTCTGTTGCCTAGTCGATTGGGTTCAAAATTGAAGTTTTGATTAATTAGAATTAATGGATTGTTAAGTTTAGACCTTTTTATAAGATAATTCCTATTTTATGATTGAATAAATTCAATTAAGAGAATTGAATCAATTGATTAATGCTTAGAAAATTGATCAATCACAATTTGCAAATCATAATCTTTTTCTTTTATTTTTCTTACTTTGAAACATTAATAATTAATCATTTTTATTACTAATTTTGACTATATGTACTTTGAAATTTGGATTGGATAATATATTAATAATTAATTATTCTTATTATTAATTATATAGAAATTAATAATTACATACAAGGTAACTTAATTTTTTAGAATTATATTAAAAAATTGGTAATTTAATTTTTAACTATATTAAACCTAAATTAACGTATTTTTTCATGATTAAATTAAATAATTTCTAAGATTTGTTATGTGTATACTCAATTCATTAGTCTAACAATTAAACAAACTTTCACATTCATAATGTGAAGTTGCAAATATTTAAGCAAATCTTAATATTTATGTCTCGTAGGTATTAGGAAATAAGAAGGTATATTTAAATCACAACTTTGGTTTGCTTTAATGTTATAAATGTCTTTTGAAAAAAAACTTTTATTATTACCATAAAGCTATTTACATTTGTAGCTTTTTGTGATACTTGGAGATATTTTATTATAGACTTATCTATTTTATGTTCTTAGAGACATAAGTCATTTTATAAGTGGTATTTATTTAAGTTTATTGACTATTGTATTAAGTGTTACATTATTACAGTTTTGACTTTGGAATGATTCATTTGACTTTTTAACATGTCCATTCCACATTCAAATTGTTTTCTCTACATTATTAATTTAATTTTAATATATTTCTTTATTTATTTTACAGATAAATGGAGGAAAGTTTAAATACTCCTAATAATTCAACTACTTCAAGTTTAGGAGGATTTGATGATCTAGCTTGAGTTCATACTAGATTAGTTCCTAAAATGAATAATCATATCATTTGTTTATATTGCAACAAACATTTAAAAGATGGGGGAATTACTAGATAAAAAAAACATTTGGCTAGGACCAAAGGTGAAGTAGAGGCTTATAAAAAAGTGAATTGTGATGCGAACTGGCGAATGAAGACTTTGTTTGAAATAGAAGGCAAAGATTGAATTGCAAAATTGGTAGTGGAAGTTCTTTTGTTGGTGTTTATGATGATAGTGAGGAAGTTGAAGGTGGTAATATTCCCACCCAATGAAAAAAATTGTACTTGATGTTAGAAAAGGAAGAAGATAGGCATCTAATTTTTTTGTATCACAAATAACTCTTAGAACTCAGCCTTTAGTCCATGGTGCCTTACAATCTAGATAAATGATTTATAATGTGAACATGGTAATGGTTAGATGGCAGTATGATTCAAATATAGCATTCAATGTTGTCTAATCTCATTATTATCAACCTATGATGGATGTTATTACCTCTTATGGTCTAGGATACAAAGCCTCTTCAATTGATAACCACAGAGGTAAACTTGTGAGCAACTCTATTTATGAAATAAAAATTTATTTGGATGGCAGAAGAAGGACTTGAGCTATTTTTAGATGTTCAATCATGTGTGATGGTTGAACAAATAGAAGACATAAGCCTATTATAAATTTTTTGGTTTATACTACAAAGGGGATAATATTTTAAAAGTCTATTAATGCATCTGACCTTACTAGGAATGTTGATACTTTATTTCAGATAATTGATGAAGTTATAAATGAATTTAGGCCATCAAATATTGTTCAGTTCATTTTAATGAATGATCCTACTATAAAGCAATTAGAAGAAGATTGTAAGGTAAATATAATTCTTTTTATAGAACTCCTTATGTTACACATTGCATTGACTTGATGTAGAAAAATATAGAAGATGTTAGATATTTTCCTATCATCGATGAAACTATGTAGAAAGTAAAAAAAGTGACCAAGTTCAACTACAATCACGCATGGATCTTAAATTTAATGAGAAAGTATTTCACTAATAGTAGGAATTTGTGTCATCTTACTATTATAAGATTTGTAACTATTATCACTTTAGTATTTTATTTTGATGGAGTTAACGCAAATGTTTATAAGTGATAAACATGTTATATTTATGCATGCTAAGTCTGATGTTAGATTGGAGCTTTCTTATATTATACTTAAAAATAACAAATTTTGGTCTTAATGTTAATTTATCATCCAAGTTTGTGAGCCTTTGGTCATCTTAGTGTCTATTTCAAACCAAGTTTTGTAAAGAACATTGAAGTTAATAAAATAATGTTATTAACTATTACAACAATTGTTACCCAAGGGATGCTGCAAGATCTTATAAGCTCACAAATGAAAATTTAGAATGATACTTCTAGTGATTTTGGGATGCTAATTTTTATTCGTCAAAGAGATAAACTTAATCTAGGTAAATACTTTTTTCACCTTTTTTACTTATTAAAAGTTAATTATCACTTTATTTTGTTTATAATTTTACTTTTATTGTCATATAATTACTTGGTGGGACCAATTTGAAAGTGATGTTCCATAATTTCAAAGGTTTGCAATTCGAATTCTAAGTCAATATGTGAGTGCAATAAGGCGTAAAAAAGAATTGGAACACATTTGAATCCATCTATTCCTAAAAAAGGAATAGATTGGAACATAAAATATTGAGCGATTTGGTCTTTAATTGATACAATTTAAAGCATCAGGAAAGGTATGTTGTTGTCATTATTAAGTTGGATATATTTTTTGTACTTTCTTAATAATTTTATTTTATTTATTTATTGAGACTCTTAATAGAACAAGTCATTTTATAGATCTAATTTGCCTTGACCATATCGATCTTTTGGATGATTAAATTTTTGAGGAATTGAATTTGATAAATGAGAGTAACTAAGAAGATAATCTTGGATAAGAAAATATTGACATTTAATTGTTTGCAATGAATTTGAATGATAGTGATGATGAGACTCCTCTCAATAATAATGATTTTATATCAAATGAAAATTGGAGCCAATGCAGTTATTGAGGGTATCCTGTATCTGATTGAATGAAGTTTCAGGTTTTTATTTATCATTTTTTTTAATTCCACTTATATTTAATGTATATATTAAATTATATATATACAATATAAATATAATTGTAAATATTTTTTTTCAAGTTTCACTTTTAATTGGTTGCTTCCTCGACATAAACTCCTGTTGTAAATTGTAATAGTTAGAGAGTTATAGATATTTATTATTATTATTATTTAATATTTTGATATAATTATTATTTATTATATGATAAAATTGTAAAATTTTTAAATATTTTATATTGTCCTTAATTTTAAATTTATATGATGATTAAATGACAATTTTCATATTAAATGTGGTTAGTTATATATGAAATATATGAAAATAATATTAATAAAATAAATAGATCGTTGTTACTTCAATTTTCTATTGTTATTATTTTTAAAAACATAATTAATGTAAAATTATATATTAATAGAATATTTTATAATTTTAAAAAATTAGATACTATTTTATAAATTTAAAATTTAATTAAAATGATAATTGTACCAGTACAACATCGTATAAAAACCAAGTTCAATACTGACGCTAGTACGATTTGATAACCTTTTGGCATTAAAATCTTTACAATATTGGCGGTTCAAACTTGTTTGGAGTAAATGTCTATTCAATCAAGTTGAGCCCCAAACATTAATTAGAATAGGAATCATACTGCGTCCATTGAACTCAAACATTAATTAGAAATAGAATAGAAGTCTTTGAAGCGTGTCGTTTCCGCGCTTCAAAAGTCATACAATTGAAACCATTTTGTAGATATCAATATAAGACCATCAATAATCAATGAGTCTTATCAGGTGATTGCACTTCGTTTCTCTTCATATTGACCTCTGGAAACGGATTTTAAGAAAAAAATATAGGATTAAATATATAGTCCTAGTCCTAAGCAGAATTGGACTAACTCGTTTTTTTTTTTTATTCGAGGAAATTCTGTAGGAGGATCAAGCGGGCACACCTCTTTGAGAGTCCAATTGGCGCACCACTCCACAGGCAGGCCAAGTGGGCGCACCTCATCATTGAGGGCCCAACTAGTTCTCCATCTACAGGTAAAACTCTGACTGTCCTAAGCTCTTACAAGAGGAGCTAGCATGAAATCGAACCTGGGACCTAACCAAAGCTAAATTTCACTCTCAACCATCAAGCTACACTCCTTGAGAGCCTGACTCGTTTTACTCTATTATGTTTTAATGGATCTTCACTATAAAAACGCAGGTCAGTCAATTCAAATGGAAGAATTCAAACAAACCCAGGCTTCCATTTGAATAAACAAATAGAAAAGACCAGCGAAATGTTTGTGCTATGAAAAACATCAAGGGACTTGGTCAGTCGCACCTCGCGCAACGTTGTTCCAAGTTGCCAGCTGAGTCCATCGTTGGACTTCCACTTTCCTAAAGGCTACTATATGTGACTCTTGGCTTCTGGGAATTTGATTAGGACCGCCAAGTTGCCTCTGGACGTTGACTTAGCAACGTTCTTCTTTAACTTTGCTCGAGTTAAATCATCCTTTATTAAATTTTATAATTCTAATTTAAATTTTAAAAAATGACAATAAAATATTTAATTTTTTATTTTTTAACTTTTTTGTTTTTTGTAAATTTAATCCAACATTAATATTTCCAATAACATTACTCGTGTGATATGCCACTTGTCATCTTTGTCATGTGAAAAACAAGTGAATGTTATTTTTCTTTTTCACATTAGCAAAATATCAATTTTAAACAAAAATTACGAAAAAAAAAACTTAATTTTTTCTTCTTCCTCTCCTTAATACTTCCCACAACTATAGCTTCACAAAACTTGTAGATTTAGTTAGGTTTTCTATCTCTTCCACTTCTTGTCTTATTCTCAAAGTTTCGATCATCTGGCAAGTTTTTGTATCCATAAGCTCAAGCACTCTTCGAGCCTTGTCTGCTGTAGCTGGCATAACCTTGGGAAACCTCACTCTATGCATGTTCAGGTTAGATGATGAACATGAAGTGGAATTTGATAGATTCTTGTTAAGATTGCATAGCAAAATAACATGTAATTATACTATCATAAATGTAATTATATGGCGTTTAGACGAAAGCGCCGAACTCAACAACTCTTATGTTAGAAAAAATAAACATGAGAAAATATAATTACAAAGATCATGTTAAGTAGGATCATCCATATGCATATAAAACAAAGAATCACATACTTGAATTCGTGTTATGATTCTACCGATTATAGAACTTTCTGTTTCCAATTAACTGCAGAGTTGTTCTTCTCTTTTTTCGTAAAACTTGAGGGAAGAAAAAACTTAAGCAACAAATACACACAACGTACTTTTCTTATCAAACGTTGCATTCATATTTGTCTTCATATAACTACCTTTTGGTAGTTATTCAAAAACATTGACTATTATACCCTTCATGGGTGTATATTAGTCATTATCTTAGCTCATACAGGCTTAAGGAAATGAATATGATCAACTTCAACAAACCGCAATGGCACACTAGCTAAAGCATAAGTATTTAAGAAAGTCAATTCAAATGCCTTGCAATCAAGAATCCTCCAAAAATGCTTCCATGAATGTTCCTTTGTTGTGGTAGACGAATGAGGAAGTTCTCATGATAAGTATTTTTTACGAGGATGTTATCTTTGTCTGCCAATGCTCGTATGTCACTCAACACTCGACCTTTAACTAATAATGCATTAAGCCCTTCTACATAATTGTTTTTAGTATCTGCTCTTGCCATCTTCTCTTCTCTCTTCCATTTCCTCATTTTGTTCCTTTCTTTTGCTTCTTTTTAAAGTAATTTTTCATATTTAGTTTCAGGAAAGATTTGGTTAATAAGGACTGACTTTCCTGTCTTCTTGAGTCTTAACCCACAATTGTAAAGTCTAATATAAGAGCAATACATTCTGATGGATTGTAGATTTCAGTACAATAAGGTCCCATTTTTATATACTTACTTGCAATAAAATCAAGTAACCAAGTGCTTTAGGGTTACGGATTCGACCTTTTGGAACAAGTAACCAAGTGCTTATTTACATATTCTAAAAACGAGAACATTAAATATGGCTAGAGATGATATGGCGCCAAGAAGGTTTTAGCATGCTTTCCTATTTATGTCAAAGTTAGAGTTAGATTAGAAACTTCAAACAATAAAAGACAAACATGCAAGTTTATAACTGGTAAGATTAGGAACATCAAACAATAAAAAACAAACATGCAAGTTTATAACTAATAGGCTTTTGAATATTCATAAAAACAAATCATATTGTAATAGGTTGAAAGTTAATATAATGATCACTGAAAACACCCAAGTAGTATCCCACAACAATATCTTCTATTGGCTAAGTCACTTTTAGATGGGTCAATTAAGAGGAGAGGAAGATTTAAAGAGGAAAGGATTGCTTAAAAGAAAGAGGTTGTATTTTACTTAATTGATTTTATCTCGAGTACAAAGAGGTATCTATAGGTATAAAAGATGACCTTTACAACTTAAGTATATAATCCTATTAAAGAACCCAAATAAACTATACATGAACCATATCTAATTATATAACCAATATATGAACATAATTAAACACCTGAGAATTAACTTGAACGGACATTTATCTAGGATTTTGATAATTTATTCTAGACATAGTTTTAAATTAGCTTTCAAGACTCACCCTCAATTTGAAAATTGCTTCTATACTCTAAATCATGTTCTCAAGTGGTACAAAATTTGAAGTTTAAGTGATTTGGTAAGAATATCTACAACTTGATCATTAGTTTTCACATGCTTAAGCTCCACTTTGTTTTTTTAAAATTCATTCTCTATAAGAAAATATGAAACTAGTTGTGCTTTGTCTATCATTAACATCTCCTATAAAATCACTATCATAAAATCCAATAAGCTTAAAATCAACGGATAATGTATAAAGCAATCCATAATCAATTATACCTTTGATATAGTGGAAAATTCTCCTAGATGTTTTCATATGAGTACAAGTACGTACTTCCATAAAACGACTTACCACCCCAAATGCAAATAAAATATCTAACCTTGTATATATGAAGTAGCTTGAGCATCCAATAAGGCTTTTAGATATAGTGAAATCTTCTTTATCTCCATCATCAAACTTTGTCAGTTTTACTCCAACCCAAATAGTATGTCATTAGTCTTATGTTCGTCATCTCAAACTGCAATGATATAGCTTGATTGAAATCTTGAAACAATCTTGGGTTATTGTTGGTGATAATAAGATCATCCACATAAAGACCAATGAGTTGAATATCTCCACTTTCATATGATTTAATGTAAAGATCATATTCATAAGAACAACTGATAAACCTATTATCATGGAAATACTTATTAATCCAAGTACTTATGCCATTAGTGTTTGCTTTAACCTATATAATGTCTTTTTCAATCTCAAGACTTTATTTTCATGATCTTTGACTGTAAAGCCAATTGTTTGTTCAATAAAGACCTCTTCCTAAAGATCATCAATTAGAAAACCTTACTTTTCATCAAGTTGATATATCTTCAACTTCATTTGAGCTGCCAAAGAGATCAATGAACAAATTGTGACCATACGATCAACAAGGGCCACTACAAGAAAAATGGAAATTAGCGACGGAAAATTAGCAACGGAAACATTTTCGTAGGCAATTAGCAACGAAAATATGCTTTCCATCGCTAAAATTGAGTGATTTAGCGACGGTACTAATATTCGTCGCTAAATTTGGAGGGAATTTATCGCAGCAAAATTATCGACGGACATTAGCGATGGAACAATATAGCCGTCGGTAATTTATTACCGACGAAAAATATACCGTTGCTTTCTGTCGCTACAATTGAGTAATTTAGCGACGGTACTAATACTTGTCGTTAAATTTGGAGGGAATTCGTGGCGGCAAAATTAGCAACGGTATACGTTCCGTCGCTAAAAATGGAGGAAATTTTTGGCGGAATAAAAATTTTTGAATTTACCTACGGAAAATTCCGTAGGTAAATTCCGTTGGTAAATTAATTTAGCGACGGAAATTTTCATTCCGTCGGTAAAAAGGTGGGAATTATTGGCGGTATAATTTTTTTTTGAATTTACCAACGGAAATTTTCGTCGGTAATTCCGTCGGTAAATTCTTTTTAAATAT
>JANTNU010000007.1:16818541-16831502 GCA_024752395.1 Erythroxylum havanense | reverse complement strand
GTGTGAGACGTGCGTATCAACGCATCAAAACCCTGAGGTCACAGGTTCGGCTCTCGCTGCCCCCATGGGATGCGCAGCGCCCTCTACGGGATGTGGGTGTGACCAAACGGGATAATACCTGGCCGGTGAGGCTCCCAGCCCAAACCAATAGTATTCTTTAAAGCGATAGCTGAGAACTACAAAAGAAAAGGCAATAAATTTTTTAAGCATATTATCAACTCTTCCATCAACAAACTAAATCTATAGTGTATGTAGGAATTGCATACCATTTCGACGAACAACAATCTCTCTTACACGTTGCAGAAGACCAGTTACTAGATCAACGTTGGAGAAGACCAATTATTAGATCAACAAATATTTTACCCTCCAGGTTACCCTCCACATACACAATTGCATTGTAGTAAAGGAAAAATTGAAACTGTTGTTACCGTTTTTATAGAGAGGACCTAAGGGAAAAGTTGGCAATAACCAAGAGTGGGGCCAAGTTAAAATTTGCAATTACTCACAAAAAAAATTCGTTTGCATGTTGACAAGAGAATATTGGCTACTCAAGTAGAAGCAACGTAATTCAACAACAAATGGAAGTAATCCATTGATCATACTTGGTATGAAATACATTGAAGTGGCCACTACTGCTTTCCATCATGCATGCCTGGGATAGGGATACTATATTGCTTAACCAATATAAGAGCAACATTGATCATTGTTTTTTGATATGTGTAGACGTGTAGTTTTAATACTTTTAACTCGATATTTTGCAAGCATACAGGTCATTCGCATAGTACTTAAGGTGTTGATCCTATGAGAAAGGATAATCTAATCCTAAAATTTAAGGCTAAAACTAATCGTAGAAATTCAAATTTAACTAAACTAAAACAGTGATGCAATTTAATTAATCGATTCAATCAAACAACTAAACTCAAGAATTAATTACAAAATATTAACAAATCAGCAAATTCTAACACACATATCAAGAATCAACTTAAGGAACTACTAATTGAGAGAAGGGGAAATTTTTACTTATCTTCAACGCTAATTTAATTAATTTTGAATTGTCAGATTATTGGTCTTGGATAATCCTAGGGTTGATTACACTATCTCGAGTTATAACCAATAGCCCTAAATTATAAACCTAATCAGATTATGAAAAATTACAATTTTTTAATTTACAACTTATCCAAACCCTAATTAGATCTGAAGTTTTTCACTAGACTATCGGAAACCTGTGTGACGCAAGGACTCGAACCCGACATCGTGGGTGATAACCGAGTCTGTGCCTGATGAGGGTGGCATGCTAAAGCACTCAATCTTTCAGAAATCGGTATAATTTTTTTTTTAATCACAAACACATTATGCGGAAGTCTATAAGTAATTTAGGCTCATTTACAAATACAATACACTTGAGTCATTTCGAAATACCAATTTATAAAAAAAGTTGCAAAATATAAAATTTAAATACAAAATAAAGAAATGCAATGCAGACGCGAACTGATCTCGACCTCTATCCTTCACTTGAATGCTGTAGGTATACTCTCGTTAGCCTAACGGGGTATTCTTTTGATCCTGAAATATAATTACAAATTTTGGGTAAATTTTGCGAATTCAATGAGTGACCATCATCGATGGCTCACCCGATTACATAACACATAATTCACAATATTTCATATCCAATATAATTTAATCATTCATATTATGCATATGCAGTGCACATGGGACATATTTTTCATTTTTACTTTGTTGTGACTGAGTGCCTAACTGTCCCATATAGGGTTCATTGATAACTGTCTCATATAGGGCTCATTAAACGTTAAGCCTGAGGCTCTGATTTACTTTTGAGCTCGAATCTCATTTTCACTCGTCAAGTTTTAAGCTCTGATCGGTGGCTACTCTAGTCACAACAGCCATTATGTTTCATGCAGTCATGAAATGAAATGCATCACTCATATTTACGTGCTCTTGTTCAATCATATTTACTTATCATCGGATCGTAGTCCGGCATTCAACATATAGTTGAGAATTCACACTTTCACTTGCATGCAATTACACATTCAGAAAACACTTAGCAAACACTTTAATACACTTAGTTCATCCAATTCACATTCACAAAATCATTCAATAGTCAAACAATACAAGAATTCAAATAACAATCAATGAAGTAGGACCATCTCAGTCTACTCACAATATGTTTTAAAAAATAACATTTGCTTCCAAATTCTGGATATGCCTATATGTAGATGTTTAACCTGCACAACACAATTTATGCAATACACAATTCACACCCGTTACAAAACTCATTTATGCCCAAATAATTACATGGGCTATGTACAATGAATGCGTAATGACAATCTCGGGTATATATTCTAGAGCACCTTTTATGCTCATTCCTATTTCATAATTCATATGTGTCTAATTGAATTTAGATTTACACTTCATTTGTACATGATCTTTTTAAATTCTCCTTTCAATCTTTACCATTTGCTTGTGTCTAGCTTATTCATAAGCTTACACCTCAAGAACACTTGATTACTTTATATCATAACTTAATTTCTCAGCATCTCTTTTCTAACGTCATATGATCTCATAATATCCAAATTCTCATCCAATAGGAATCCAATTGAAAATCCCATAATGCAAAATCACAAAAATTGATTCTAGAATACTTATACCCAAGCATTTTTCTAAACTCCAAGAACTAGAATCCTTCCAAAAATCTGAAAGACTCAAAATGCTTTTACCTTGATTCTTCACCAAATGAAGAGATCTTTAGCTCAAATGGAAGCTCTTTTCTTCCTCTTCTTTTTTTTCTTCTTAAACAACTTCAAAATCTTTCTTGAAGACTAAGAAGAATTAAACCGTAGCTCAACTCTCTTCTTTTCTCTCAAACCACCAAACTCTCTTTCTCTTTCTTACTCATTTTCGTTATTCTCTTCTGCTTCCTTCCATTCACGTTTTTCTTCTTCATTTATATGCAAGACAATACTTCTTCTTCCAATTATGCCCTTAATGATTGAGAATTGTCTCATTTGCCCTTCCATTTATGCTTTATGCCTTTTACACTTAAGTGTCTTGCCAAAAGTACCCTTGAATATTTTGACATAACTCTTTATTCTAGAAGAATCTTCTCTATTGTCTTACGTTTTCAATGACACCAAAATCATTCAATTTGGGTTAGTGATTCGAAAGATACACTTCAAACATTTTTGGACTGCTATTGTCCAAATCAATATACTATAGACAACTTCTATCCAAAATTTAATCATCTTAGAGACTGAATTAGATTTCAATTTCTTCATACCATTTGTAGCTCCATGTCTCTAGTTTATCACAAATTAGGAATTATCTCATTTGGAGCTCTACCGATCCAAAAATCATCAAAATATTGAAGTAGATTCGGGTTCCTTGATATTTGTTGGAGATGAAGGAGGACTATTGTCTCTTTTTGACACCTTGAAGGTTAATTGTTGCTTTCCTACCCTTAGAGTTAGTTCCCCCCGTCAACATCAATGATTGGGCTAGTAGTGGCTAGGAATGGTCTTCTAAGGACCATAAGGGTTTCTACATCTTCTATAATATCCAATATATAGAAGTGTGTGGGCAAAGTAAAATTATCAACTTGTACTTGCACATCCTTAATAATCCCCTTCGGTTGATGGACTGTTCTGTTGGCCGTCTTTACTAACATCTTTGTGGGAACTAGCTCTCCTAACCCTAACTTTTAACTAAAGGTGTAAGACATCATATTGATACTCGCTCCTAAATCCGCGAATGCCCTTTATGTTGACTTCATTTATACGAAAAGGAATGTAAAAATCCCTTGGATCCTCTTTCTTCTGTGCTATGCTAGGTTTTCTTTTGTTTCATGCTCCTAACCTTCTTTTTTCACCGATTCCATTAATGTGAGCCTCTTTTGTTGTTGTTCTGTTATGTTCTTGACCTTGTTTAAGTCAACCTCCTTAGAATTCCTCATTACCCTACTTGACAATGATTTCTGCTGCACTAGAGTAGGGTATGGCAAATTGGGTCGAGATTCCTTGATTGGCTCAATTTTGATCTTACTTGGAAGGAGTTCCACAATTAATTATCCTTTTCCTTTATCTCCATTCGCCTTTGTATGATCAGGTTCCTCTTCCTAGGACTGAGTGATGGTCATGATCCTTTCCTTTGGGTTAGAGTCGGTATTGCTAGAACTGTTCTTGTAATTCGAGTAGATATTGCTTCAACTAGTTGACCTACTTGGACCTCCAGATTATGTATTAAAGAGGCGTGGTTCTTGGTAACTTGCTCGAATCTGCTTTAAAGCCTCCTATGTGCATCTTCCATGCCTCCAATCTTATCTAAAATCTTATCCAACTTAGATTCCATCGAGTTTGTCTTATCTTGTTGGAATCCCAATTATGCTTGAGGTCTGAATTGTCCTCTAGAATTGTTCGTCCAAGAGAAGTTAGGGCGATTCTTCCTCTTAGGGTTGTAGGTGTTTTATATTGGACTCCCATATAATTTTCTTGCTCTAGATCACCTTCTTTCATTAAGAAACAGTCCATTGTGTCATGGTCTAATTGTCCACAGAGTTCACACTTAAATTGTATATAGGATGAAGCCTTCATGTTGTTGAGCTGTCGAGTCAAGTTATCAATCCTCACTTGCATTTCCATCATCTGATCAACAACTACAATTCCTTTTTGTTCACAGAATGTAGTAGTTTGTCATAACCGCTCATTTGTTCATAAACAACTATTACTTGCCATCTTTTCTATTAATTCTTCCGCTTCATTAGCTGTCTACCTCATCAATGATCCTCTTGAAGCTGTATTGATTGTGCCTCTCGTATGCAGGGTAACTCTATTATAGAACGTTTGCAACAAAAATTCTTTAGGTAAGTTGTAATATGGGCACTTCTATTGTAAATCCTTATATCATTCCCACGCTTCGTAAATCGATTCCATGTCACCTTGTTGGAAGTTAGTGATTTCCTTAATAATCTTAGGAGTTTTAGTTAGGGGAAAATTTTTATCTAAAAAGACACGAACTAACTGATCTCAAGTGGTAACATTGGCAGGGTTAAAGGAGTGGTATCAAGCATTTGCTCTATCTCTAAGGGTAAAGGGAAAAAGCCTAATTCTCATTGCATCTTTCAACATTTGATGGTATCTAAAGGTATCACAAATTTCTAAGAAGTTCACTATATGTGCATTGGGGTATTCGTTTGCTAGTCCATAAAACTGCACGCTCTGTTGAAGCATGTTCAAGAGAGCTAGTTTGATCTCAAATGATGAGGCTTGTACGGGTGGTCTAACTACTCCTTGGCTAACCATATTGAACCCTGGTCTCATAAAGTCCTCAAGGGTTCTCTATTGATGTCCTTGGTTCGCTCCATGATCCAAATCTTGATGAAATTCCTCGGCCATTATTGTCGCAATTTCTTCTTCTTCGTTATACCGAGCTTCCCTAATGGTTTGTTCTAGTCGAGTGATATCTAAACCTAAAGTTTCAGCTGCACGGCTTGAACTTCTCGTGACTCTTATGTACATGCAAGAGCACGATTTCAAAAGTAGAAAAGGAAGAACAAAAATAAAAATAACAAGTAAAAACTAACTAAACGCCTTAACCTATATAATTAAACTATCTCCTCCTCGACAACAACACCAAAATCTTTGATCGTGTTGTTTTGATATATATAGTTTTAATATTTTAACCTTGATATTCCACAAGCGTACAGGTCGTTCACATAATACCTAAGGTGTTGATCTCACGATGAGGGTTAATCTAATCCTAAAATCCAAGACTAAAGCTAATCATAGAAATTTAAATTTAATTAAACTAAAACAATGATGCAATTCAATCAAACAACTCAATTCAAGAAATAATCATGAAATATTAACAAATAAGCAAATTGCAACACACACATCAAGAGTCAACCTAGGGAACTACTAATTGAGAGAAAGAGAAAGTTTTACTTATCCTCAACACTAATCTAATTAATTATGAATTGTCGAATTATTGGTCCTGGACGATCTTATGGTTGATTACTCTCTCTCGAGTTCTAATTAATAGCCCTAAATTATAAACCCTAATCAGAATATGAAAAATTGCAATTTGTCAATTCACAATTTATCCAAACTCTAATTAGATCTGAAGTTTTCCACTAAACTGCTGGAATTATTATTATTATTATTATTATTATTATTATTATTATTATTATGTAGTCAGTGAAGATTAATAAATATTTTTATTTTTTATTAATATATTTTCAAACCAAACATTGACATTATATCTTCATTAGAAATCTTTAAGAATAATCTAAATTAAATAATATTTATTTCATTCTATTTCTCTTCTATTCTATTTCTAAAGTATCATCATTTTATTCCTTATTTATTTTATCAGAGGACACCTTGTTAGTTATTGAAAAACTAACCAAGAAATAACTAGCTTAACTATAAGTTTTTTTTAAATTGGCTAACTAAAAGATTAGCTTGTGAACTTTTTATATACTGGCAATATCATATTACGTAACTATTTATGTTTTAATTATAATATTACATAACCGCTAATAATTGACTCACAAGTATTTTAACAAGTAAAAGAAAATATAAATATTTTACGCAATGATCAGTCCTTCAGTTCCATACTTTCAGAATCGAGTCGGGTTGAATCGAGTCTAGTCTAGTCGGAAGCTGTTGGAATTTGGATAGCCAGGTAGAGCAGAGCACCACTAGTATAATCGGAGATGGCAGATGAGGACCCGGAAAAGAGGTTTCACTCCATCATGGATAAGCTTTTTAAATCCCAACCACCCTCTAGGTCTTTTACTTCCTTCTTCTTTACGATGTTCGGTTCTATGTTTTTTGACGTTAACTCGTTTATTTGTTTTTACAGTAGTAATCTCTATTTATTTTTCTAAATTTCCGTGCAAGTGCTAAATTGGATTTTTTGTTATTATGACGGGCAGTTCATCCGGACTGCAGTTATCGAGAGGCATAAAGCGAGCGAATCCAGAGTCGGCATTGGCACTAGTAGAGCCAAAAACAACGACATTGACAAGAAGAAGAGGGGATAGTAATGATGACAGTGCTGTGTGTAGACCGTGGGATAGAGGAGATTTGATGAGGAGGTTGTCCACTTTCAAATCCATGTCTTGGTTTGCTAAGCCCAAGGTTCATCATTTACTTTTATCAATGCATCCTTCGTTTCTATTTAACTTCGTTGCCTTCACATACCTTTTTTCTTTTTGACTGCCTAGATGGGGAGTTTTGATGCTTGACAACTAAATGAACAATTGTTGTAAGAGTTACAAATAGGAACTGGTCAGATTATTTAATAAGATGAATACTCTACCTATTCCCATACAAGATATAGTTTTGGGAAATATGATTATTAGATTCAAACGTTTTTTCTTGTTATTAGGTAGTCAGTGCTGTAAATTGTGCAAGGAGGGGATGGATCAATGTGGATATGGATATCATAGCCTGTGAAACATGCGGAGCCCGCCTCCTTTTTTCTACTCCATCATCTTGGACTCAACAACAAGGCATGTAAAACCCTTTCTTTAAACTTTACAGCTTCTTATTATGTTTGTGTCTTAACTGCTTCTGTTTTTCCTTTGTTTCAGTTGAAAAGGCAGCCCTGGTATTTAGCTTAAAGCTGGACAATGGGCACAAGTTGCTCTGCCCTTGGATTGACAATGCTTGTGAGGAAAGGCTGGCAGAGTTCCCTCCCATTTCACCTCCTGTGCTTGTTGATAAATTCCAGCAACGGTCTTCTGCTTTATTGCGACTCTTTTCTCTTCCTGTTATTTCATCTTCTGCCATTAAATACATGAAGAGTCCACAACTAGAAGAATTTCTCATGCAATCTCCGGTGGTGGAATATGGCAGAACATTTCAAACAGAACCCCTTGGAAGTGAACTGGAAATGAATTCTGTCGACAATTATTACAAGGTCTGCTTCTTAGGATCAATTTTATTGTGCCTATTATTCCGCGATACGAAGTATACAATGCTTAAAATTGCTTTCTCAGCACAAAGCATTATTTGTGCTGCCACTATTGTCAATCCTGTTGATAGCGTACCCTATTCTGGATTTACTAACAGTGGCACTTTCCTTTCCTTGAATTTTTCGTTGAGGTTAATACTGACTTTAAACATGCGCAGGCATTGAAACTTATAAGTTTATGTGGCTGGGAACTGCGTTCATTGCCTTATGTTGTTGACTGCAATGATAAAAAGCAGACCGTTAAAGATGCTGTCATTTTGAGTGTGTCAGATTGTGTCACTGTTGGAAATAATTCAAGCATCAGTGTACATCATACTGCATCCAATGAAACTACGGAGACAAATGAAGAATCTGGGGCTCCTGGTGTATCACAGGCTGATCCAAACTCTGTTGTTTTAGATTGCCGGCTTTGTGGAGCCAGTGTTGGATTGTGGACATTTTCTACAGTTTCACGGCCTGTGGAGTTGTTTAGATTGGTTGGATATGCTGAAGCAAGCGGCAAAATAAATTCTGGAGAAGATACGGGCAGTGACAGGAGGACAGGCAGTGTTCCTTCTGCTTCAAATGGCATTCTATCTTCCTTTGAGCAGCCATCGAACCTAAACATGACAATTGCTGGTGGTCCTCCACCAACAAAGCAGGACTTCAAAGCGACAATCTCACTCCCTGTTGTTGGCCAGAGTTTGAGGGCCAGATTTTCTTTGGACTCCAAATTCAAAGATTGGAAATACTATAATGCAGGGAAGTCTAAGTATTCTGGTAATAAGAAAACAAATTTATCACTAGAGGAAAAGAAAAATGCAGGATCTCACGCAAGCAGCCAAGAGCCTGCAGCTCTGGGGCTGCTAGAAAGTAAAACAGGTGATCAAGGACAGTGTAATATTGAAGGTAATGATCAGCCTGGTATACAAGATTCTGCCATTGAATGTCCTGCTCCTAATGTGGCAGGTATTGCACAAACATTGGATCAAAGTGGCAATTTGTTTGAAAATGCAAAGACTGTTGAATGGATTGACTCAGCACAAGGGGTGTTTGATAGTTCTCAAGTTAACGTATCCTCAGTTGGAGACCAGGATACTGATGTCTGTGATGCAAATGAGAGAAATAGTGACAACGACGCATCAATGATGATAGCATCTTGCCTTTCTCGTATTCCAGAAACAGAGATCTCTGGGAAAGATGTCAGTTTGAACATATACTCAAAAGAAGATGGAACTTCTTCTGATATCCAAAATAGATCAGTTGAAAAGGAACAACTTACAGAAGGAATAAAAGATACAACTCCTGTACGGGGTGAAATTGCAGCCGATGGTACAGGTAAGTAAAGTATTGCCAGTCAAGTATTAATACCTACATTTCTTTGTAACTTGTTACTTTACTGAAGTTCTATTACCTTTCTGGTTTCTTTTTAATCATTCATATTGTTGGTTTATAGCATGGGAAATAAAATGAAAAAAGAGAGAGAGAGAGAGAGAGAGAGAGAGAATTGGTACCTTTAGAATATGTCAACCATAGACCATTGAAAAGATGACACTTATTATTCTAATCTTAAATAAGTTCATAATTGCTTGATCCTTATGAATTAATGTTGCTTTAAATATATACAGACACAACTGTACTTTTGTGGATTTATCTTGATATGAGTTGAACACTAATTTGGTGTTGATGTTTGAATGACCTACCTGGAACAATATTCAATTTGACCACAATTGACCTGAATGATGTTTTTTTCTGGTTTACATGGAATTCTCAATTAATCATAAAAGAATTTTCCAACCGTATCCTGTCTGTACTTAGGTACAGCTTTGAGGCAGCTATCTCTTGACAATGCAATGGAGTTTGATCCAATCAGGCAGCACAGGCATTTTTGCCCGTGGATTGTAACAAGTAGTTCTGGAGTACCTGGTTGGGAACAGACGCTATCTGCTTTATTACGCCTGAAAGAGCATTCTCATTCTCCTTCTATAAAGTCACATGCATCCTCTACCTCTTTGATTAAGGTATGAAGAAACTGGAGCTATTGCAATTTTTGTTCATATTTGGATCCATTAGGGCCGACCTTACCACACAAACTCCTTCTCCTTTGAGGTCGTCGTTGTGAGTGGGGTGTTCTAGGCTTCCGCCATATTATGAATATTCATCAGCCATTCTTTGACTTAATGGTTGAAACGGTGAAATTTCATGTGTTTAGAGATGTCTTGATGCATCTTATCCAAAAAATCTGAAACTTCACTTTCTATTATTTTGTTGTTTTGTTAGATTATATATTTATCCATGTAGAATTCTTAATTAGGCCTTAGTAATTAAATGTGTATATATTCATCAATGTGCAAGGATTTAAGGCTTCAGTGGGTTTGGTGGAAAATTTGTATTCAGGATTTCACATATCAGTTTATACGTGGCATTTTACATATAATGATTTTGTCTCAAACTGCTTTATATTTGTGTACATGAGCAGTTTACTGTATAACTGTAAATTATACTCTGAAGTGAGGCTCATGGACATGAAATCCAAGAAACCAAATTGTTTGGTCAGCTTGATCTTACCCCTGTTACCGTAAAGAACACACACACACACACATATATAAATATATATCGCTTTGCAGTATTTGATTTACTCAAGCGAATTGATGTATTCAATTCTGTCACTTGGTAGGTGGATGATCCCATTACTTCAGTTAGAATGCTGTTCAAGTCTCCGTCTACCAAAAAGATGAAGCCAACTTGTTGATCAAGCTGAAGCACAGGAGTATGACGTGAGTTTTGTAGGCCACATTGTAGTATTGACTTTCACCGCGTAAAAACACTGGGATAGACTCGTAGATCTTTTAGATATTGCAACACAGTATATTGGATGTGGAGTGTATTTTTGGCCGCTTAAAACATGAGTGAAGCTGTAATTTTTCCCTGTATTGTTTGATTTAAGATACTTGATGCTTAAATGAGAAAGAGCCTTGGTAGTAGTAGGTCATCTACTCTGATGCAAAAAATATTCCAGGGACCCTACATTACTGCTTATTCCATCAAGCCACAATTTGTAACCACGACTTTAGAATATGGTCGATTAAACCCTCTTTCTGCAACAACAGCTCTCTTGTCTCCAATCAGCTTGGCAACTCTGCTCACAGACAATATAAAGCTTGTTACTGGATGCTGGTTCTGGGTAACTATTTCCATAAAGTTGTTAATTCAAGCGATTTTCATTTAACTCAAAAAGATTTGATCAAATAAGGTTTGAAGAAATTAACAGGTCTACCATTTTATTTTATTGTCTGAGAAAAGACGTACCTGAAATAAGGAGAAGAAGTATTCTCTTGTACGGTCCTCACGACTCCGATCCTCTCTGCAACCTCCATTCCTTGCAGCACTCTTCCAATCACCAAAGCTGAGGCATCCAGTTCTGGGGAGTCCTTGGTGGATATGACAAACTCTGTACCATTAGGGTCACTTCCAACCTCTTCTTGGTCTATCTCAAGCTTCCCTCCCCTCGCAATCAGCTTTAACTTTGGTGGAGGTTTTGCGGGGTCCCTAACGATTAAGCTCACTGTTCCGGCTAAGTTCTTGGTACCTGGGCAACTCTCATACTGTCTTTCCCATTCACCAACGAGAGTTTCAGCTGCCAAATTGCTTCCCGTTCGCTTTGCGAGCTCAGCATCCACACCATACGACCTCACCCCACCATGCTGCACGTAGCCTGGCATAATTTTTACGAACTCTTTTCTCCTGTAGCTGATCCCAGCAGCTCCACTTACAAGACTACTAAACCTTGCAGCTCCGGCTGGGATGTCCTCTGCATACAACCCAATCACAATGCGACCAACAGGTTCTCCATCGATGGAGACATCGAGGAAGGCTCGCTTGGATGGAGTTTTATCGTAGCAAGTTGCAGTGCTGTCACTCAGTTGCTGCTGATCAGTTCTGATGGGCTCTGGGGAACTCTCTTCAGCTCTTGCTGTTGAGGTCAGCAAAACAAGCAATGAAGATTTGCCCAGAAGTGTTAGCTCTCTGCGGGATAATTTGGAGCACTGTGTGGTTTGGATATGGGGAAGGTTGGTTGGTGGTAATGGAGGATGGAAATTAAGTGAGGGGTGAAAGACTTTAAGATTTGCGAACATATCTGTCCGTCCGGGAAGATGCTAATCAGATCAGAGGGCTTGTCCCTGTAGATTGTCTTGTTTTCCGGCGAAGACACTTGATAAGAATGGTACAAAAGCCAAGAAGAGCTGAAGAGGCTTGCTGCTGCTTTTGTATGGTACATAATTGATACAATTTATCCCTATAGCCGTTTGTAGGGTCACTCCTTTCCTTTCATTTCATGTGACGCATTTATCAAAACTCAATATAATGTGATTTTTCATTTGAGTAATTATACAATACATAATATACTAAACTTAAATAAGGTACAGAAATTTCTTAAGTTTTGTTTTATCAATAAATTGCAATGATTTAAAAACTAATCGGTTCAACTGAAAAAATATTGAATTATCCAATTTTTTTGTTTGATTTACTTTAATATTTCATTTGAGTAATTATACAGTACATAATATATTAAATATAAATAAGTAATAGAAAAATCTTAAGTTTTATTTTATCAATAAATTGCAATGAATTAAAAATACAATTGATTCAGCTGGTTTAATAGTAAAAATTTTGAATCGTCTAAATTTTCGCTTAGTTTTTAACTGTTCGATTTGATTTACTTTAATCATCATCATCATCATCATCACTCAGTTCGACATCCCGCAATGAAGCAGGGTCTGAGGAGGTCCAATAGTACGCAGTCTTATCCCTACATAATAGAGAGGCTGTTTCCGGTGGACCCACATACAAATGAGACAATATATGAATGATGCATGTAACAGAAACAATTCATAAAACGTAAAATAAATGAAAATACAAGTAAAGGAGGAATAAAAGCGCTAAATAGAAATAATAAAAAATAGCCAAATCTCAAGATATATCTAAAATA
>JANTNU010000007.1:16741023-16752611 GCA_024752395.1 Erythroxylum havanense | reverse complement strand
TACGGTACACCGATTGAGCGTGAGGAAGAGCTCACCAGCCGCAGGAAGAAAGCTGTCGCCGAGGCGTCTGGTAACCTGCGGAGTCTTCCATCTTGGAAACAAGAGGTATCATACTTAATTCCTTTCCTTTCTGTTGGGTTGATTAGAAACTGAAGGGCTTGTGAAGGTTGATTATGACTGAACCTGATGATGTGTAATTATTAAAAAAAGATAATGTTTATAGTGTAAGAAGGTCATTTTACCTGCTTTAATTGTTTGGCTGCTTAAATTGGGTGGCATTGGAATGCAGATACTGAGGTTTGTTTCCTCACCATTTAGATATCTCTGTGTTTGGTTTTTCAGTTGTCATTCGTTTCTTGGAATATGTTTTTTCAGGTAAGAGATGAAGAAGGACGCAGAAGATTCCATGGAGCATTTACTGGTGGATTCTCTGCTGGTTATTATAATACAGTGGGGTCAAAGGAGGGTATGGTTTTCATCGAGTGATTTGAGATTGCTTCTCTTGCTAATATGTTTCTGAATGGGTGCCGTTGGATTAATCTGTGAGAAACATGCTGCAGGTTGGACTCCCTCGTCGTTTACATCTTCTAGGAAAAACAGAGCTGAAGTTAAAAAGCAAAGCATTCATAACTTCTTAGATGAAGATGAGAGAGCAGTATGGTTTTATCTTATTTGTTATGTTTTCTGGATTTTTAATTGAGTGTTTCAACCCTTTTAGCAGTAAATAAGAATACTGTGACACATATTGAATAAATAATGATCCCAATGTTATGCCACCACTCCAATATTTATGGAAATTATTAATCGTTTCTTTATTATCACCATTTATGCCTTAGTCATCAGTTTCTGTGGTTAGGGTGGTTAACATATGTCTTCATGGACAAGTTGTCAAAATATATAAGCCATATGTTTCTTCAGATGTATCTTTTCGTTATAATGGTTGTCAATGAGTTTCCTTGGTGGCCTCTCTTTATTTTTTAACTTCTAATCTTAGCATTGCAAATTATGATGCACTTACATTCCTAATGAATGGACTTTTAATTACTAGAGTTTTATCCTTTTTTTTTAATGTGATTTTGTCTTTCAGGAATTAGAAGCTAGATCATTGGGTACATCATCACAGTTTGATACATTTGGATTCACCGCTGCTGAAGTTGCTCGTAGACAAGCCGACAATGAACAACAACACAGGTTTCCAAACAATATGTGATAAATTGCTTCCTATTGATGATTGCCTTTACCCCTTCCAATATTTTATTGTTATACATGGATGATATTCTATTCAGCTACCATTTTTTTCCTTGTGTATGGTGATGCCACCTCAGTTTGTCGAGTTTCGTGTTTGGTTGATTTGAAAGATAAATTAAAATCTTATTTTATGTTTTCCATTATGTTTATGGAAGGAGTTCCTAGATGTTCCATGATTTCTATCATATTTTACAATTTCATGATGACTATTTGTCATCTAGTTTTTAAGTTATGGCCAAGGCTTTAGCCTCTGAGGCATGCGTTAAGTTGTGCTATTCTGGATGCACAATGCTAGCTGAAATTAACTTTCTTTTACGAGGATAAAAACATTCCAAGATGTCCACTACTGATAGCCATCTCTCATTTGTTTCTATGCATGTTTCTGCACCTCCTTAAGACTTTGTCAACCCATTAACCTGTGCTTGTCAAAGCATATTCATGATATTAGACTCATATTGAAGCATTTTTTATATCACTTACAAGTGCAATTACTCAACTTCTTGTGTGCCTATCTCTTATTCCTGTTGTATCAATTTGTTTTTTTAGTGATTTCCCAAAGTGTGCTGTACTGTGTTATATTTTGTTCACAGTGAGCTTTAGAGTTCAGTTATTTGGATGATAATATTTCTAAGGCTTAAATATATAGGACTTTCTTGTAGTTTGTTTCTTTTCATTTCAACCCTCGAATTTTAAGAACTATTACTTACCCTCTTGTGGTATCTAACACACAACCTGCCTCCATCACATTCTGTTAGTTGCCATCCATTCATAGTCCCAAATTGGCGTCATATTGGAGTTTAATAATTTTAATACTACATCGTATTGGGTTAAAAAATGGATAGTAAACTAACAAAATATAACGAATAGGGTTGTGTGTTAGCTAAACTGTTAGGATCTACGGGGGTGAGAGTGATAATTGTTCTAGAAGGAAAGACACGGACTAGGAGCGAAATTGGTTATCAGCTGAGGTGGCTAAGTAGTTAGAATAAGCGAATGTACTAGGGGGCAGATGGGGATAAAAGGAGGGCAGAAGAGAGAGTGAGGAGGCAGAAAAGAAAGTAAGAAAACTTGTGACAACAGAGAGCAATACCTGCTGAGGAGCGATTTGCTCTGGTTTAGGGAAGACATACGGATATCATACTGTAATGAGCTATATGCATTACATTTTATTGAATTAATACTAAAAACTCTAGTATTCTAAGACTAGAGTCCTAACATAAACAATACCAGAAGAGGGTAAGTTATAAATTTTAAAATATGAGGGTTGCAATGATAAAAGGTCAAATTGTAAGGGAGCTCAACCTCTGTAACCATGTTTCTAAAGTTGTTAACGTACGTGAGAACTGCAAGTTGTTTGTATTTTGTCAATGAGTTGTCAACTTTTATATTCCTATAATCCAAAGAATCCATAGTTGTGACTTTATTACAAATTTTTGTTTATGGACATTAAAGGATACTTGGCTATTATTTTCGTACATAATAAGTTTAATCATTAACATGAAAGTACTTTCATTTTTGGTAGCTTGATACATTTTTATTTTGATATATTTGTCTTTATGAGAGTTAGTTCAGATTTCTTTATTGCTTTGTTCAGCAGGCAATCAGTTATTCCTGGACCTGTTCCTGATGAGATAGTTCTCCCGGCAGCACAATCTATTGGTTTGTTCGGACTCTATAATCGTGTTATACTTGGACCTTTTTTAACTAGCTAAGCACTTTAACCTCACATCTTCTTATTGGTTAGGTGTAAAATTACTACTGAAAATGGGATGGAGACATGGCCATTCAATTAAGGATTCTCGTGCAAATTCACTCTATGGTAATTTTCTACTTTTTTGATTTGTGTTTTGGGTCCCATATGATAAAAATTTTGCATCTAGTTTTTATTGAAGGTCCATTTTCATGCAATAGTAGTCATCTTTAGTTCTATTGAAGAAGATTTTTTGTGGGACCTTGAGTTTAGAAATATTCATAGGAATTTAACATTCCATAGGGCCATTGTAATAGAAATCTAATGTTTTAACTTACAATCATATATTTTTGTGTTTGTCTGGCAGATGCTCGTAGGGAAGCTAGGAAAGCTTTGCTTGCATTTTCTTCTGATAATGCAAAAGGACAGTTTACTGATTACGAATCTGGTGATATTGAGCTTGAAAACGTTGAGGTTCAGTCTGCCAATGATGATTTTCAGTCTTCTAGAAGCACTCCTGTGAGGATCTTTTCTCATTGTTCTGACATGTTATCTTGCATGTTTGCTTTATTGGTTATTCCTTGAATCTTTCATAACTTTTGTAGTTCTTATTGTTTTTTCCTCCCTTCTCATTATCATTGTTGCTACAATGATTGTGCAAGTTCATATTAGATTAGCTTAGGAATTGGTCTAAAAACCAGTCTGCAATTGTACATGCTATGTTAGAATTATGCATTGTAAGTTTTGCCCAACTGAAGTATAGAGATGGTTGATTGGAATGCAATTTGATGGCCCTTGCAAAATTTGATTTCTCTATCATGAGCTTGTTGTCATTTTGGTTACCAAGAAGATTTATGTGGTTAGAACGGGTTACGTGAGTTATACTTGGTGGTATGTTGACTAGATTGATGTTTTTTTGCAGTAGATCTAGTCATGGGATGACCATAGGGAAATTGTCTTTTCCTTACTAGAGTTCTTCCCCTTTCTAGGCCCTATGAAAACTTGTCCTTAACAAGCCTTCTGTTAGCTATTTTTATGAAAAATTTTGACTACTATCTTACTCGTTGTAACGCCCTTTAAATAGGCTCAACACATAGAGTTTTTAGGTAGTAAAAATAAAATAGGAATATGCTAACTTATTCTCCTACTAAAAATAGACTTATGAAAATAATAGAATAACTAAGTAAGATGACTACTGCCTAAATAAGATAATCACTACAATTACTTCCTAATCAAGTTGATTTTCTTTCTTAAGAGTGAATCTTGCATATCATTACCTCCACCTAGACTAAGAGCTTGTCCTTAAGTTCAAACTTAGGATAACTTTGGATATCTTGGCCCTCTTTCATCCTCCTCCATCATCCTCTTCTTCAGATTTTACCAATTCTATGAAAAACAACTTCTGACATTTATGTCCTTGCTAGAATGCTTCATTACAATTAAAGCCCCTTTGCCTGTCGTTCCTCGATCTCTGCCTTTGTTAACTTATTTAAAAAAGATATATTGTGCTCTTAATTTTGAATGTTGCCTCAAAATTTTCCTTACATGCAGTTGTCCATCTAGTGTTGTTTTCAATTTGCTCCCAGAAAGTGTTGCCTTAGGGTTCCTCCCTAAAACAACTTGGTTGCTCCTTATTTTCTTATCATAAGTGCAGGTTAGATTCATAGCAGCTCCCAAGTTATTTGATTACTACGATTCTACTTCCAATCGCAACCCTTTCATAGTAGTGAATAGGCTGATTTGTTACTTTGGGCTAGCAAGTATTGGTACTCCTTCTGAAAATCTTCATCTATTTCTATTTGCTTTAGGTTGGCCAATTCGCCTAGGGGGTTGAGGCTCATTGGGGAACTGAACTTCAGTGACATTGCTTTGTAAATGTCCCTCAATCTGTGTTCTCTTCTTTTTGCTTCACCTTGTAAAACCATAGTTGTGCCTCCCTATTAAGATGGATTTCTGTCAACCCCACTTTCTCTCCTTCCGACATTTGTTGATTTTCAAAAAGTTATTCACGCTTATGAATCCAAATCAACAGATTGTTAGTACCATCAAATGAATGAACTTGTAATTTAGAATACCTAGGAACAATAGTCCCTCTTACTTTCCCAACGCTTCTCTCCTCCCTTTGGTCTATCCAGGTTTAACTATGCTTTTCACTTCAATGTTCTTATGGCGCCACTTCAACTCTTGCATAATCTCTTTCAGCTACGAGTTTAAGAACTTTTTGTTGGATTTTTGGTGGTCCTCCACCATAGACAACCTCTATTTGGTATTTCTCATGAACACATCCATTTGGCTTAGGGTCGTCCATGATGTTTGGCTTTGATACCAAATTGATGTGTTTTTGCATATAATCTAGTCACGGGTGACTCATAGGGAAATTCTCCTCTCTCTTACTATAGTTTTGATGGGCCTCTAGTGTAATTTTTGCATAAGAGGAAAAAGGAGAAAAATGGCCCATGCAATTCAATGTCCAGCCCAACGAAATGACCAATAGAAGATTGGTTTGTGTTGTTTATATGGTTTTTGCACTCCACTACCATTGCTATGATTACCTGATGAGGTAGCATTAGTTAGTTATCCTATTTTCATGCGTATATGTATTCATGACAGAGGAAGAGAGGGACTAGTTGTTATCTTGTGAAACAACTCTGTTGGGTCCTTGTGGAGAGGGACAACATTCTCAGATATCCATCAATTTTTTCTATATTCTCCATCCCTATCAATATACATTATCTCTCTTTTTCCTCCAATTCTTCATACTTCTTTTTTCCTTCATTCTTCTAATTGGTATTTATCAAGTTCATCCCCTTTCTAGGCCCTATGGTTGTTGTTTAGAAAACATGTCCTTGGTAAGCTTTTTATCAACTATTTGTATGGAAAATTATGACTTATTAGATAAGAGTTTTTAGGATGTAGAAATAATATAGGAATCTTCTGACTTATTCTCCTACTAAAAATATACTTATGAAAATAATACTTCGTAACTAAGATGACTATGACCTAAATAAGAACATTATTGAAGTTACTTTTTAATCGAGAGATCTTATATATTTCTTCCCTAAGAATGCATCTTGCATATCATAGGACCTGCTAAATTACTGCCAACATGAATTGTTTGCATATTACTAGAATCAAGTAACAAGTGAAAATTAATGGAATATTACAAAGTTAACGTAACCTACACATGGTTTTTGTTGACGTAAAGAAGGCATATGACGGGATACCTAGAGAAATCATGTGGATATTTTTAGAAGTTGAAGGACTTCCTATGACCTAAATATGAGTTATTAGGGATATGTATGTAGGTGTAAAGATTAAAGACGATAGAAGGAGATACAAAATATTTTTCTATCGATATTAAGCTACACCAAGGCTCTTCATTGAGCCTCTTTTTGTTTGCAGTAATGATGGATGAACTCACCAAGCATATCCAAGGAGATGTACTTTGTTGTTTGTTGATGACATTGTTTTAGTGGATGAGACAACATAGGGTGTCAATGTTAAGCTAGAACTTTGGAGAGATACGTTAGAGTTGAAGGGCTTTAAATTGAGCAAAACTAAGATTGAATATTTAGAGTGAAACTTTTCGGGCAAAAGGGTGGCTTTTGATGTGGAGGTAAAGATTGGTTTAGAAGTTATACCATAGAAAGAGTGTTCTAAGTATTTAGGATTTATCATCCAAAGCAATAGAGAGATCAATGAAGACTTATCCTATCAAATTAGGGTAGCTTGCATAGAGAAAATACTATTAAAGCTCAAAGGTAAATTCCATCTTTTGGTGATTAGGTTGACCATGTTCTTTGGAGCGGAGTCTTGGCCTATCAAAAGGTGCATAGTCATAAGTTAATGATGGCGGAGATGAGTATGTTTTGTTAGATTTGCAACCTTACTAGAAGATATAAAGTCAGTAATGTAATGATAAGAGACAAATTAAATGTGAGTAACATTGATAAAAAATTAAGAGAAACAAGGCTTAGGTGATTTAGGCATGTTAAGAGAAGACACCTTGATACTCCAGTGAGAAGGTGCGAGAAGATTCTACTTAGGACCATAAGAAGAACAAGGAAGAGGTGATAAAAAATGATATGATTTTACTGGAACTTACTTAATAGAAAACTTTGGCGTGCTAGGATAAGTGTAAATCATCTTACATAAAAAGTTCTTACTTTTTCTTACAAGTCTTTTAAACATTTTCTTTTTAATCTTATGTCTTGTATTTAGCCTAAACATTTAATATGTAATACTTTCTTCTTAGTTATTTAGTTAACATTTTCTTACTTAAATATTTTCTTGTAATGATTTATTTGATTTAGTTCCTTTCTTTTTTTCTGTTTATGTATTTATCTTTTATTTTTATTCTTTACCTTGTTTTATATTTATTGTATTATTTATTTTAATATTTTTATTTATATAATTTATTTATTATTATTTTTATGTCCATTTTTATTTAATTGTTAGTTATTATTACTTTATCATTTTAATATGTGTATGTATATTTATATTGATATATAGATTTGTACTTGAGAAAGAAATGGTTGGGTGTGGAGTGTGGTGATTCTTGTTATGACATCTTGTAATAGCTAATTTTCTATTTATCTTCTATAATGGTTTAGATATTTGAGCAGTTCTTGATAGCGTTTACAATATAAACAGGCTTATTACATTTCTTTCAACTTCAGGTTTATGTGCTTAACCCTAAGCAGGACATGTATGGCTTGGGGTATGATCCCTATAAACATGCTCCTGAGTTTAGAGGTATCTGGTTCTTGAATGAAATGTATTTTATTTATCTTTCTTTTTTTTATTCCCCCTGAATCTAGGCCCTGTTTTCTGTCAGAAAAAAGAAGATCACGTGTATCAGGGAAGGAGACAGGAGAGAGAAAAGTTTTATCAATAAAAGATAGTCTGTTTGGTTTGAAATGTAAGTTATTTTATCCGACAAGTTTGTGTTTTATGCTTCTATTTTCTATGTGCTATTCTGGTCTTCTTTACCATCCTTTGTGCATGAATTTGAAGAACTTATCTTGAGATTGATTCTACTCATCATTTGAATCATCAGCAGGAAAGGCTGCTTCTGGCTTTGGAATTGGAGCACTTGAAGAATATGATGCTGAAGATGAGGATATTTATACTACTGGTGTGTTTATCTTTGATGTTATTACATTATTACTACTGCTATGTGCCCGCCTTGTCAGATGTGATCAGAGAGGAACGATTAATGGTCTAGGGACTGTTGCCTATATTTCTTAAGAAAACAAAAGAGACAACCGGACTCTGGATATTCATGAGTTGTTGTTAATCTTTCCTCTTAAATTATCCGGAGAAAAAAGGTTATAGAAGTAATTAAAGAGCAACATCACTCGGTATGTTAAGGATGATGTTCTTTTCTACTTTTAAATGTTGATCAAGTAGTCATGACTGAACTGCGGTGCATTTACAAATATTATTTTAAAAAAGTGAAAAAAAGGGAAATGTGTTCATCATATGCTTTGTTACCCATTAGCATATTAGTGTGCAATTTTAATATTACAATCTTATTTCCTTTTTTCTAGCGGAAGTGGATATAATATTCATGTTCATCTTTCTTAATTAACTAGTTGTCATCATAATTCTGATCTTCCAATAAAAGAGGGCAGTACTCACTAATCCCAGCTTTTCATCAGCTTATGACCTTGAAGATTCTTGTGTTCAAGAAGATGAAGAGACTAGCATGGACCACAAGAAAAGATTGGTGTGGAAAGAGGAGGGTGTTCTGCCTGGTTTCCGAGTTGCATCAACTTCTGACTTCATGTTAGAGAGGTGACTGGGAAATCATTGTCTTATTAGATAAATGTTATTAAATATGACTTTATGATTGCTCAAAGGATATTATTGTTGATGTGATGGATTAATAGTTATACGGGCAAACAATTTACCAATTTATAGATTAGGAGAATCTGCAATTGATAAGTCTCATTTTGTCATTGTTGATTTTTGTACTCCGGGGAGTGGTAGAAATTGTAGATGTTGCTATGGTTGCATCTCCCCCAGCCTCTTTCTTCTTCTTTTTTTTCCCCCCTTTTTTGTTTCCTTGCCTGCAGAATAACTTTTGATTCTTGTTTTGTATTTCAGATTTGATCCACCAGTAATTCCTAAGGATTTTGTGCCCCATCATAAGTTTCAAGGTCCTCTTGATATTGGATACCAGCAGGGCTTTCCACCTCCACCTGAGATTCCTCCTCCTGAGGATAATAATCAGAAAATCTTAATTGAGGGAGTCGCGACTTTAGTTGCTCGATGTGGTAAATTATTTGAGGACCTTTCTAGAGAGAAAAATAAGTCAAATCCACTATTCAGTTTTCTTAGCGGTGGAAATGGTCATCAGTATTACGTAAGGAAGTTGTGGGAGGAAAGGCAAAAACATATTGATCAAAGGAAGCCTGCTTTAGATGGGAAGTCGTCTACACAGAAAATGAATGCAGAGAGCCGCGGCCAAATATTAGGGGAAAGGCCTTTGGAAAGAAGCTCAAAGGACTTGAGCATGCCTCTTGGTTCTGCAAATGTTAATCTCCAATTTAATCTTTCAGATACATTCACACAGCCCTCGTCTTTCGTAAGTTGTTCAGTATTTTCTGTTATAAATTTTGCCCTTTTGTTCTTGCATTATTTGTAAAATACTTAGTATATGCAGAGTGAGTTGCCTGAAGAAACAAAACCTTTTAAACATGACCCTGCGAAGCAAGAAAGATTTGAGAGGTTTCTGAAGGAAAAATATCAAGGAGGGCTTCGGCCTACAGATTCTGGTGGAGTTGGTCTCATGTCAGAAGCAGCTCGTGCACGTGAGAGATTAGACTTTGAAGCTGCAGCCGAAGCAATAGAAAAAGGGAAATCGGGCAAAGGCAATATTCTTCTCAATCAACAGTTTGTGGAGTTTTCAGCCAGTGAAAGCTTGCAATTCACTTCTGGTGGATTGGTGGTATGTAGCTGGAGCAATAGTTACGTTTTTCACGACTATCATCATTTCTAACTGATTAGTCTGAACTAAAATTTCTGAAATAGCAAGGAAAAAATACTCAGAGTGAAGATCTGTCAAAAAAGACAACTTATCCCAGAAGAGAAGAATTTCCATGGCGCCCTTCGTCTATCTTGTGCAAACGATTTGATCTGATTGACCCTTTTATGGGAAAGGTACTATTTTATGACTGGTTTTATATTTCTGTTTTTTAACTCATAAGAGTTGGTTGGGACTTATAGTTTGCTTTTCTAATGAGGTAAAAAAAGTTTTGAGTATGGGTCCAACTTGCTTTAGTATTGAATTAAGTTCTTTTGAACTTATTTTCTTAATTTTGTGATAAATCAAGCCAAACTGACATAGTAACAGATATTATACTATTCAAACATTATAAATAGTGAAATATGTAAATTTAATGGAAGAATCCATATAGTGAATAAAATTTCAACCAAGCTTACAGAACTCCTTTTGAAGAGGCAGACGAGTATTTTAGAGTATGATCTTAGTTTAGATATAGAGATTGTGAAATATACCAATAAGAGAAAGTTACTGCTAGAACAGTAAGTTGCAGATGTAAGCTTTTAGGAGTGAGCGTTGGAATTAGTATATAGGAACTGGGGTTAACGTCTCTAGTCATTGTCTGTTACTAATGCCAATTTGGATTAATATCTTATAAAATCGAAAATTAGAGGTTAAATTGAATAAAATAAAATTAGATTACTAAAAATTTGACAGCTTATTCTTGCTTATAGTATGTACAAGCAGATAAAGATGCATAAAGCTCTAGTTTTTGAACTGCGGAAAGCTCCTTTTGGTTCCTCTCTTTACATGCTTTTTAATTGTTAGTTTTTAGGACAAGCAACCCTGCAATAAGGTGGTTAGTGCTCAAATTTGATATCTGCCAGTACAGCCAAAACACACCGCCTTCCTTTATCATGGTTTGTTGATCTGTAGTTGTATGATGAGATTTCTCACCTGGGATAAGAATTATCCCATGGGTTTTGTAGCTTTATAATTAGAAATCCTTTATAATGGAGAATTCTTTCAGGAAAAGCAGGATACATCATTATATTAAAGTTCCTCCTATGACTAATGCTTTGAGAAAACTAGGATAGATATCCAATGCTGGCGTACTTTATCTCTCCTTTAAGATGAATGCTTCCTCATTTTGATTTTGATGTATTTATTTTTCACTCTCTTGAGTTTTCTCTCTTTGGCGGATTGCCTTCTCAAAAAAAAAAAAAAAAGCTATCAAAGCATGATATTTCTCACCTGGGATAAGAATTATCCCATGGGTTTTATAGCTTAATAGGTAGAAATCCTCTATAATGGAGAATTCTTTCAGGAAAAGCAGGAGACTTACATTGTATTAAAGTTCCTCCTATGACTAGTGCTTTGAGAAAACTAGGACTAAATATCGTACTTTATCTCTACTTTAACATGAATGCTTCCTCATTTTGATTTGATGTATTTATTTTTCATTCTCTGAGTTTTATCTCTTTGGTGGATTGCCCTGTCAAAAAGGGATCTTTTCTTGGTGGGCTTGTGGGTATTGTTCTGTCCTAGAGGTGTGCCGGAAGGAGTCCAACTGATCACCACGTCTGTATTGTAAATATGCAGTTACGAATAATCCAGCCAAAGTAATAGGAATTAGACCTA
>JANTNU010000007.1:16716921-16729829 GCA_024752395.1 Erythroxylum havanense | reverse complement strand
GTACAGTAAATAAAAAATAAAAAAATAAAATAAAATAAGTATTAAAAATATAAAAATAAGTAATAAGATAAATAATACAATAAAAAGGTTAAAAAAATCAAACAAGTTATTACAAGAAAATATTTAGGTTAAGTAAGAAAATATTTAGGCTAAATAACTAAAAAAGAAGTACTATATATTAAATGCTTATGATAAATACAACTAATAAGACACAAAAGAAAATGATTAAAAGATTTATAAGACAGAAAAAGACTTTTCTATGAGAGATCCTTTTGCTTGTATCCTAAAATTACCAATAATAGTGATATCTTTAAATTTGCATATTAGTTCATGTCTAATAATTTAGATTGATTTAACAAAAAGTTATGAATATCTTACTAGGCTCGGTACCAGATTGAGTTCTGGAACGGAACTGTACCGGTACCGGTTGGTATCGGGTATCGTTTCGATTTTTTTTTAAATTTGTGAAATAGTTCCTAAAATTTTTAAAAATTGCAAAATAATCCATATTGATATATTATATAGTTGTACTGTATACTTTAATAGTTTACTATTTACATCAACCATGTTTTCAAAAATCTTAATAATAAATCATAATGATGATTAATATGAAATAGCAATAATTTTTAAATATTTTACATATAAATAATAACCACAATTAATATAAACAAAAACAATTATCATCATATAATTATAAAATTAAGAATAATATAAAGTATTTAAAATATTAAAATAATACAAAAATAAAAATAATGTATTTTTAAGTTTTATTTAATCTATAATTATTATTAGTAATAAAATATTTATTATTATTTTAAAAACTGTGAAAAAATGGGAGGAAGGAGAGGTAGGAAAGAGGGAGGGAAATTTTGAAAATTTTGAAAAAAAGTTTCCCAATTTTTTAAAATTTTCGGTACTGAATGATATTTGACTGGTATTTTGAATACTGGTCGATATAGTCGAAATTGACTGGTATCGATCGGTATTAAAATTCGGTACCGAATTTAGACCAGGAACTCGTAACAATGATTTAACCTGTAAACAAGAATCGAAAATTTGAGCCCACATTTGAACCCTAAATCAAAAATTTGAGCCCACATTTGAACCCTAAATCTTAGGTTAGAAAGTGGGATGAAAGAATATAAGCAAAAAATGCAATTTCAACCTCAAGATTTTTATCATAATATAATTTTCTTAATGTTTCAGGGCATTTAAGTTCAAATTTACTATTTTCAAAACGTTCAAAATTGACTCTCGACAGTTGAAAATTTTAACGGAGATAAATTTTTGTCAATTGAATGTCAAGTCATCGCTAATACAATACTTTTTTTTAAAAAATCTATTGGTCGACTCCACTACTACATGTCGACTAGTGGCATAGTAGGTCCCACCGGACATATTAAAAAATAAATTAACACTTTATTTATTTATATTTATTTTTAATAAATATACATATTTTTAAAGTTATTAGTGGGGTTCACAAGACATAATGTAGCCTACACGTGACAATGAAATCCATTACTAGATTTTTAAAAATATAAAAAAACATCTTATCAGCAATGACGTGACACTTAACTGACGAGAGTTTAATCCCATTAAATTTTGTATCCATTAAAGATCTATTTTGAGCGTTTTCAATACATTAGGATTGAAATTGTAAACTATAAAACATTAGGGTTCAAGTTATATTTTGATAAAAAATTTAAGATTTAAATTGCACTTTTTGTCAAAGAATATAAAATTTAAAACCTTAGGCAATTAAAGGTTTTAATGTATTTTTCTCAAAATTTGAAATTTTAGCTTTACATATAAGTCTTTGGAACACTTTGTAGGCACTTGGAATCTTATTATAGATCTTTCACTTCTGTTTGCAATACAATGGGCACTTGGGATAGTATTGTGAGTCAACTATTTTTTTATATGTGCATGACTCTTAACATCAACTCACATTTGTTAGCCTACAAATTTCACAGTCAAATAGTTACATTTAGACCTTTAACTTAGAGAATTATGAGACTTGACTATTAGGATTGTCTTAAAATAATCTATGCATATCATTTGGCACTTGTCTAAAATATGGTTTTATAAGCATTTATTTCTCTTTATTTAGATTAATTAAGCGATCTTGAAGTAGTAAATTTATTGCATGAAAAGCTAATACCCTTACTTTTGACAGCCTAATATTGACTATCACATTAATCATTACAAATGTTCAAATAGAAAAACTAATAAGAGTAATTCAAAGTTTTCTGATTCTCACCACTCCAAATAAAAGTTATACATTTCTTAGTATGACCCTCTAAATTTTGTCTACATTTTTTTAGTGATGTCCAATTTTAATGGCAAAATTTCTGGACACAGATTTGTGGCTTATAGGACTTCTAGAGTTTTTAGCAATGATAGGTTAATAGGGAGAGGAGAAGAGAAACAATGTAGGGCTATAGTTTCTTTTTGGGACAATAATAGACTTCAAAATCAAGAGTTACATAAGAAACATTAAGGGTAGCAATTTTAAAGGCATAGAGACAAATTTCTTCCTTCCAAAGGGGTTTGCTTTGCTGGACAAGTGTGGGATGAAACTTACCTTTGATGTTTTATGTTACCAAATATTAGAAGAGATATGTTGGTCACTTATTCAATTACACCTCCACTCGTGGTGTCTCATTCCTTCTTTTCAACAAGTCTTTTACTCGAAGAACATATAGTAATCAAAGGAAGAATTTTTGTTAGAGGTTAACATTATAGATTGATACGTTTGTAGGTTTTCCATATATATATAGGTAGTTTAAGAACTAACTATTCAAGGTGTTTTTGGCTGATAATAAGTATAATGCCTCAAAAAGAGAAAGAGATTGATATGGGAAGGAATTGACATACCCTAAAGGCAACTCTTGCAGATCCTACCATTCAGATTTATCTAGATGTAAATCAAGCAAAACATGCCCCCAAGCCACCGTAGCCTACCTTGTCTTCATAATGAATTGCTCTTAAACAAGACAATGAAAAGAAGGTAAAGCCTAAAGACAAGATTTTTAGCCTACTAAGAATATTAAGGTGGATGATTATGTCTTTAGCCAACATGATGTTTGTATAGGTCCATAGAGGCATCATACTACCTAAACATTGGAGGCTATTGGAGAAGAACTCGCGATATACCATATACCACTAGGCTAAAATAAATATTGTAAAGACTTACTTCTTCGAAAAACTCAAACCCAAGATTTTTGTTATTTCGTAATGAAACTCAAAAAAAGGGTGAATTGGTTAAATTTAAGATTTTAATTAAAGTATACTATCTTATAAAAGAATGGCTATAAATTTATCACAAATGCAAGAATGAAATAAAGGTAAATGAATTTAATTAGTCTTGAAAACAACAAAGTAAAGACTGAAGGAAGAGAAGCACAAATCATTATATAGTTGTTCGATTAACAACCTTTGTCTACGTCTACTCCCAAGACTCATTTTGGATTCTTATTATAATTCTTCTTTCAAGGCAAAGAGTACCCTCTATACAATCTTTTATTTGACAAAGAGAAACCTTCTTGTTTATCTTTCTTCAAGGTAAAGAGGAACTCTAAATTACTTTTAGATAACCAAATATAATGATCACACACCCCAAAAATAACTTACAACTAACTCGCTTTTGTAGTTTGAAAAAAAGGCTTATACACCCAAAATGACACAATGAATGCTTAGAAATATGTGTATAGGATACTTAAAAGTTTATTGATGCTAAAACTAATGAGAAAGCACTCATTTATAGTGTTAAGAGATCCAAAATAGTCATTAGAGCCAAGAAATAGTTGTTACAAAAGCTATATTCGACATAGTGGTAGACTAATATGATAAACTAGTCAATCAATGTATCAACCATTGTTACAACAAACTCTACTTATTTCAAATTTAACAACTTTAACGTATATTGATCGACAACTAACCCCATATAAGGCAATCAAATAACCTAAAATATGATTTTAACTCTTTCAAATACTCAAACTCAATTTGATTAATCTTATTATGATTAAAAGCATTCCCAAAAAAGTTTTCCAAATTTTAAAATCAAGAGGCTTTTATGTTAAAAATGAAAAATTCGACACCTCTTGATAAATAAAAAAACTCTTATTATGAACGAGCTATTTAGAATATAAAAAATAAGCAAGATAAACTTACAATAAGTAATTTATGAAATAACCTCGATGTATCTCGATCTTCGTCTTACCTTGATCTTGATACTAAAGATTGCAAACATTGTTTTTTTAAATAATAATTCTTTGATATCGTAAGATTTTGTTATCATATTGCATCTCATTAATAACATTAAAATCATCAGTAATACTTATGTTTTCATTGGAATTGCCCTTAGTTCAATAATTTGTCCTTTTTGGATGATAATAGAACATTTATAATATTAGAAAGTAGTATGAGAATTTTAACCAAACAAATATCAATCCATATCAAGATAATAACTAGCTCCCCATATCTCATGCATAAAACATAGATCACTATCATAACCTTAATTCACTATTGAGAGCAAGATTTAACAAAAATATTCATTATGAGAGAAATATATATAATTGTTCAACAAAGAAATAGGACAGAGAAATTGTTCATCATATAAAGAGAAGCCTCCCAATGTTTGAATTCCTTTTGCTCCACCTTTAACAAGGTGGTTTGCCGATTGATTGTATCTCTAAAATTAATTCCATTTTGATGTTTATCCTATATGTAGCATTTTTGAAACATTCCTTGTATTTGCACATTGCATCTTCTTTAGCTTCATAACATCTATTCAATTGCGAAAAATCCAAATGAGTGTATTAGTTTTGCAAACTTTTAGATTTTGTCGCAGTCATTTCTAGCACAATCAAGCACTAGAAAAATTAAATGCACAAATATAAATTAACACTAATATTTGTTAACGCAACTGGGCACACCTTGTCTATATCTATAGGGCCCTCACCCAGCTTAGTTATTTCACTAAAGACAATAGTTTTATACAAGACATTATTGAGCCTACACTATTTATTCCTTGATACTATCTCTCATTCTCACAACTCGTGAAAGAATTTCACACCCAATAGTATGATTGCTTCGTACTAACCTCAATAAAGGATTTTCTCAAACAATGTTTAATAAAAATAAAATAAAATAAATAACTCAAGTGACTAAACAAAATTTAACATAAACGAAAGCACTTGAGATAAAAAAATCCCCTAAATATGCCTCTTCATCAACGAAAGAATGGGAAGTTGTCTACCAAGAAATCTGCTATGAATCTTCAATATAGTCACCAAAAAACATCCTATGCACAACAGTCACAAAATGTCTCAAATCAACAAATGTTTCATCAGTGAAACGAGCAACAACCAAGATAACTACTGAAGTTTTTTTACACCAAACCATCAAAAAAATAGCAGCTACAAAGTCACGAAAACTTCTGAAATTTTTGCACACCAACACCAAAAATGACAGCCACAAATTACCAAGATTGCTGAAAGTTTTCCACATAAAATCCACTATTGATGACAGTGAGCAACCCAACAAAATCACACAAGCACAATAGAAAGCCAGTTGTCAAAAACTCATGAATTTACCCAACTGAACCACGTAAAGACAAAAACAAGAACACAGTTGCATTAAAACTTCATCATCGATAACCAACCAATGAAGACACATGACTATCAAAGCACTTCAGTGCAGTATGTCACTTTCATCCCACTCATGTGAAACTCGCACACCATCAGCAATTCGTTGATTCAATTTTGTGAAATTGGCGATTAGAGATCACAAACCCCGTGCCTTTGGCAATTAGGGTCATAAATCTCGTTGACGCAAATCTTAGCTATAGCTATGCAATCTCAAACAACGTAAGTAGGGAATAATATTGTCAGGTGTGAGTCTCCTTAAATCATAAATCAATGCAGACAAGCGTATGATGAGGCAAATTATAGTTGTCATATAATTAAAGACATAATATATATGTCACCAGCTTTAAACAACAATAGACCCACCCCTTCCTATGTATCTCAATTCTCAAGAAGAAGATCAGATTTGGATTCAGACAGATACTATTGAAATCCTTAGGTCTAACCAAGTCACTCACGTAAGCCTCCCTCACTTCAACAATTTTTACCTCATTCAAACATCCACCAACATGATCCACACAAGAGTTCTTCTCTAGATAGAGTTCTAACTCTATCCAATTTTCCAAGATAGCAGATTTTATTATATCCCACTTTAATTTGAATTTTAAACTCATCAACCTTATCTTAGATGTCTACTTATCAACAAAATGCCAAAACCAAATAATAAGATATATATCATATATCTTAACAATTTCTTCATTTTTCACATTATTTGTTACAAATATGAAATCCCCCTAAATAAAATAATTAGACATATAGCCCACATGATAAAAGAACTCTCCCTTAATCCAACATCAAGTTTCAAAGAACATCCATCAAGTTCTTCAAGTTCAAGAAACATAAAAAAGAAATAATAAACAATCATCCAATCATCCAAAATTTTCTCTCTTGGGACACAAAGATGCCAAAAACAAGACTAATAGTCATGGAGATATCTTTACATAAAATTCCAAAAAGAAAGACTAATAGTTATAGAGATACCTTCAAATCTCCCCTTGAGTTGAATAGTCACAAAAAATCTAATGTCTCCCCCTTAAACAATACCAAAACAAAGAATACCTTCATGCGATCAATTTTAGTGAATAAAGAAGTATAAAAATCAGTAGTAGATGCAACGGAAGAATCATAAACATGTAGTACAATAGTAGAAAGCCAAAATGACAATATACTACTAGTTAATACATTTGCAACATATCATTGCTCACTTTAATTCCATCTTTACAAGATTGATCAAATTCATAAACCCCATAATCAAGCATAGCCTCATGTACACATCAATCAACTAAACCTTAGAAAACCTATAAATAAAAACTCAGAAAGCCTAAACGATAACTCCTTCGAACCTTTTTTTTGTTTTTTAATAAATAACATCAAACTAAACTTCAAAAATGTAAAGCACACAATCCTTGTATCCCTCGAAGAAATTCAAATGTAGACTTATTCTTCGTCACATTATCTCAGTCATCAACTGTCTGATTGATTTCTTCATTTGAAGTAATTGACTTATCCTTAGTCTAAATAGTTTCTTCAAAAGCAGTAACTAACTGTGAATCTGGACAATTTTTTATTTTTCCTTTACTACGTCTTTGTGCTTGTACTTGACCCTTTCTAAACCAAGAGTTTTTGGTAATATGGGTTGCTGTTGGAAATTTAATGAGTATCTAGATTTTCAGTTTTGACCCCTTTGAAACATTATTTGTAACAACTTGTGACATTTTAGTCATATGTGCCCGATTACTTCACAAAAGTGACATTTAGGTATGAACCTCCAATTTTTTTTTGAGATTTCTCCTTGGACATATCTGATCGCACCAATTTTCTCATTATTCGACTTGGAACATTCATCTCTATAGCTAATGTCTTGAAGGTCTCCTCTAGTCTTACAAATTTTTGATAACTTTTCTAAATTTTCGGTACCTCCATTTAAAATTCTTATTGCTTTTTCTGTACTAACCAATTTCAATTTTGTTTCTCCAAGTTCATCTAATGTAGACAACAACTTCTTCTCTAGATCTTGAATGATGTTCTTCATAGAATAGTTTCCCCCTTCAACTTCTAATTTTTCTTAAATGTTTGGACCTATTTAGCATACATTAACTCATAAGCTTCATCAATACCTTCCTTTATATCATTTGAAGTACTGTCATCACTTTCATAATATGAGATTGAGCTTTGAGCTAATTCAATTGCGTTTTCTTTCTGATTTATTCACGTTTTCATCATCGGTTACTTCCTTTTTGGTTGCTATAAGCTCACTTCCGGATTCATTCTCACTCTAAGTGCTTATATAGGACTTCTCTTTTCTCTTTTTCAAGGTGTTAGCACATTCCACTTGCACATGTCTGAAGCCTTAATACTCATAACATTGAATTTTCTTCACTTTTCTTTAACCATTTTCAGTTTTTCCTTGTTGTTTGAAACTACTATTTGATGAACTACCATCATTTTGCCTAAAATCGGATTTATCCTTCTTCACTTTCTTTAACCACTTGTTGAAATTTCTTGTCAATAACTCCATATCCTTATTATCATCATATTCATCTTCTACATCATTTATGCCTTTTCCAGTTTCAGCTTATAATGCCAATCATTTGCTCTTTTCTTGTTTGCCGCTTAATAAATTCATTTCAAAATTGGTAAGAATTCCAATTACCTTCTCTAATGACAAGTCATTGATGTCATGAGCCCCCTCAATTGCTGTAATTTTTGGAATAAATCTTGGAGGTAATGATCTCAATGTGTTTTTTTTTTACCAATTTTAGGTCAAAGTATTTCTTCCTGAGTTGATGTACTTGGTTTACTATGTCACACATTCTCACATGGAAGTCTCCAATGTTCTTACTCTCATCCATCTTTAACTCTTCAAATCTCACAACCAACATCTAAAATTTTGAGGCTGTCACGGATTTCGATCCTTCATGTATAGTTTGCAAAGTGTCTCACTCAGATGCATTTTTAAACACTACTTCTCCATTTTCATCAGTTGTCAAAGGATATGTCTAGCCATTTAAAACCGAGTTTCATGCTTTTGTTCCTTATGCTTGAATGAATACTCTCATCTATGATTTCACGTAGGATAATTTGAAATAACGGTGGCCTGCTGATTGATGCCCCTTCTCTTATAGCCATAATTGCAAAACAAAGATCTGCACCAACTTGATATACCAAGTTTTGATTTGGTGATCATCTCTGATACCAATTGAAAAATCCAAAGGGGTGTATCAGTGTCACAAACTTTCAGATTTTGCCGTAGTCATTTCTAGCACAATCAAAAATCAGAAAAATTAAATGCACAAATGTAAATCAACACCGATATTTGTTAATATAGTTTAACACATTTTGTTTATATCTACGGGGTTCTCACCCAACTTAATTCTTTTACTAACAATAATAGTTTTATACAAGGCTTTATTGAGTCGACACCACTCAACTCCTGACACTATCGTTCGTCCTCACAATTTGTGAAAGAATTTTACACCTAATAGTACGATTGCATCGTACTAACCTCAACAGAGCATTTTCTCAAACAATGTTTAATGAAAACGAAATAAAATAAATAACTCACGTGATTAAACAAAATTCAACATAAACGAAAACACTTAAGATAAAAAACAACTCCCTTAAAGATGCGGCTTCATCAATGAAAAAATGGGACGTTGTCTACCAATAAGTATGTTATGAATCTTTAATATAGTCACTAAAACATCCTACGCACAGCAGCCACAAAACATCTCAAATCAACAAATGTTTCATCACCAAAACGTTAACCCAATAGAGCTGCAACAACCAAGACATCTACTAAAGTTTTTTGCACTAAACCAACAACAAAAACAGCAGCTATAGAGTCACAAAAACTTCTAAAATTTTCGCATACCAATACCAAAAATGACAGCCACAAAATCACCAAGACTACTGGAAGTTTTCCACATAAAAATCACTATCAGTAACAATAAGCAGCCTAACAAAATCACACAAACACCATAGAAAGGTAGCTGTAAAAAACTAACGAATTTACCCAGTTGAATCACGCAAAGACAAAAATAAGAACACAACTGCACTAAAACTTCATCAACGACAACCAACTAATGAAGACATGCGACTATCAAAGCACCTTAGTGCAATATGTCACCTTCAGTCCACTCACGTGAAACTTGCACACCACCAGTAACTCGTTGATTCAATTTTGTGAAGTTGATGATTAGAGATCACAAACCCATGCCTTTGGTGATTAGGGTCATAAATCTCGTTGATGCAAATCTTAGCTACAACTGTCCAATTTCAACCAACGCAAGTAGATAATAATAATGTCAAGTGTGAGTCTCCTTAAATCATAAATCAATGTAGACACATGTATGATGGGAAATTATAGTTACTGTATAATTAAAGACATCATATACGTGTCACCAGTTGTAAACAACAATAGACCCACCCCTTCCCATGTATCTCAATTATCAAGAAGAAGATCATATTCAGATTAAGACAAATACTATTGGAACCCTTAGGTCCAACCAAGTCACCCATGCAAGTCTCCCTCACTTCAGCAATTTTTGCCTCATCCAAACATCTACCAACATGATCGACACAAGAGTTCTTCTCTATATAGAGTTTTAACTCAATCTAATTTTCCATGATAACAGATTTTATTCTATCCCACTTTGATTTGAATTTTGAACTCATCAACATTATCTTAGATGTTCAATTATCAAAAATGCCAAATTTAAATAATAAGATATATACCATATCTTAACAAATTGATTGACAACTAATTGAGAATTTAATGTTATCATAATATTATCTTTTCATTGATAGAATTGCACATAAGATGACTTTGTATTTTGTTTCATTATTGGTGGTCCTGAAATTATGCTTTAATTGATATTTGATATGTATCCTAAATGATCTTTTTACACACACACTCCTATTCCACTTTCATCTTCTTTTGTGACTCCATCCTTATATATAGTATATGTTGGAGGTTGTGGCATTGTCTCTATCACTTGAGAACGTAAATTTCACGATGAAATATGTTATTACCTAGGGATTTATAGAGCTCCTTGGCATGTATAAGATTACAAGTTCTCGCAACTCAATGGACCACCTTACGAGCCTCCGAGAATTTCATGCTTGTGTAAAATGTATTGCAGTGAGAATTTCGTGACAGTGTTGATATACCAGCCTGAAAGTAGTGTCAAAAGTTTTTCTCAGTGATAAAAATAGAGTTAGGATGAGTTTCTCTGAGCTTGTATTTCTCATCTTTGGACCCTAAAAGATTTTTCACATAATAATTTAGTTTTCAGTGTTTAAAGTCTCTTATCAGCACCGCTCCCGTCGAGTCGTCGGAAATTTCCAAATAAAGAAACAACTCTATTCTATAAATCGGCGTAGCTACAAGTGGTGGACTTCTCAGATACTCTTTTAGTTCTTCAAAAGCTTTGACAACTTTTTCTAACCATTAGAGATAGTTGGGCTTCCTAATGAATCATGTGTTGAACAACTAATCGACCTCTTGTTGTATTGCAAGCTGCCTTTCTTTTGTGAACACCCTCTTTTTTTGCTTCCAGGTCTGATTATTGGGTCTACATTGAGCTTGCGAGTACTCACTTCCTGCCTTATCCCTATAGAACCCATACAGTTTTTCAGATTACTTGTACGTAAAAAGCAAATAGATGACGTATACGAGGCTAACTACTCAATTTTCTTCTTTCCTTTGTATCTTGGAGCTAATCCCGCTAGAGCCTACGATATTTCTTTGTGCTTCTCTTTCATGGTAGCATTGGTTTTGTAAGACTGACAAGGTCCTTGTCTCTGGTGTAATTTAAGACAATAATCACTCTTTTAGCTCCACCTAAAATGTTTTTCTTGATATATTCTGGTCAGTTACTATTTTGCTTTGAGACAACAAATTGTTCAGGTGTGTAATTTGCTTACCTTCTTGCCGATCTTGCGTATCGCTCGGGCAAGTTTTCGACCTCTTCAAGATTGAGACGATTTGGCCTTTACCGATTTAAAGAGACATCCAAGCTGTTGATGCTTTTTTAGACTCTTCTCAGACGGTTACCGTCGCTATGGATGAGTTAAGGTTCGAAATCCGAGTGACTTCATTCAGACCATACCTGCTTATGAACTGGCTAAGTGTTTCATGAGGCCTTTATAAATAATAATGGTATAGAGTCTCGTGAAAGCGAGCTCTAAATTGTCGAAATTGATTATGGACGTTGCCATAAAAGTTTGGCTGCAGGTCCAATCAATATGTAAGAAAAGATAGTGTCAAGGAGGTCTATGATTTCTCTAGACCTCACTATATGATCTGTAGGGTTTGTGGTTATGTTGCAAGTCCCTATAAGGGTAATTTGAGTTTTGGTGCAGGTAATTCATTAGGTATTTTCTTAACGAATAGGCTGCTATCAAGGTCTATATGATGATCTTTCCTGTCCAAAGAATGCTAGAATGTTGGAGATTATTTCTGTTAGGTTTTGATTATATCTTTACAATAGTCATATCTTCTGCTTCAAATCATTAAGGGTAGTAAGTCGGTTATTTTCTCAATAAGGGGCTTCTCCATTGACTCTTGGGTTAATTTGTTGGCGATGTAGGCTTGGAAGTCCAGTGTTGTAAATCAGATAAACGAGGCAAAAGCATTGCTGACTGCGCCAAGTGAAGGTTCTGATGTTTTGGCATTGATCATTGATGGTAATTCGCTCACTTATGCTCTAGAAGATGATGTGAAGGACATGTTTCTAGACCTTGCAATTGGATGCGCCTCTGTCATTTGCTGCCGTTCATCTCCCAAACAGAAAGCTCTTGTAAGTTGCTACAAAAATTTTCAGCGCCCTTTGTTTGTTATGATCAGAATGCAATTTCGTGTAAATGTTAAAAAGAAAGTTGTATTTGTTGATGCATATTCAGTTCCTCAGACAAGCAACAAATGAAATGGTAAGTTCTGCATTGTAATTAATCCTCTTCTGTGGTCATATGGAGAATGCCTAGAAAATGAGGCATTCCATGCATTACTGGTAATACATAAGCTACCACTTCATTTCTCCTGAATTTCATCTCCCATTGTTAAACTGCTCGGTGATTATTAGCTATATGGATAATTATATGGCAAATAGGTTAAAATGGAAATATACGAATCCTATAATTTAACCAAATGTTGTTTCAGGTTACAAGGATGGTTAAAGTAAAAACAGGTAATACTACACTAGCAATTGGTGATGGAGCAAATGATGTAGGTATGCTTCAAGAAGCAGATATTGGTAT
>JANTNU010000007.1:16580205-16590572 GCA_024752395.1 Erythroxylum havanense | reverse complement strand
AAATAACATAGTAGTAGGGGGGGGGGGGGGAGAAAGAAGAACATGGAGTTTTAGATTTTGGTGTTTGAATGATAAAGTTTATTATGATTTATTCAGAGATTGAATTGGATTTTGACATGCTGAATAGATAAGTTGGAAGGAATTGGAAAGTTTGAAAAAATTAGAAAAATGTAAGGAGAAGAAGGAGAAAGAATCGGTGAAGATAAAGAAGAGAAAAGCACCATTGTGCTTTTGCAAAATGGTGACTTTCCTAAAAATAGAAAAGCACTGTCATGCATTGAAATAGGATTGAAAAGTCGTGATTGCGCAAAAGCATGACCGCAACCTCGAGGTTTTTATAAAATTCAAGATCGTGCTTTTTCACGATCACGACTTTCATGAGTTAAGGTGAAACTCGCGTTCATGCATATGCATGATCGTGACTTTCATCTAACTTTTTTTGAAGGATTTTTTGCTAAACATCCTTCAATCTTTTTGCTATAACTTCTTCACACAATGTTGAAATGACTTGATTCTTTAACCAATAGATTCAAAAGACATTGAACTTCATCTCCACAAATAATTAGAATTTTATGAGTTGGATTGAGGGACGAATTTGAGATGAAATTGTGATTGTGTTGAAGTTTGATAACTGGTATGTTTTTACCGAACATACTTCGATAATCTACTTATATCTAGATATGTAGACTTCCAAATGGAGTGATTCTTATTTTGAATTAACTAGAGTCATAAGGATACAAATTGTCTAAAGTGATGGAATTTTAATTATGCCTCTAAGAATTTTAGAATTTGATTGGAAGTTGAGATAAGAATTATGTTCAAGCTTAAGAATAGTCTAAAATCTTTTAGGAATAACTTTCAGTATACTAACCCAAATTGGATGAACTTGGTATCATTAGAAACCTAAGAAGTATTACCTAATTACCTCACCTTACCAATTAGAATAATTAAACAATGTGAACCCAAAAGTTGGTTGTGAGATAAATTTGGATTGAGCAATTGAGTATGGTTTCACATGATTGATATTGTGACAAGATTAAAGATAAGAAGCCTCGGAATTTATCATGAACATGCATCATGCGTATTCAGTATACGTTAATGTGCGTAATTGAATTCATAATTGCGTACAATATTGATATGTGTTTATATTAAATATTTTAGAGGAACTCATCGAGCGAACAATTTTAGATATTACTAGGACGTCGAGGCAATAACTAATAAAGGAAACTTTGTAAGTAATTTAGATGGTAAATTTTGTAATTAATTTAGTTGGTCAATTCTGTTTGTAATTTAGTAAGTAAATTTTTGATAGTTCTGCTTTGACTGTTTTGTTTGTTATTTGACTTTAATCTATTGAATAATTTGCAAAGCTGTTAGATTGATATATTTGAATTATGGCATGAAACCAATGATTGGCTACTTATGTTGTCCATGAAATGAATTTGTTGCGTTTTAAAACAGTCAAGTCCTAGTCGTGGGTAAATAAGTATGCCTAGAAGGGTCTGCAGCTACTTCTATGACACTTCGATGTCTCCTGTATTGACATTTCGGTGTCTCATGTATTGACACTTCATTATTGAAACTTCGGTGTCTCCTGTACTGACACTTCGGTGTCTCTTATATCGATACTTAAGTCTCTCCTAATATATGGTGCCATTTATGCTATACCCTGTATAAGTCCCGTTACCCACTAATGTTCATGGATTTTTAGTCTAACTCATTTTGCAATTTGATCTCTGATAAGCTTTGATAAGAGCAAACAATATTTTGATATGATGGGTTAACACCCTATTTTGAAAATTAGTTATGTATTTCTGTATGTTATGTTCTACTTTTGAATATGATTGATAGCATGCAAAATATTTTTTCTTTAATAAATGATATTCTGTTTTGGGTTTCTAAATTTTGAAATGCTTATGTATAATATGATTATGTATCTGTTGTTTAAACATAGTTTAGTTATTACTCACTAAGTTATATGAATAGCATAGTGGATTTGCCCCGTGTATGTTCTGAGAGAAGGACGTAGGGACTGGGACAATTCAACTACAATGGCCAAAGGAGTATGAGTTTTTCTTTCCTCAAAATGTATTTTAATTTTGTTTTGGGACTTGTATCTGATGTATATGACTCCTAAATTTTATTTAAAGGGTTATATACAGCTCAATGTATTATGATGTATGTTTCTTCTGAATTGCTTCTTATTTAAAGGGTTATATACTCCTAAATTTTATTTAAGAATGTTTGATGAATGTTTAGTGTGTTTTGAAATGTTTCGGTTCAGTTTGCATGTTTTGAAATTATTCTGTATGTTTGTTTGTGTGGCACTCGTAATATCCTCCCAGGGGGTATAGTATAGCAGGTCACCTTTAGCCCACTCACATGAAACTCGCACACCACCAGCAACTTGTTAATTCAATTTTATGAAATTGGCAATTAGAGATCATAAACCCATGCCTTTGGCAATTAGGGTCATAAATCTCGTTGATGCAAATCTTGGTTGTAGCCCTCCAATCTAGACTAACTCAAGTAGATGATAATAATGTTAGGTGTGAGTTTCCTTAAATCATAAATCAATGCAAACACGCGTATGGCGAGGCAAATTATAGTTGTTGTATAATTAAAGACATCATCTATGTGTCACCAGTTGTAAACAACAATAGGCCTAACCCTTTTCTCAATTCTCAGGAAGAACATCGAATTCAAATTCAGACATATACTATTGGAACCCTTATGTTTGACCAAGTCACCTACGCAAGCCTCCCTCACTTCAATAATTTTTACCATATTCAAACATCCACCAACATGATCCACAGAAGATTTCTTCTCTAGATAGAGTTCTTACTCTATCCAATTTTCCAAGATAACATATTTTATTCTATTCCACCTTGATTTGAATTTTAAACTCATCAACATTATCTTAGATGTCCAATTGTTGAAAATGTCAAACCATATATCTTAACAAATTGGTTGACAACTAATTGAGAATATAATGTTATCACAATATTATCTTTTCATCGATAAAATTGCACATAAGATGACTTTGTATTATGTTTGATTATTGGTTGTCTTGAAATTATACTTCAGTTGATATTTGATAAGTATCCTAAATGATCTTTTTACACACACACTCCTATTCAACTTTCATCTTCTTTTGTGACTCCATCCTTATATGTAGTATATCCATCCTTATTTCTTATGGATTTGTAGATCTTCTTAGCGTATATAAGATTACAAGTTATTGTAACTCAATGGACCACTTTATGAGCCTCCAAGAATTTCAAGTTTGTGTACAATGTATTTCTCATAGGTTGTAGATTGCACCTCCTTCTTCACTTAAGCCACAAACTCAAAGGTTTTGCTGATCGAAGCTTTTCTTCAATGGCTACTGAACTATATTCTTCTACTCCAAGAAAATGTAATATTTCAAAAGACCAACGTTCATTTTTAATTTTTTGATTGTAGTCCCTGTAATTTATAAAGAATGTTGTCCCTCAATTGATCAATGTATGGTTCTCTCAAGTGTTTTGGTGTATGGTTAATGGTTTCAGATTACAACTGTAAGGTTTCTACTAATACTCTAGAAATGGATTTTCAGAACTAATGTCTGTTTTATCCAACTTTAAGCATTACTATCACAGCATAACTCCAAATCAACTCAAGATAAGGAACAAAAAATGAAAAATAGGTTTTTTTGCACATAATGATGAATAATAACTTTTCATATATCTCTACATTTGATGCAAGAAGTAAAATGGAGCTTTTCATATCATCTCTCCCAAAGTTTTTTTTCAGGCTACCTTAAATCAATGGCTAAAATGAAAACTTAAAAAGTAATTTGAGGAACAAGATTTTGACATGTTTTTTTCTCTCATTGGTTCAACAAAATACAAAGACAATGTTGCTGTTTGAAATGTAACAAACTCTGATAGTATATCAACTAATGGTATTAGAGGCTGCAAAAAATAAAGTTCTGATATTGTAGGGACTGAAAAGGTTGCATAGCGTACGGACTTGAGCAAACTTGATTACTTTTGATGGCAATTGACATTTTGGTTTTGAATTCTCCGCTTTATTGGTTTTACAAGATTTCTTCATAATTTCATTGAAACTATCTAATTCTGCTTCAGGTTTCTTCCTTCAACTGATTAGAAAATTCCAACTCTACCTTTGCTTCTCATATTCTAGTTCTTCATCTTTCATGTTTCCATGGCAACTTGTTTAAGCCCTTCCACTCTTCTTGATTTAGTCTTCAATCATTCAAACTCTATTCCTTTAATCTATACACTTCTGAATTATTCCTAAGATCATCATCTCTAGCTTCTTTAGAAAGCTAGGAACCTTTAACTTCTTCTTCAATCTTCCTTTCCTCTTCACCTTGATTGATCTGGCTAAATCTTCCACAAGCTTTAGTATAGCAGGCTGCATGAAACAACATAATTCAATAGCTCCTCCTTTATTTTGTGGAGCCTCCATGACTATTAATTTTCTCAAGGCTTCAAATCTCCATCTTAGCAAGGTTTTGGTGAATAAATCAGCTAATTGGAAACTTGACCTACAAAATGCCATTTTAATCTCTTTCTCTTCAATCAATTCTTTGACATAGTGGTTCTTAACTTTCAAGTGTTTGGTTCTCATGTGATCTGAAGGGCTCTCTGCTATGGAAATTGCAGCACTAGAGTCACAGTAGATGGTGACATAATTATCCTTCAACTCATCTACATCCATTAGAATCTTCTTTACCCACTGAGCTTGCCTAGTAGCCATATTCATTGCCACATACTCTACCTCAGCTATTGATTGAATAACACTCTTCTGCTTCTTTGAGCTCAAAGCAAAAATTCCTGATCCCAAGCTACAACAATAGCCACTTCTACTCTTACATTCATTACTCTCAGCATGGCTTGCATCACTAAAAATATATAACTCCACCTTTTCTCCTCTTCCATACCAGGTTCCATAATCAACAGTATTCTTAACATATATAAGTATCCTTCTAGCATATATATCATGTTGCCTTGAGGGATTATGACTGAGACTAGCCATAATATTTATAACATAAGCAATATCTAGCCTAGATGCACTTAAATACATTAATGAGCCTATTATGCTACTATAGTAAGTCACATCGAATTGTTTACCTAGTTTTGTGGTTTCCAATTTTAGTTGATGCTCCGTGGGAGTTGCCATACCACTGCTGTCCTTTAAGCTAAACTTCTCAATTAGCTCCTCTGCATATTTTTCTGATGAATGAAAATTCCATTTTCCCTTGATCTATTTCTAGTCCCAAGAAGTAACTCATTTCTCTTAAGTCTTTCATCTGGAATTTAGACTTCATCAACTGTTGGACCCCAAACTTTTAGTAGAAATTAGAAATATTAAAATGAAATTAAAAAAGTGTTTTTGTATAAGAATGTGTTGAGAGTGTTTTGAGTTAAAGGAAATTGATGTGAAAAGATTTATTTTTGGTTTTAGATGACTTGAATTTTGAGTAAATGTGTATGTGCTATGAAATGGAGAGTGAACAAGTTGATTAAAATGGAGTTAAAAAGTAAGAATTAAGTAGTGAAAGTCTGAGAATTTGAAAAATTAAGAAAGGTTGACTTTTTGGGGATAGAGAGTAGACTTTTTGATTTAGGCAAAATTTGAGATAATGATCTTCCTGAATATTGTAGCTTCTGTTGAGAGCTTTCTGTCGTCATAAAGTATGATATTTTTCGATATTGGGAGTGAAAGTTCTGAGCTTTCAAAGTTAAGGTTATTTTACTTTGTCTTTGAAAATGCTTTTAAGTGTAGGATTGTACATGCTGTGTTTTGAGGAAAATTCTAGAATAATATGCCCTAAATTGAGTTAAGTGGTATTCATGAAAGTTATAGAAGATTTTGCTAGCTTTTCAATGATGTATTATATGTTATTTGTGGATGTGAGAATGGGAAAATATGAAATTTTAAACTTTGGATGTGGTATGAGTTGACCAATATTCTGGCAGAATCTTTGACTGAAAAATTTACCTAGTTAGAGGTTGATTTTTCGATTAAGTTCTGCATGAAAGTTTTATATTATGTTTTGATCTTTCCATTGATGTCAAATATGGAATTTTTGGACCTTGGAATGTGAAGTTATGATTTTTGGAAATTTCTGTTACTGTTTTAGCATGATTATTAGGGGGCAGTATCTTTGATTGGATTTTTGACCCCTTTAGAGACAAAATTGATTTTTTAGTTCTTTATGGAAGTTGTAGAGCTTCATTTAAGCTTTTTACTGATACCAAATTTGTCAAATTTGGAGTTCAGAATCTAGAGTTATGAATATTGGAAGATTCAGATTTATTTTTGTGAAAAAAATAGAGAAGTTCAGGGTGCTGCTCGCCCTCGCGAGCGCTCGCGAGGGTGAGCGAACACATTTGCTCACCCTCGGTCATGAGTGCTCACTCGCGAGGGTGGGCAAGCGCTCGCCCAGCGCGCGTCGTTCCTCCGCGGTGCGGCGTCGTTTCGGTTCTTTGGTTATTTCCTCCTCTAATCCGACCTTTGTTCAATCTTTTGTATATATCTTTTCTGTACGACATCCGATTGACTTGGTTTTTAAGGTGTTGGATTTCTAAGGCAATTATCTACATCATAATCAAAAATTTATGTATTTTTGAGATTTAATTGAGGTAGATTGATTTAATCAAAGTGAGTTAGGAAATTTTCTGAATATGTTTCAGTCTTTTGAGAAATTCTTGATCTGTGGAGATCCGATTAAATTGATTCTTGAGGAAAAATAAAGTAGAGACAGGGGGTTACAAATTGCATGAAGGAATTAAATTTCAATTTAGCCCCTAAGACTTTCAATTTCTTAATTGATGTTCGGATTTGTGTTCAGTCTTGGATTAGAGAAATCTGAAAGTATTTTGGCCATAACTTTTGCTCTAGTCATCCAAATGAGGCTTCTTAATTTGGATTAAACTAGATAAATTGAGATACAAATGTTCAGAAGGACTCAATTTTCAATTTAGTCTTTAAGAATGTCAATTTTCAGAGGGAAATAAAGTGCTGAAAAATGTTTTAACATATGAATAATCCAAAATATTTTGAGCATAACTTTTGGTGTAGTGCACCAAATTAAATGATTTTAGTGGCGTTATGAAATTAAGACAATGAGGAACGTTTTTCTAGAAGGAAGTCTTAGCAAATTCCTTCAATTTTATAGTGAGAAAAATGTCCTAAAGTAAGCATAAATGAAAATAAAGTTCAGGGGAAAATTTGGAAGATTACTTAAAGAGTTAAGTTAGTAGGCTTATATGTAAGGGCATTAGGGTCATTTAGCATTCATTAAAGACTAGAAAGAGGGGCTGTCATTTTTTTATGAAGTGAATGCACGACTTAGGGAGAAAGGAAAGAAAGAAAATGAAAGAAGAGAGAAAGGAGGAGCTTCAGTGGAGGAGAAGAAGAGAAGAAAAGAAAGGTAACTTAGGGTTTCGAATCTTCTTGGGTTTCTAGAGGGCTTTGAAGTAGATTCAAGAGGAAAAATGTGGAAGAGGATGAAAGCTTCCTATGGGGCTTTGAAATTCTGAAAATAGAGAAGGAAAGAAGTAAGAGAAATGTTTACCTTGTTAAAGTTCGATGCAATTTTGGTTTATTTGGCTTAAGATTAGTGTGGGTTTGTGAATCCTTAAGTTAATTTTGATGATTATGTCTTTTGTGATGTTGAATTTGGGTTATTATGGTTTAGGGAATTTTAACTTGGATGAAAGAAAGAAGCAACGGAGAAATTGATGCTTGGGACAAAGTTCTAGCATGGAAATGAGGTGGGTAATATGTTTATATCTTGAATTATAAGACAATTATGTGATTTTGAAAAATCAAGAAAGGAAAATATTTATGAAATTTATTGTTTCCAAATGATTTTGAAAAATTGCTACAAAGGTTTAATTCATTGTTTTTAAATGATTTGTGATATTGAACGAAAAATTTAGAAAGAAAGTATTGAAATTTATGGTTTCCGAATACTTTGGAAAAATGTTACAAGTTTTAAATGATTTGAGAAATTATAATTTTAAGCAATTGCTATGATTTTTGCATTTCCTTGTTTGTACATGATTGAGACATTGAACATGAATTTGGTTGTTTATGAGATTGATTGATGCATTGAGACTGCATTTGAATCGTTATATGAATGTATGTGAAATTGTGAATGTGAATGTGTCGAGTACAACACGATATGAAAATATGAAAAATTGAGTTTTCGAAATGTGCGTTCGAGCAATCTGATGCGGGAAAGTATAGTACGTTCTGTTTACGGCTGCACAGGACTGCTATGCGGGAATGTGCAGTACGTTCCGTTTTGGACCAACACAAACAAATTAATGTGTTTATATGTTTTTGATTTTGTTCATCGTTGTGCTGCATTCATGTTTGAATTTGTTCATAAATTGTGAAAAAAATTGAGAATTTTGAGAAATGAAAAAGAGAGATTTCTAACTGTGATATTTTTTGGAAATTTTTTAGAAATGATTTGAAAAGTGGAAAAGTTTGAAAAAGAAGCTTTTGATGAATTTTTTGGGAAATGTTGATAAATGGAAAATGAGTTTGTGAAATATTGATAAATGGAAAATGAGTTTTGCAAATGTTTTTGCTTATGTTTCAATTTATAAACATGTTATCCACGAGTTGTCAAGCTCACCCCCCTTTCATCCCCATCTCCAGGTATCGAGCAGGAGATTTCGTTTGTTTTGTGTTTTATGTCTTTGGGATTTTGGTATTGTATATGGCTTGGAATGCCATTAACGTTTTGAAAGCATTTAATTCATGATAGTAATGAGATATGATATTGTACATGGATATAGTATATTAATTTGAATATTGAAATGTGAAAGAATGCGACTGGGATTGACTGATGAAATTGCTTATTAAATTAAGATATGATTGTGTTTGGATATGGATGATTTCTGATTATGATTGAGAATTATTGAAGTGCTAAGTAATAGATTTGTGTTTGTTTTTTTTGGGATTCCGAACGGGAGGTTCGATGAATTTGTGTGATTCGGTTTGGTATATAGAAGTGTGTTTAAAACCCTTTGCAGGTTTGGGTTTGTTAAAATGCAGCCGTTATGCTGCCCAATTTTTGTTAAATACTGATTGAGTAAAGAATAAAAATAAGCATAAGTTTTGTTAAAGATGAATTTGAGATATTGCATGATTAAGAAAAATTATATGAATTGAGATTTGATTGAGATGAATTTTCCAAATGGGAAATTTGAATACTTAGTATGAGATTGAATAAAGAAGGAAAAAGAAAAAAAATATACCGTTTCAGATTGGGTTAGTCTTTAGGTTTCCAACGCGATTCGTTCTTCTTTGTTCTTTGTTTTCAGATGTCGGATCCGCTTTGTTAAGTTTTTGTTCCGCTTTTGATTTGTTGGTATTCGATTCCACTTTCGATTTTGTTTATGTATTTTGTTATCCACTTTTCCGATCCGATTCTTTTGTTTCGCCTTATGTTTCCGTTTCGGATTCCTTCGAGTTATGATCTGTTCGTCAGTTTCGATTTGTGTTTCGCCTTTGATTTAGCCTACTTTCGATTTTAAGATTCGTTTGATTCATTCCGCCACTTTGTTTTGAATTGAATCACACGTTATTACAATGCTTAAAATACGATATACGAATACAAGAGAAGGGGGTTGAATTGTGTATTCCCCTTTTTGAAAAACCTTTTCAAAAAGCGTTTTGTTAAAAAAACAAGTTCTTTTACAGAAACTTCGGTAAGTTCGAATTAATCAATGCTTTAAAACCTTGTTTTGAAATCTAAGTAATAACAAAACTTTGATCTTAAAGAGAGATAGAGTAGAGACAAGTTGACACAGCAATTTTATACTGGTTCACCCCAAACCGTGGGCTACGTTCAGTCCTCAGAAGACTTTCTGAGATTTCACTATCTCTTCAACGTTTACAAGTATTCTTTCCGAGCCTCTTCAGGTCTCTACACTCAGTGTTAGCCCCAATTTTTTTTTAAAAAGGAGATTAAGCATGATTACATTAAATTGATCAAGTTAGATTAGTATTTATTGAGGTGTCATAAATTAGTATATGGTAGCATTAAAATGTTAGGTGGTGAGTTAATGAAATTAAATGTGATAGGTTAAGTGTATTAAAGGATCAATGGGCCTAAGCAAGTTGAGTAGGAAAAAGAAGAAGTGGGCTTGAGTGGTTTAAAAATGAAGAAGGAAGGAAGAAGGAAAGAAGAGGAATGAATGGGCTTAAGTAATGGGTGGATTTTCGAAAATTATAAGGAGGAGAAGAGGGAGATGTCGTGAGAGGGAGAAAGAAGGGAGAAAAGGAAGGCTTGGCTTAGGGCTTGGATTTCCTTGAGATTTAGAGAGATTTTT
>JANTNU010000007.1:16564311-16574935 GCA_024752395.1 Erythroxylum havanense | reverse complement strand
AAAACACTTAAAAGATTCATCTTTGTGTGACAAAAACAATATCCAACAAAACCTAGTAAAGTCATCAACAATAACAAATCCATATTTCTTTCCACCAAGACTTATTGTCTTAGCTGGACCAAATAAATCCATATGTAACAGCTCTAAAGGTCCAGAGGATGTTACAAAATTTTTAGAAGAAAATGATGTTTTGACTTGTTTCCCTTTCAAACAACTTTCACAGAAAAATTCTTTGTCAAAACTCATTTTTAGCAAACCTCTTACCAAATCATATTTTTCCAACTTTGAAATGAGTTTAAAAGAGACATGACCTAGCTTTTTATTCCAGATTAGTCTTTCTTCTTCAGTAGATAAGAAACATGAAACATTTTGATCTTGAAAATCTTCTAAATCAAATTTATAAAGATTATTTCTTCTCTTGGCATAAAAGAATATAGACCCATCTTTGTTTCTGACTTCGCAAAGATTTTGATTGAACGTGACTTAGAAACCAGAATCACATAATTGACTGACACTAATCAAATTGTGCTTCAGACCATCAATAAGCAGTACATTATCTATGCATGCATAGGAATCTTTACCTATTTTACCGATTCCAATTATCTTGCCCTACTGGTTGTCTCCGAAAGTCACCGATCCTCCCTTCTTATACTGAAGATCTAGGAACATAGACCTTCTTCCCGTCATATGTCGCGAGCAACCACTGTCTAAATACCAACGATGCTTGTCGCATCTTCCAAAGAAGGATATCTGCATGAGAAACTATTTTACTCTTTCGTAACCATATTTTCTTGGGTCCTTTCTGGTTAGTAATATGCATATAATGAGTCCTTTGATACCTTTGTTGATGAACACATGTTGAGAAAAAGGCTTTCTGTCATAATGAGACTTATTACCCGTAAACCCTAATCTGGTTTTATCACTCAGATGTCTACATTTTCCTAGCATCTCATTTATTTTCTTTGTACTCTCAGTGAAAGTAGCTAAATAAGATAAAAGACTCTTAATTCTAAGCTTCAACTGATTGATCTCATCAGATTTATCTACAACTTTCTTTTTCTCCTCTATTTGTTTCTTTAAACAGATATTTTCTCTCTCTATTTCTTCTGTATGTTTAAGGTTTTCTACATACTTCTTATTTAACAGTTTATACTGTTTCAGAATAGTATGAGAATCCTCTAATAGTTCTGAATAAGCATCATGCAGGTTATCGTATTCAAAAATTACCTCCTCATCACTATCTTCCTTGGCTACTAGGCAGATATTCACATGTTCAGATGTTTCGGAACTTGTATCTAACTCTGATGAATCTAGATCTTCCCAAGTTGTCATCATGCTTTTATTGCCTTTTCTACTCTTCTTTAGTTTCTTCTTTAAAGTAGGACATTCGGACTTGTAATGTGCAGGTTGATTACACTCGTAGCATATGATAGATGTCTTTTCTGTTTTAACATCATCTTTACAATTCTTCTTGAAGGGCTGACTTCCTTTGAACTTCTTCTTCCACATCCGTCTTATCTTCCGGGAAATGAATGATAATTTGTCATCTTCATCACTTGACTCTCGTTCTGATTCACTTGAGTCATCATTCTTTAATTATTCAATCTTTAATGCTTTCGATGACTTTCTCCTTCTTTGAGTCTTGTGGTTCTTCTGTCTGGCCTTCAGTTCTATTGACTTGTCCCGTTTGGGCTTGTCTTCAGCATCGAGCTCTACTTCATGAATCCTCAATGATCCAAGTAAATCGTCAAGCTTTAGCACACTTAAATCCTTAGCTTCCTGAACCGTCGTAACTTTTGGTCTCCACCTCTTCGGAAGACTTCTTAAGATCTTTCTTACGTGATCTTGGTTATTTTCTGTTCTTCCAAGAGCTTTCAATCCATTGACGATTGTCTGAAATCTTCCAAACATTTGATCAATAGATTCTTCTTCTTTCATCTTGAAAAGCTCGTACTGGTGCACAAGAATGCTTATCTTGGATTATTTGACTTGGTTTGTGCCTTCATGAGCGGTGGACAACGTGTCCCAAATCTCCTTCGCAGTGTCGCATCCATGGACTTTGTCAAACTCACTCCTGCTCAAGGCACACGTCAAGAAAAATTTCGCCTTAGAGTTCAGCTGAATTCTCGCCTTTTAGTCAGCCGTCCATCTGGTCCGTGGAACAAGATTTCTATCTTCATCTACTGGTGTATATGGTCCATTCTCTATCACATCCCAAAGGTCGACATGAGTAGATTCTATGAACAACCGCATTCTATCTTTCCAATAATGATAGTCTTCTCCGTTGAATGCTGGAGGTCTAGTGACTGAGGCACCTTCTGCAATGTATATATGTGATTCTGCCATTATCTTTGATCCACACTTTGCTACAGTGATCCTTGGATACTAGGCTCTGATACCAATTGAAGTGAATCACACGTTATTACAATGCTTAAAATACGATATACGAATACACGAGAAGGGGGGTTGAATTGTGTATTCTCCTTTTTGAAAAATCTTTTCAGAAAGTGTTTTGTTAAAAAACAAGTTCTTTTACAGAAACATCGGTAAGTTTGAATAAATCAAAACTTTGAAACCTTGTTTTGAAATCTAAGTAATAACAAAACTTTGAACTTAAAGAGAGATAGAGTAGAGAGAAGTTGATACAGCAATTTTATACTGGTTCACCCCAAACCGTGGGCTACGTCCAGTCCTCAGAAGACTTTTTGAGATTTCACTATCTCTTCAACGTTTACAAGTATTCTTCCGAGCCTCTTTAGGTCTCTACACTCAGTATTCTTTCAATCTTAGCCTCTGTAGGCTATCTGTACTACTTTCTTACAAAAGTGTTTGAACTCTGTTACAGTAATACTAGCTCTCAACTAATTTGCACGATAATCTCACAAACAAGCTTTTTCGTTTGCGTAAACGTAAGTCAACTAACTTTGTAATCTTCGACTTCGACTCATATTTATAGCCTTCGATTGTAACTGCTTCTTGATTCTTGCTTCTTGAATCTTGTTTCTTGAATCTTGAAAGAAATGGTTAATCAGTTGAGTTTTGTAACTAACTCGAACTGACTCTTGCATCTACTTTTGAATTCTGCGTCTACTTTTCTGCGTCTGTTTTTCTGCGTCTGCTTTTCATTCAGCGTTTGTTTTTTAACTTCTGCGTCTATTTTTTTAACTTCTATGTCTGTTTTTTATTCTGCGTCTGCTTTTCAACTTCTGCGTCTTCTTTTTATTCTTCGTCTGCTTTTTAACTTCTCCGTCTGCTTTTCTTTCTGCGTCTGATTTTTCATTTTCTTTCTGCGTCTGCTTTTTTCTTCTTCATTGTTATTCATCAAAATCATATATATGTAAATTTATTTTGACTCAACATGTTTTACGATCCGTTTTTCGTTTTTTCGGTTGGGGTCTAGTTCCAAGATCGGGTCCCAACATCAACTCTGTAAGCTCTTCTACCAGCTTTTCCTTAGTACCAATTACTAGCAAATCATTAACATACAAAGAATAAATTAGTTTTTCTCCATCACTATTTTTCACATACAGTGTAGTTTCACTCTTGCTTCTCATAAATCCATTTTGCATCAAGCAGCTATTGTTTCTTGAATACCAGGCTCTTGGAGCTTGTTTAAGACCATATAGAGCCTTTACCAACTTGTAAACCTTCTGTTCTTGTCCAATTATTACATATCCTTCGAGTTGCTTCAAATATACTTCCTCATCTAGCATTCCATTGAGAAAGGCACTCTTCACATCCATTTAGTGTACCTTCCATCCATTGTTTGCTCCTATGCCAACAGTAATCTCATTATGTCTAGCCTTGCTATAAGCAAATAGGTTTCAGTATAATCCTACTTATACCCTCTTACAACCAATCTAGCCTTGTATATATTGACAGATCCATCAAGATTCAGTTTTGCCTTGTAAATCCACTTTGACTCCATAAATTGGTTTTTGGATTAAGAAGATCAACTAGTAACCAAGTTCTATTCTCCTTTATAGCCTTTATCTCCTCATCCATTAGACCTTTCCACACTGCTTTTTTGATTGCTTGATTGTATGTTTTCTGTTCAGTTCCTGCAGATATGGCATATTCAGAAACCATGAGTGCCTCATCTGCTTCTTCTTCATCTACATCATTATACCTGAAATCAAACAAAAGGTTAGTTTCATTATAAATTGAGGCCGACTCCCTTTCCTTGTGAGCATTGTCAGAACTGGAAGTCTCCTCCTGAGATTCTGAGCTCAAATCATCATTTCCAAAGCTAGGTGATAACATCTCCTGTATCCCTTCATCTCCTAAATTATTTGAATTATCTGCTACTATCACCTCATGAAGTGAAGTCTCCCTTATGAACTTATCAACAATTGGTCCATTCAAAGGGATTTCAATACCAACTCCTCCTAATTTTCTAACTATAGGCTATCCCCATTTCCATCCTTCACTTTCATCAAACTTAACATCTTTAGACACAAACATCTTTTGAGTTTCTGGATTATAAATTATGTTCCCTTTAGATTCTACACTATGTCCCATCATAACTCCCTTGACTACCTTCTCATCCAACTTTGTCCTCTTAGCATCAGGAATATGCATGTAAACTATACATCCAAATACTCACAAATGATGCACCTTTGGTTTAATACAAAAACCAGACTTCAAAAGGAGTTTTTTTCCTTCAATGCTCTAGTCTTCATTCTGTTATGTAAATAGGCTGCAGAAAACAAGCTTCTGGGCAAAATCTTCTAGGTACTTTCATTTCAAACATCATTGACTTTGCCATCTCCACTATGGTCCTATTTTTCCTCTCAGAAACTCCATTTTGCTATGGTGAGTATGAAACTGAAAATTGATGAAAAATCCTATCTCTTTTAAAGTAATTCTTCATTTCATTTGAATGTACTCTCTTCCTTTATCACTTCTCAAACATCTCACTTTCTTCCTATATTGACTCTCAGCTTCTACTCTCCACACTTTAAAGAAATCAAACACTTGGTTTTTACTCTTTATGAAATAAATCCATGCATATCTATACACATCATTAATGAATTCCAAATAATATCTATTTCCTCTAGCTGATGGTGTATCCATAGGTTCATAAACATCTGTCTGCACCAGTTGCAACCTCTCAGTAGCTCTCCAATCACTAGTTGGAAAAGGAAAAACATGGCTCTTTCCCTTTGCGCATGGTTCGCACAGTATTTTTAACTTGCTACTCAACTGTTGTATCGCATGAACTAGTTCTTTTCTTTATATATCAATAATGTAATCCAAGTTTGCATGTCCATATCTTCTATGCCATAATTGAGTCAATTTGTCACTTGAATAGCAGCAAATACTCCATCCACTTCTATCATTTTAATCTTGAAAACTCTGTTCATCATCGAAATTTTATGCACCAGCTCACCTTGTTCATTGAAAATCCTACACATGTCATCTTCAAAGTAGACTTTATACTTCTTTTCTAAAAGTTGACCAACACTTATTAGATTCGGGATCAAGTTTTTGAATATAATACACTTCCTTAAGTAATGTATTTCCAACCTTTGTAGCTAATTCCATAGCACCCTTCCAAGATACAGGCATGATTTCAATATTTCAATTTTTACCACTATATTTATATTGGCATCCTTCTTAACAAATGCTTCTCTTCTTTTTTTTATATGTAGTTAGAACACCCACTGTCTACTAACCACTCACACCCTTTCTTATCCTTTGCTTCAGGTGTATAATTTTCAGTAGCAGAATCATTTTTCATGGTTTTATGACAAGTTTCTACCACAAACACACTCTCCTCACTAACTAGTTTTTCTAGTGGTTTATTGGTTTGTGATGATTTAGGTTGGGTGTTTAGGATGTTTTGTAGGTTACCTTAGAAGTTTGGACAGTTTTCAGGTTGTGGTTGAGATGAGGGATTATTAACAGGATATATGATTTGGGGTTGTTGGCTTGGTGCTTGTGTGTGTATAGATTGGTAAGGCATCTGATGTGTGAAGGTTGGTCGCGATACATATGAATTAGTTGTTTGAGGTTGAGATAAGTAAGTTTGAGATAAAAAAGGTTGAGATGTGTAATGTTGTGGAAATAGTGCATTTTCAGAATTTGCAATATAATGTGCTTGATAAACTTGTGATCCAGGAGTGTTTTGGTAAGGCTGTATTTGAATTGACATTTAGTTTGATGACGTGTTTTGTCTTTGTAAAGGATGTATTAGTAGTGGTTTTCTAAAAGTGGGCCTTTGAGGGTTTTGTTGCTCTTTCATCCACTTTTCATAACATAATCTCTTTGAATGTCCCCTTTTTCTGCAGTGAATACAATCTACATTCTCATTCCAGTAACATTCTTTAGTAGCATGATTGCTCTTCCCACATAATCTGCAATTTGGAAACATTCCCCATCTTGAAGTTCTAGGACTACTTTGCATTTGGTTAGTGTTGCTTCCAAAATATTGGTTGGTGTTTTGAAAATTTTGTGGATGGTTCAGATAAAGCATTTGTTGAGGAAATTGTGTTTGAGGATATACTTGGGGAATCTGATACTGCATCTGGCCTTAATAGGATTTTTTTTTGAGGATATGATGTCATCTAGTAAGGATTTTGGTTGTTTTGCGGCTAGTTTTGTAAGTGTTAAAGCATCTGTGGTTGCACTGCATTTAGTTTAAGGAGGTTTTGGTTTAGATTTTGTTTATGGGTGTAGATTGGTTGGTTTTCTGGTATTTTGAAATGTTCTGCCTTCAATGCATACTCCTTTCCTTCTCTTCTAATCCCATGCATCTCCTTATGCATTTCCAGCACATTAAAATCTTGCTCCAATGTCACTGAATCCAGATCAGTACTGAATTGCTACTCCACTGGTGCTATGTAACACCCACATATTCCCTAGAAGGATATATGAATGCCACACAAAATAGTAAAAACAAATCAAAACATATGAAAACTTCCAGTAAGCAATTCAGGCAAATATACATTAAATTACATAGTACTTAACACAAATGCTGAAAAATCCAAACCAAACTGAATTATCATTGTTACAAACTAGCAAACAAATTCATATATACATATCAGATACAAGCCCAAAAGTCAAACCAAATATTTTACATTATTTTCAAAACAACACTCAAACTTCCTTGGCCATTATGGTTATCTTGTCCCAATCTTTATAAATGTCGCTCAAAACCTACACAGGAAAAATCCACCGTGCTAAGCATATAGCTTAGTGAGTAATAACTAAACTATGCATAATTTGACAATTAATCATATTAAATCACGTTATAGCATAAGCAGATATTTAAATTTCAAAATAGTTGTATAGTTAACAGAACTTAATATCAGAGAAGGCACAATCCCTTCAGTTCAAAACATCATTTTGTTTATTTCAAAATCCAACATATATCATAATGCATAATCAAATGATTGCTAATCCATCAACAGAAGTGGGTAACAAGACTAATACAGAAGATACCATAATTGGTATTGTTAGCCCCAAAAATTTTTTTTAGATTAAGCATGATTAGATTAAATTGATTAAGTTAAATTAGCATTAATTAAGGATTCATTAATTAACTTGAGATAGCATTAAAGATGATAGGTGAAGAATTAATGAAGTTAAATATGTTAGTTGGTTAGTAGGTTAGGATTAAATGCAATGGGCTTAAGTTTAAAAGAAGGTAAAATGGGTTTAAAATATAGAGTGGGCTTAAAGAGAACCAATGGGCTTAAGTTAAAGAGAAAATGATGTAGGAAAATAAGAAGGAAGTAGAAGAGAGGAGATGGGCTTAAGTGATTGGGCTTGAGAATTTAGTGAGGAGTATAAAAGAAGAGTTAAATGAGTAAGTAGGAGGATTTAAAGAAGGAAGAAACAAAAATTGAGAGGAGAAGAGAGAGTGTGTTGTTGCTTTGGTATATTGAGTTGCTATGCAGGTTATAACCTTAAATTGAAGATTTGGGTTAGGAATAAAATAGGGGAGGTGCTGCCAAAATTTTTCCAAAGATTATGTAGCAACTTCCCTTTTGAATTTAGATTCTTTTAGAGTGTGATGGGAAATTCAATCAAGGATTGATTGAATGATAGAATAAGTTGATGTTTGGAGTTGTTTTGAAGTAGTTTAGAAGTAGAGTGAGTGAATCTTGCAAGGATTCAAGTGGATTTGGTATGGGGAATGAGTTAGAAAGCATGAGTGAAGTTTAAGAGGCTTGGAGGAGAAATTTTGAACTTTCTGTCCAGTTCTTCCTCGCGGGCACGAGCTCCTACCCTCGCGGGCGCGACCGTATACGAAGCAGAAGAGTCTCAACTTTCTGTTCGACTAGTCCTCGCAGGCGCGAGCGAATAAACTCGCGGGCGCGACCCTTTTAGAGTTCGAATTTCATTTTTATGCCTATAATATGAGTTGTAGATCTTGATCTTATCTTTCAAATGTCACAAGAACGAAGTCATTTGGATAATTTTAGAGAAAGTTATGGCATTTTCGCCAAAAGAGTTTCTAGTTGATTTTGGAAGTGAGCGTAGTCTAGTATTTTGGGCATAAATCCTTCATCCGACCTCCAAATGAGGTGAGGCTTGAACCATTGGATTCATAAGATATGCGTCTATCTCCATACAAATATTGGTATTATTTGGACGTAAATTGAGGAAGTTTGCATTAAATGTAGTGAGAGGTCAGTTGACTGAGCATGTTTTAGCTATGAATAACTTTGGGTAATTGAGGCATAACTTGAGTTATAGAACTCCGATTTAGGAGATTCTTGTCTCTACATGACCGTGAGACCTTAAGCTACATTTTATGTGAACAAGTCAATATATGATTTCGATGTCTAGGAAGTGTGCGCTCATTACCTTTATGGAACCACAGCATATAGCGTTGCAATGTAGTGAGCGCAAAGCTTTAGGGCTCCGAATTTGGGCTCTAGAAACGGGTCCAATAGTTGTGGAATGTAAGCAAGAGCAAGAGGGTTAATGTTAATTTATGAATAGTTCAAGTCGGGATCCGGTCTCCGGGTCGGGTTCCAACAGGTATCATATCACAGAAGAGACTTATGTCTCAATAACAGAAGACACTGAAGTGTCAATAATAGAAGACATAAAAGTGTCAGACACTAAAGTGTCACAGAAGCAGCTACAGGCCCTTCTAGGCATGCTTATTTACCCACAACTAGTGTTGGGCCCTGAATGTTTCATAGAAGTTAGAACTATGTGAAGGAGAAATTTTGGCAAGTAGTCATACGTAAAGAGCTAATGAATGAAAATTTTGAACCAAGAAATGATAGGCAAGGGTTAAGTAGCGAATGGGAAGTGTGGATATGTCCAAGTATTGCTTTGGTGTTTCTAGTGGATAAAAAATTTTGAAGTGAGAAGAATTAAGGTAAAAGTTAGAAGTAGAATGAAAGATAAAAATGAAGTTGCATTTGTGTAGTAAGTTGATGATGAGTGTACTTGAATATATGAGTGTTAGAGATAACCAACAGAATGGCTTTTAAGTTGAAAAAGACAATTGTAAGATGATGGTCTAGAGTGAGAAAGATTTTTTAAATGGAAGTTGAGAGGAAGCATAGTGCTTGAACATGAAAGTTGAACATACAGAAAAGTAACAAAGCATAGATAGGTTGATTATGAATTTTGGGATTTGATGATTTTTGACTAAACTTGTATATTCTGGAGTAGTATGGATTTATAGTGAATGAGTTGATTGAAATGGAGTAGAAAAACTAGAAATAAAAGTTTGAAATGTTGGTTTTTGAAAACTTGGAGTCTGAAAATTTTAGGAATGAATAGTAGAGAAGAGTGGAATTTTTTATCTGAAAGTTTTATGAATTTTTTAGGTTGATCAAGAGAGATTTTGATAAAATTTTCTTCATGAAAATTATAACTTATCTTTCTAGCTTTCCAACGATATGAAGTTTGTAAGATTTGGATATCGTAGTGGGAAGTTATGTATGTGACAGCTATGGAAATTTGTGTACTGACTTCAAGGATATTTATGGGTTGATGTGAGCTCATTTAGGCAAAATATCCTTCTTCAAAGTTGTAGATCTTTCTTTTATCTTTCTAACAGTATAAAGTTTGTAAATTTTGGATATCAGAGTTGAGAGATATGAGCATTAGAAGTTGTAATATCGCATCTTCTTAGTTACTGTACAAAGTAAGACGAAGTTACTGTACAAAGTAAGACGAAGCAAAGTAAGATGAAGTTATTGTACAAAGTAATACGAAGCAAAGTAAAAGAAAGTTACTGTACAAAGTAAGATGAAGCAAAGTAAGACGAAGTTACTGTACAGAGTACGACGAAGCAAAGTAAGACGAAGTTACTATACAAAGTAAAACGAAGCAAAGTAAGACGAAGTTACTGTACAAAGTAAGACAAAGCAAAGTTACTGTATAAAGTAAGACGAAGCAAAGTAAGATAAAGTTACTGTATAAAGTAAGATCTTTGTTTTACATGTAGGAAAATCCCGGGAGGAACATCACATGTTCCAGCAGCGGAAACAAAAATTTTTATTCCCAGGACCTTCCCGAAACCCAAGATCCCGGTGTCAGTATGAAAACTCAAACCTGAATAGCCAATAGAAACTATCTCTAAAGGTATCCACGCAGAGATCAGAAAACCTAACCGGATCAAACACCTTTGACCCGGGAATAGCTAGAA
>JANTNU010000007.1:16525625-16543525 GCA_024752395.1 Erythroxylum havanense | reverse complement strand
TGAATACTATATATACAAACTAAGTAATGATAAAACTTGAATTTAAAATAGAGATAGAGAGTAAGAGTAGTAGACACAGAGATTTATCCTGGTTCACCCCAAACCGTGGGCTACGTCCAGTCCTCTGAGTTTCTTCTGAGTTTCACTATCTCTTTAATCATTACAAGTATTCTTTTGCGACCCTCTTCAGGTCTTTACAACTAGTATTCTTTCACACTTAGCCTCTGTAGGCTATCTGTACAACTTTTCTCTCAGAAGAGTATTTGAACACTTGTTAAAGTAAAATAACACTTAGCCAAAATGCACTTGATGCGTTTTCGATCACTTTGTGTAATTTTTCTCACTATTTTGTATGTGCATGTAAGTATCTAACTTTGCAATTTTCGACTTCGACTTGTATTTATAGCCTTCGTCTCCAACTGCTTCTTGATTCTTGAATCTTGAATCTTAAATCTTGACAAAAATGGTTAATCAGTTGAGTTCTATAACTAACTCGAACTGACTCTTACGTCTGCCTCTTTTCTACGTCTTTGTCATTTTTTTTTGCGTCTGCGTCTGCGTCTGTATCAGCTTTGCATCTACTTTGCGTCTGCTTTATTTAGCGTCTGCGTCTGTATCAGCTTTGCATCTACTTTGCGTTTGCTTTATTTAGCGTCTACTTTGCTTCTGCGTCTGTATCAGCTTTGCATCTACTTTGCGTCTGCTTTATTTAGCGTCTGCTTTACGTCTGCGTCTGTATCAGCTTTGCATCTACTTTGTCTGTTTTGTTTTTCTTTTTATTTGATCTCTTTTTGTTATACATCAAAATCATATTTAAGTAAAGTCATTTTGACTTAACAGATCTAAATTTTGAGTTTAAATTAGAAGATGAGGCTTTGTGATCAAATAGGAGAAATATGTATACCTAATAAAGAGATAAAGGAGTTAATGGATCAATATCGAAAGTATGGAGTTAAGCGAGACAGACATAACAGTAAAGCGTACTGATATTATAGAGATGTGAACTATAAAGAAAAAGATGAAATGTTTATAAGAGTATCACCTCCCCCAAAGTGTGCTTAGATTGAGTGAAAAATGTCGAGTATGTTAAGAGATATCTATGTGATTTGATATGGGTGTTATCGACACAGGAAATGGGGAAAATGTGAATAATCTGAAACCTAATGGGGAATTAGTTAAGAAAGTGATTGATTAACTAAGTGATTGAAAGATCAAGTGAGTTTATTGACTATGGTCATTTGGAAGAAACTAGGTAAGTGAACAAGTTACTTGTGAGATTGAAGAAAGTATAAGACATCATTTCCTCCATTTGTTTGATCAATCAAGTAAGAATTTCAAGGATGAAATTCTTTAAGGGGGAGAATTGTTAGGCCCCAAATGTTTCATAGAAGTTAGAACTATACGGAGGAGAAATTTTGGCAAGTAGTCATAGGTAAAGAGCTAATGAATGAAAATTTTGAACCAAAAAATGATAGGCAAGCGTAAAGTAGCAAATGAGAAATGTGGATATGTCCAAGTATTACTTTGGTGTTTCTATTGGATAAAAGATTTTGAAGTGAGAAGAATTAAGATAAAAGTTAGAAGTAAAATGAAAGCCAAAAGTGAAGTTGCGTTTGTGTAGTAAGTTGATGATGACTGTACTTGAATATATGAGTGTTAGAGATAACCAACAAAATGGTTTTTGAGTTGGAAAATACAATTGCAAGATGATGGTCTAGAGTGAGAAAGATTGTGTAAATGGAAGTTGAGAGGAAGCATAGTGCTTGAGCATGAAATTTGAATATACAAAAAAGTAACAAAGCATGGATAGGTTGACTATGAATTTTGGGATTTGATGATTTTTGACTAAACTTGTATATTCTGGAGTAGTATGAATTTATGGTGAATGAGTTGATTGAAATGGAGTAGAAAAACTAGAAATAAAAGTTTGAAATGTTAGTTTTTGAAAATTTGAAGTCTGAAAATTTTAGGAATGAATAGTAGAGGAGAGTGGGATTTTTTATCTGAAAGTTCTATGAATTTTCTGGGTTGATCAAGAGAGATTTTGATAACATTGTCTTCATAAAAGTTATAACTTATCTTTCTAGCTTTCCAACGATATGAAGTTTGTAAGTTTTAGATAACGTAGTAGGAAGTTATGATCTTTACAAGTGGTGATGTTGCATAAGATATATGTATGTGACAACTATAGAAATTCATATACTGACTTCAAGGATATTTCTGGGTTGATGTGAGCTGATTTAGGCAAAATATCCGTCTTCAAAGTCGTAGATCTTTCTTTTAGCTTTCCAACAGTATAAAGTTTGTAAATTTTGGACATTGTAGTTGAGAGATACGAGCAATACAAGTTCTAATGTCGCATCGTCTTACTTACTGTACAAAGTACGATGAAGCAAAGTAAGACAAAGTTACTGTACAAAGTAAGACGAAGCAAAGTAAGACAAAGTTACTGTACAAAGTAAGATAAATCAAAGTAAGAAAAAGTTACTATACAAAGTAAGACAATGTTACTGTACAAAGTAAGACGAAGCAAAGTATACGAAGTTACTGTACAAAGTAAGACGAAGTTACTATACAAAGTAAGACGAAGCAAAGTAAGACGAAGTTACTGTACAAAGTAAGAGCAAAGTAAGAAAAAGTTACTAAACAAAGTATGACGAAGCAAAGTAAGACGAAGTAACTGTACAAAGTAAGACAAAGCAAAGTAAGACAAAGCAAAGTAAGATGAAGTTACTGTACAAAGTATGATGAAGGAAAGTAAGACAAAGTTACTGTACAAAGCAAGACGAAGCAAAGTAAGATGAAGTTATTGTACAAAGTAAGACGAAGTCACTGTTCATCTATGACAAAGTTACTATTCATCATCTTAGTTTGTATCGTCATCTTCTGTCCTTTTTTTTATCCTTTTAGAGACAGAATTTCATTTTGTGATCTTCATGAAAGTTGTAGACCTAGAAGTTTTCTTTCAAAAGGTTTAAAAACAAACTCAATCTGACATCTATAGAAAAAGGTATGACAATTGCGTCAAGAGAGGTACAAATTGATTAAGGACATGAACATAGTGGCTTCGTTTAGCCATAACTTCGTCATCCGACCTCCAAATGAGGTGATTTTTGAAGAAATAGACTCTTATTGAATTTTTCTACCTCTAAAATAAAATTGGTAGCATTATGAATTGATTTTAGAAAGACTGATTGAATGAAAATGAGGGTTTCAGTTCGAAGAATATGAGTTGGATGTTTTACTGAACATGCTTCAGTATTTTGATGATATATTGACCTATAGAGATCGAAATGAGATGATTGTCGATTTGGAGTAAACTAGAAAATAGGGCTACAAATTATACTAAGTAATAAAATTCTGAATCGGACTATAAGAGTTTCAATTTTTGGATGGAAGTTGAGTATAGGGTACTATCTCGGAATAAAAGTAGTCCAAAGATATTAGAGTGTAACTTTCACAGTACTAAACCAAATTGAATGCTTTTGGTGTCATTAGAAATGTAAGGCAAGAGAGATGATTTTTCTAGAATAAAGTGTTATGTCAGAATATTCAAGGGTGCTTTTGGCAAGACACTTACGTATAAAAGACATAAAGAATAAATGAAAGGGAAAATGGGACAATTCTCAATCATTAAGGGCATAATTGGAAAAAAAAGTTTGGCCTTGCCTATAAATGGAGTAGAAACACGTGAGTGGAAGGAACTAGAAGAGAAGAATGAAAATTTTAGAGAAAAGAGAGAGAATGTCATGAAAAAGAGAGAGAAGTACAAAGAAAAGAGAGAAAGAAGAGAAAGTAAGCTAGGGTTTCAATTTCCCTAGCCTACAAGAAAGATTTGAAGTTGTTCAAGAAGAGAAAAAGGAAGAGAAAGAAAAGAAAGCTTCCATTTGAAGTAAAGGACTCTTCATTTGGTAAAGGATCAAAATAAGAGCATTTTTTTAGTATTTGGATTTTTGAAAGGATTTTGGCTCATATAGCTTAAGAAGGGTATGGGTTGAAGGAAACTAAGAACAATTTTAGTGGATATGTCTTATGAGTTTCTCAATTTGAAATCCCTATTGATTTGGGAATTTTTATCAATGTTGAAGGAAATCAAGAGAGGCAAGAGGAGCAAGAGTAAAGGCTTTTGAGCAAGTTTATGAACAAGGAGATAAGGTTGGTTTTATGTTTATAATAGTAGTAATGAGCCCTTAATTTTCTTCTAAGTCAAGAAAATAAAAGGATTTTGATTATTTCATAAAGATTGCTTTTGAATGATTTGCAAAATTGTTGCATGTTTCGATATATGAATTCTGTTGATGAACTTTAAAATAAAGATGGAAATACTTTGTAATATTTGATGTTATGCCTTGAAACATGCCTTGGCATTCTGTTTGAATGATAAGCATGAAAATCATGAAAGCGTATCATTTTTGATAAAATGATTTTAAGCATTGCTTATGTGCTTCTGTTTGGGCGAGAGTGGAACCATTCTGTTCGTCACGTGCACGTCGACAAGCGTCTTCTCACGGCTGCCCGCTTGTGACTTATGAGCTCCAAAAATGGACTCATTTTGTTCAGGGTGCAAACTTCTGTTTCTCCCTTCTGTTTCCATGGAACCCTCGAGCCATTTGTTTGTGCATTGCATCTTTGCATAGACATGAATAGTGCATATTGAGTATTATATGATGATAATTTGAACCATGAGTTTGAGTTAAGATTATGAATTTTGTTTGAAAATTTGAGAACATTGCGCTTTATAAATTTTCTATGACCAATGACGTATTTCAAATATTTTGTTTATTCTTCATTATAAACTTGTTACCCACGAGCTTTAAAGCTCATCCCTTCCTATCCCCACCTCCAGGTTATGAGCAAGAAATGGAGTGAAAGAGAATCAAGGCATCACTTCGAATTTACCTGTTTGGTATTTTACGTTTTCGGATTATGTTGTAAGGTGGCTTGAAAATCCATTATAGCCTGTAAAACCCTTTTGTTTGAGGGTATTGAAATGTAATGATGATGATTATTTGTATGTAATCTGTTAACGAGTATGATGAAGTAAAGACGTGAGAGTCTTATGATATTTTAGCAAGTGTTGGACTTCACATTTAGAGATAGGATCCATCATTAAGGAAATAAGTTTGTTTTGATGTTTGATTGTCATGGGCATGCCACCCTTGTGGAATGATGCCTAATAAAGGGTTTTTTTGAAATAACCCTACAGGATCATACGCTCAAGTATTATGATATTCGTAAGAGTTGGGTTCCGGCAACGACACCCAACAACTAGAACTCAACTGTTTTAAAACAAAACTAGGTCATTTCAAACATTTCATATGTAAAGCAAGTGGTCAACCATATTCACATGCAAGTAGCACTTCCAATGATATAAACATGCATCAACCGCCTTGAACAATCATTGTCCAGAATTCAGAACACAATCAGCATAAATCAAATTGAACAAGCAGAACAAAGTAAGGTAAATAGCACTTCAATATCACATTCATTAATCAATACCTCGGACCTTCATGTCCGAAATTAGTACACTATTCAATAAACATTCATCAATATCAATTTCAATTCAGTAAATCAAGGTGAGACCATCTTAGGTTACTCATAAAAGTTACCGTCTAAATTACTTGTAAAAGCTCCTTGTTTGCTTATTGCCTCGAAGTCCCGACAATATTTGGAATCGATCGCTCTAAAGGTTCCTCTAAAATATTCAATACAAACATATATTACTATTATGCACAATTATAAATTCAGTTATGCACATTCATGTATAATGATATGTATGATGCATGTTCATATCAAAAATCTGAGTTTCTTATTCTTAATCTTATCACATTATTGGTCATGTGAAATCATACTCAATCCCTCCATCCATATTTATTTTACAATCTACCCTCGAGTCCACTTTGCTTAATTATTCTCATCAGGAAGGAGAGGTAATTAGGTAATACTTCCTTCTAGAAAATTTTCCATCTTTTTCTTAGGTTTCCAATGAACTAAGTTCATCCAATTTAGTTTAGTATTCAATGAGTTATGTTCAAAATACCACAGACTGTGTACATTTAAAATTTTGACTAATGCATGATCATGACTCAAAATTGTACACCTAATAACTCTCAATTCCAATATCCAAAATGCATAAACTTTATAAAAATTTAAAGCTAACAAAATAAGCTTCAACTTTGGTGAAGACACCTCTATCTAATTTCGCCAACATCAATACAGTTTATTCAAAAACTACAGGATATGATTTCTATCCTTAGTAGTGCTATAGCCTAAGCCAATACTCAATTTCATGCCAAAATTTGAAAATCTTAGAGACAAAATTAAAATTTGACTTCTTCCATAAAGTTGTAGAAATATGTCTCTAGTTTAATCTTAATTTAGAACCAACTCATTTAGAGATTCACAGTTCAAGTTATAATCAAAATACTAAAGCAAGTTTAGTGAAAATACATACTTCATCATTTTCTTTCAGCTTTTCCCCAAAATAGACATTCGGGTCAATGTTACATGGTCATTTTGACAATGAAAATGAAGGATTTAAGCCAAACATTATTCTAAACATTGTTCCTTTATGTCTTAAGTTTCTACTGATGCTAATGTTATGCAATTTGGCTAAGTATTTTGAAAATTATCCCCAAATGACTACAGACTGTTCACAAACAGTGATAGATTCCAGATACTCAACTTCAAGCCAACTTTTGTCACACTTCATGACAGAAATCAAATTTGACACCTTCATGAAAGTTGTAGATGTAAGTTTCTAGTTTAATACTAATTTAAATTCATCTAATTTAGATACCTACAGAGCAACATATGGCTAAAATACCAAAACCTATCCAATATAACTACTCATTTGAACCTATTTCTAACATGTATTAAACCTCAATTCTTTCCCATTTCAGTACGCAATTGATCCATATCTGTTGGCCCCCAAAATTTTTTTCTCTTTGAATAAGCATAATTTCAATTTTATTTTTGAAATTTTGTTTGATTATTTTCTTTTGGTTAGAGTTTAATTAGCATGTCAATGCTTGGAGGATTTATTGCTTTGATGGATGGAATTTGAAGTATTTAAATGTAGAAATGAAGGTAAAGTTGGAGTATAGTATGGTGTTAGTTAAATTAAAGGAATAAGCATGTATAAGGGCAAAATGGGAAGATCACTTAAGGTTAAAAGGTATAAGGCTTTGAAGGAGGGGCAAAGAGGACATTGCTCACTCATTAATGGCAAACCTATAAATAAAAGGTAGTCTTGTTTTGTTAGAAGGGGAGAAATGTGAATTAGAAGAGGGAAAGGCAAGAGGAACGAAATTTTTCAAGTAAATGAGAGAGTGAGTTTCGGTGGAGGAAAGAAGAGAAGAAGAAGAAGAACAAGGGTTTCAATTTTCCTTGCTATAGAAGAGTGATTTTAAGAGTTTTCCAAGAAGGAAAAAGAAAGAGGAAGACTTGATCTTCCATTTGAGCCAAAGAACAAAAATCGTGGGTTAAGATCCAAGGTAAGCGTGTAGTAAATCCTTTGGAAATTTTGAAGGAGTTTTGGTGCAAATGGCTTAGGAAAAGTATGGGTAGGAGTGTTCTAGGATAAATTTCATGCTTTATTTCCTTAGGTTTTCTAAATTTTAAGATCTCATTTGATTTGGGTATTTGTGATTGTGAAGAGATTCAAGGGAGGCAAGAGGAGCTAGAGGAAAGGCAATCTAAGCAAGTCCAAAGCTAAGGATTTTAAGGTGGGTAACATATTTATAATTGAGAAATGAGCTAGTAAATTTAATTACAATAAATGAAATTTAATGCTTTCCAACAACTTTAAAAATGTGCATTTATTACTTTTTAGAATAATTTAAAGATGTAGCATGTATCTTTTTAATATGAATGAATTATGGGAATGCTTCCATGTTGTGTTGATTATTGTAAAAGAATGTGATTTTTGGAAAGAATGCAATGTTTATAAAAATTGCTTTCGAAAATGTGGCATTTTGGCCTATATGTGTGAAAAATGTAAAATGTATACTTATATGGGTTTGTGGTGGTCCCTTAAGTGAGTCAAGTGCACTTGTCTATAGGCTTTTTCTGTCTGCCCGCTAATGGCATGGAGCTCCTCTTGGACTCCCCTAAGTTCACGGCTACACAAGACCACGACGCAGAAATGTGTAGTACGTTCTGTTTCGTATCCACCCGAACCATTTCTGATGTGTTTATGTGATTATGTTTTGAAGTCATTTTGATGCATCCGTGTGTTGATTTTGTAAATGGCTTGATAAGTTATATGTTTTGGAACACATATGTGGCATATTTTGAAAATGTAAATTTTGCATTGGAAATAAAATGATTCAAGGATTTTTTGCTTGTTTTCTTAGTTATAAGTATGTTACTCACGAGTCGTCAAGCTCACCGCCTTTTTCCTTCTCATCCACAGGCGATGAGTAGGAAAATGAGTGACCGAATCGAGGTCAAGACATCACTCCCATTTTGATTGTTGATTTTTAAAGCTATATTTTGTAACAAAGGTTTAGTTGCATTTTGGCGCAAAATCACTGTTTATGTAGCTTCTTTAAAATTTGAATTTTCGAGACTTTATTATATTGGAGCTATAAATACCCACTAAAGCTTTGTAAGAATTTATATTGTGATAGTAATGAAAGACATTTGGGTTTTATTGTGTTTTGCCGATGTTTGTTCTAAAGGTAACGTTGCATTGTTTTTGAAAATGTCCATAAGGGTAGGTTTGTGTGTGCTGTGATTTGAGGCAAATTCTGGACTGATATGGATGGAATTGGATCAAGTAGCCTTCTTGAATGTTAAAGAGGAATTTCATAGTTGTCTAGTGATGTATAATATGCTAGTTTTGGATGTGGGAGTTGAAAGCTATGAATTGTTAAAGTTGGGTGCAGGTGCTGTCAAAAATGGTAAATTGGACAGAAACTTTGAGTAAATTTTTGACTCTCATAGAATTATAATTGATTCATTGGGTCTTAATAAAAGTTTTAGAATGCCTTTTTCTCTTTCCATTGATATAAAATATGACATTTTTGGGTCATGGAGCTGAAAGATATGATTTTTAGAAGTTATGTTATTGTGTAGGATGATTTATTTTAGGCAGTCTTTTTGAAGTGGTTTTTGACTCCCTTAGAGGTAAAATTGGTTTTCAAGTCCTTCATGGAAGTTGTATAACTTCCTTTTAACTTTTCATTGATACCAAATTTGCAAATTGTGGAGTTCTGGATCAAAAGATATGAATTTTAGAATTTGCATAGTCGGGAGAGGAGAAATCAGGACTCGCATGCACCCTCGCGATCGCGAGCGCCTCGCAAGAGTGAGCCCCTCGCGAGGGCGAGGCCCTCGCGATCATGAGCACTTGCTAGGGCTCGTGCGAGCGCCGTTTCATTTTATTAATTTTTTTTTATTTTCATATGATTTGAATATCCGACCTTTTTCCATTCTTTTGCTTATAATTTTTCCGTTCAACCTCTGATTGACCTGATTTTTGAAGGTTAGATTTCTAAGATTTTCCTCTATCTCTCCCTAAAGATTTGTAGGTTTTGTATTAATTTAAAAAAGAATGATAAAATCAAAGTGAGAGGATCGGTTAAAAAAGTTTGAGCATGCTTCCGTAATTTTGACGATATCTCAATATGTAGAGATCCAATTGAGTTGATTTTTATTTCAAAACAAACTAGAGACATGGGGCTTCAACTTTTCTGAAGGAATTAATTTTCAATTTAGTCCCTAAGGCTTTCAATTTCTGAAGTGTATTTGGGTGTAGTATTTAATCTCGGTTTAATTTTTAACTCGAAAGGTTTGGCCAATACTGCTTTATTTTTTGAACCAAATTGAGCGTTTTTAGAGTCGTTAGAAACTTAAGACAATGAGGATCAAATGTTGTGAAGAAGTCTTATTGAAATTCCTTTTTGTGATATTCCAAGATTCATTTGGAAGTAAGTAAGATGAGTTTGTTTTTTAGGTTTGACTTGGTGTGGGCACACCAACCTTGTGGGATGCGCGCCTTGATGTCACATAGGATGTCGACACGTGACTCACAAGGATGGGGCCCAAAATTTTCAAACATCAAACAACACATGTTATCACAGGATACCAAGTTTATAATTCCCTTACCTTGCTAAAATTCAAAATTAACTCCAAGAATCCAACTAGACCAAACTTCCAAACATCAAGCACACACCTAAGTTTAAGGTGTAACTTTTAGCACCAGCTAGATAGTATTACATTAAGTTACATGACCTACTTCTTGATGAAATAACTTACAAATATGATGGTCCAAGCTTCAGCAAAGGTCCAGAAGTTGAGAGGGAGAGTAGGAGAATTAAATTTCGTGGAGAGAAGAGACTAAAATGAAGACTTGCTCCAGCAGAATTTGCCACTTCCAAAGCTAGGTGTCATGGAATTGGAGAAACATATGTCTCCATGCATAAGCTTTATATGTCCCTTAAAGGAGATGCCATGTGTCAACAAAAGTGAAGACTTACTGTAGAAGAATTTGCCACATCCAAAGCTAGGTGTCATGGAATTGGAGCAACATATGCATTTATGCATGAGCTTCATGTGTCCCTTAAAGGAACTGCCATGTGTCAATGATACATTAGGTCATATGTCACACACTTAGTACTACCATTTGTCAATGTATCAACTATGTCAGTTGTCAATGCTTTAACTATGCCAAATGTCACTAGCTCATAAGCTAATCATTCTAATTTTTATATACCAACTTAACTTGCCACTTGACAACTTTTCCTAGACCAAATGTATTTTAAATACCTTAATTCTCTAAAGAAATCAATTAATTCCAATTCACTAACCATTGTCCACTTGACCAAAAATTCAAATCATATGTCTTTCATATTCTAATCATAGCAAAATTTTAACTCCTATCATGCATGTACTTTCATAAACATGTATTATTTCAACTAAGGTGTATTTTGGGGCCTTACATGCTATATTGACTTCAAACCTCAGGGGCAATCTGCTCAAAACTTGTCAACTAATCTCTCAGTGTTAATATTTTTCACCAAACTGCGTCTGCTATTACACTAAACCTATAAATCTAGATTTTGCTGTAGCCACATTCATTTCAACCCTCATCGAAAAATTTTCAATATTCCCATTATTGCCTGTTTCTTCAATCTCAGTGACTGAGCTGATCCTACATACTCTAGCTTCAGTATATCCCATAACTCTTTATCAATTTTGAAACTAGCATGTCTAGCATGTCTCAACAATATTGTCTCACTAACCACTAATCTTATAAAGATAAGAACCTTAAAATCCTTGTCTCTGTCCTGCCTTTGTCAATTATTGATCTATCAAATTTGTTGCTACCTCAATATCAGTTACTCCTCTATTTAATACATCCCAAAATTCACAAATTCTGAGATAACCCTCTACTCTAAGAGCCCATGGTTTATAGTTTTCACCAGTTAAGACTGATATATTTGCCTGTACATTTTGCAAGTTCATCACAGGAAAGCTTGTACCTACCATGGCTTTGATTCAATCTAGGTTATGTGAACTTTGCAGCTCTGATACCACTCTCGTAGGTTGTAGATCGCACCTCCTTCACTTAAACCAAAAACTCAAATGTTTTTTTGGTGGAAGCTTTTCTTCAACAGCTGCTGAACTATATTCTTCTGCTCCAAGAAAGTGAAATATTTCAGAAGACCAACATTCATTTTTAATTTTCTGATTGTAGTCCCTATAATTTGTAAAGAATGTTATCTCTCAAATGATCAATGTATGGTTCTCTCAAGTGTTTTTATGTATGGTTAATCGTTTCAGATTACAACTGTAAGGTCTCTACTAACACTCTAGAAGTGGATTTTCAGAACCAATGTCTGTTTTATCCAACTCTAAGCATTAATATCATAACACAACTCTAAATCAACTCAAGATAAGCATCAAAAATGAAAACAAGTTTTTTTCCAGATAATGATGAAGAATAACTTTTTCATATATCTCTAAGTCTGATACAAGAAGTAAAATGGAGCTTTTCCTATCATCTCTCTCAAAGTTTTTTTCAAGGCTACCTGAAATCAATGGCTAAAATGAAAACTTAAAAAGTAATTTGAGGAACAAGATTTTGACATGTTTATTGCTCTCATTGGTTCAACAAAAAACAAAGACAATGTTGCTGTCTGAAATGTAGCAAACTCTAACAGTATGTCAACTAGTGGTATTAAAGGCTACAGAAATAAAGTTCTAATATTGCAGGGACCAAAAAGGTTGCGTGGAGTACGGACTTGTGCAAACTTGATCACTTTTGATGGTAATTGAAATTTTGGTTTTGAATTCTTCTACTTCGTTGGTTTTGCAAGATTTCTTCATAATTTCATTGAAACTATCTAATTCTGCTTCAGGTTTTCTTCCTTCAACTACTTAGAAAATTCCAACTCTATATTTGCTTCTCATATTCTGTTTCTTCATCTTTCAGGTTTCCATTGCAGCTTGTTTTAGCCCTTCCACTCTTCCTGCTTTGGTCTTCAATCATTCGAACTATATTCCTTTGATCTATGCACTTCTTAATTATTCCCAAGAACATCATCTCTAACTTTCTTAGAAATCTAGAAACCTTTTACTTCTTTTTCAATCTTCCTTCCCTCTTCACCTTGACTTATCTGGCTAAATCTTACACAAGCTTCAGTATAGCATCCTGCATGAAACAACATAATTCAACAGTATTGTAGTGAGAATTTCGTGACAATGTCAATATACTAGCCTGAAAGTAGTGTCAAAGTTTTTTTTAGTGATTCTTAGAGTTAGGATGAGTTTCTTCACACTTGTATATCTCATCTTTGGACCCTAAAAGATTTTTCACGTAATAATTTAGTTTTCAATGTTGAAAGTCTCTTACCAGCACTGCTCCCACTGACTCGTCGGAAATTTCCAAATAAAGAAACAACTCTTTCCTATAAATCAGTGTAGCTACAAGTGGTGGACTTCTCAGATACTCTTTTAGTTCTTTAAAAGCTTTGACAACTTTTACTATCCATTAGAGATAGTTAGGCTTCCTAATGAATCATGTGTTGAAGAACTAATCGACCTCTTGTTGTGTTGCAAGCTACCTTTCTTTTGCAAACACCTTCTTTTTTTACTTCTTGTTGTGTTGAAGAACTTTTGATTCTGTTATTAAACTATGATACTTTGGAGCAGAGTTTGTCTTGTGTTTGCATAAATCGATTGAACATTGATCTTTTCATACATATCCTATGTTCATGGTAAATGTTTTTGCATGATCTATTATGAAGTTGGATATCTTCTTCAAGCTTCTTGAACTCATGGTCCCTATTATCTTCCGTCATGTTTGCAAAATTTCAAGGCTCTACAATTTGTTGTGATTATATTATTTCTTTAAAGAAGAAATAAGGAATAGAGGAGAAAATGTTGACTTAAAGACTTCTAAAATACCCCAGCGTACGTTCTTCCATGAATAAATACTTATTCTATAGTAATCAATAATCATTGATGTGTATATACTTGTCATCAACTTTTAAACCTCATGATATTAACATAGATCAACTTTTAGCTGCAGTGTGGGGTTAATTTTAAGTGTGTTTGTAGGTTGATATTAGTATTGGAGAGGAAGAAATTAGTGAAATCCAACTTTGTAGTGATTCCGCTGGAACTTTCTACAGCTGCTTAGAAGCCGAGCCAGATGATGACGGAGCATTCGACCGGAGTGAAACTGATATTGATCATAACTTCCCCTCCACCAGTGGCCAACATGTCAGTCACCGCCATAATGAGAATCACGATGCACAACGTAGGAGGGATGGCTCAAAAATAGAGGTCAAATTTAATGATGCATTGTACACAACAAAAGAACATAGTTTCCTAGAAATTTTATTTAAGCATAGAGTTCATGAACTTCTTTTGGGCGTATGGGCAGGTATTGGAATTGATATTTTGCCTAGCCAACTCCATCATGGCGCTAATGTTAATAGTTTTCTACCAGCTCTCCTCACAGTACAAGGCCCCTTTTCTATTACTATGCCTCATAATGTCCATGTCAGCAGTGCTGATCAATATCTCGGAACTTGTCTACAAGCTTATAAAAGAGATGGCTATTTGGAAGAGGGTACGTAGCTAGCATGGGGTTCGTGTTGGGTTCTTTCCTTGCATTATTTCCTTGACTTGTGCCTTTGGTCAATTTATTATAACCACGATATCAACTATTTTTTGTACCCCAAGCATGGAAATGCTCCTATTAAAATATCAATTTGGTCTACCATCTTTGCCTTTGGACAGCTTTTTAGTTCATTAAGTTCCAGGATTGCAAAAACTGAAATCATTGTCAACCAAGTTCCGCCCCAGAAGAGCTGTTAACAGTGATGTGATGTAATTTAAGGACATGTTCAATGTGATTGCTCGTTTGTCGTATACTTCTCATCAATAGATCAGTTCAGCTACGGATCATTTTGGTTTAAGCTGGAATTTAATACAAGGTTGTTCGTTTGTTGTATATTTCTTATCAATAGTTCAGTTCAGCTACGGATCATTGTGGTTTAAGTTGGAATTGAATACAAGGTTGTTCGCTTATTGTATAGTTCTCATCAATAGTTCCATTCAGCTACGGATCATTGTGGTTTAAGCTGGAATTGAATACAAGGTTGTTCGTTTGTCGAATGGTTCTCATCAATAGTTCGGTTAAGCTACGAATCATTGTGTTTAAGTTGGAAATGAATACAAGGCAGTTCCTTTATTTCTAGTTTTAACGTTTTGGAAGTAATTAATGTTAATTTAAGGCTGTTTCTTGAATTCTGAAGCTTTTTGCTTTCCTTTGGTCTTTATTTTCCTGGAAGTTGATGGACAGATGAAATGCGACAAGTGACCAAGATTCTATAAGGTTACTTGGTTGTTGAATTAGTGTATGATTTGGATCTTCATTCATCAATGCACTGCATCTCTAACAAAGCTAGTAAGTAACATAATCCCCGTGTCATCCTATTGTTTAATTATGTTATATGATTTTCTTTGGAATATTTTGTTTCTAAATTCAAGGATATGGAATTAAATATTTTGGGTTGAGTTTAATCTAAAGTTGGACTGAAAAATTTTAAACACTGTTTGACAAATAAATTTAAAAATTTAAAATATATGTAAAATTTAAAATGTTCAAGATTAAATTTATTTATTCAAATTTAGATTTGGCGTCCTGTTCATTCAAAATTAAGTGCCTGTTTATATAGGCTTTTGGGAGATTAATAAATACTTTTTTGTACCATGAAAGTCTTTTTTAAAGAAAAATAAGTATTTAGTTATAAAATAAAAAAATACTCCTTTAATAGATATGACTTTTTTAGCAGCTAAAATATAGTTTTTTAAGAAGCTTAATTTTGAAACTTCCAAAAAAAGTCTCTCAAATGGCTTTTCGAGTAGATTTTTCAGATAAATTAATGAGTCCATTTTTAGTTCCTTTTGTCCTTATGTTTTACACATAATTCTCACAATACCCACAAACTCATCTTCCCATTTATTATGTATTTAATTATTTACTCAACTTGAATATTTATTTTTGGATTTATATAATATCATTTGGTTTTTTTATATGTTTTAATATTTATTTTGATATTAGTTTACTTATGTTATAATCCATATAAAAGATGTGGTTAGATATATTTTTATTTATGTTTCGTATGATTTAAAATATATAATAATTAATATATTATGCTTTACATATTGTTTAATATACTTTAAATAATATTTATATGCATAAATAATTTTATTACAAAATAAAATATAGTTAAAATTAAAATATTTTATATTTTTATATTACCAAATAGTCTACTGTATGAAGTTATTTCAACAAAGCTCTTCTTTAAATAATAGTCAAATAGTCAACTGTCTTCTTAAAAAATTCTTTTAAGAAAAGATCTATAGAAAAAAGCTCTATTAACAAAAGCTCTACTAGTATAAACCAAACCAAACATAGGCTAATATGATTTCAAGCCTATTATCATTTTTAATAAAATTATTTATGCTTGATATAATTTATTATTAATAGTAATTATTTTATACATTTAATAATAATAAAATCTTCTACTAAATACAACTTTTCGTTCCACCTCTTTAATAATCATCTAATAAAAATAAAGTTTTATAATAAAATATTTATTGTAATTTTATTTTTGTTTTCTAATTTTCATTTATATTATTTTTAAATAAAAATAAATTTTTATTTAGTTGTTAATGTGGTATAATTGATAATAATTAAAATATTTAATAAAAAACAAAATAATTCTATGAATTAATTAAGTAAACAATTTTATTTTAATATTTTATATAAAATAATTAAATACGTCAAAATTTTGAAATATTTTTATTTTTTAAAAACTCTAAAATTTAAAACTATATCAGGATAATCAAATATAAAGTTCTTTTTTCTTCGTTTTTTATTTTGAGTTTTCAAATTTTAAAATTTTTAATTAAGAGCTCAGACATAATCACGTTTAAGTTTAGTCTGAACTCTTAGCTTAACTCCTTATATAATGAATTAAATACACCCATGAAGGTTATTAAGGTCATTTTCCCTTACATAACTACCAAAGGTAGTTAAAGGTGTAGCATTTAAAAAACAACGATAGAACAGATATGAGATATCTAAAAAGAAAATGAAAACTTCTGACAGAAGAAGAGAAAACTTTTGAACGAAAAAGAGAAGGCAGTAAAATTTCTTTGTTTTATATGCATGTGAACATATCCTGTATGATATGATCTTTGCGTTTATGTTTTCTTATGTTTATTTTTCTAACATTGATATTAGAGCACGGTTGTATTTTTTTAATGCATGCTAACGAATTTGTGTTAAACTTTATATGAATTTGTCATCAAGTTTTGCACTATTGTTATACATTACCTTGTCTTCTACGGTTGTCTTCTGTGCCCACTATTGGTGTTTTAATTTTTCTTTCATTTTTAATTTTTTGTTTTTTTCCCTTCCTTCCTTTCATGAAAATCCAATCTAACCGAAGAAAAATATAATAGTTTTATGTTTGATGTCTAGTTTTGCATTTTTCGTTGTTGTGTGGTTTTTTGGATTTTCTTTTGTTGTGTGGTTTTGTTATAGTTTTACACTATTTACCAAAAACAAGAATCCAAAGATAGCAGTAACGAGAGAAGGAAGAAAAGAATAAGAAAGAAGAAGTAAAAAAAGAAGAAGAAGAAAACGAAATGCAAGAAGAGAACAATGAGGCACGTGTGAGGCATAGAAGACACTTCAAAAGTTGCCTCTAGTCTTTTATATATATATATAATATAAAAGACTTTAACAAATAGTTTTTTTAATATGTTTTAAATTAAATGTAACATAAAGAATTAGAAATATGTTTTCTAATTTACTCAAACTAATTAATTTTGTTAAATAAGTTTCAAATTAAAATTAAAAAAACTAATTTGTTTAGTTAAAATTAAAAAGGAGTTTCATTAGAAATTAGTTTCTAATTAAACTAAGAAAAATTGATTAGTTCTATTATAATTTAAATTAGAAATAAGTTTCTAAGACAATTTGAATTATTCATATGTGAATATGATTATATTAGAAGTAAATTTCTAATTGGTTAGAAATTAATAGCATAATTTGATTAGTTTAATAAATTGTTAATAAAACAATTAAACAAAAAATCCTTTATTTCCATATATAACATTAAGTTCAATATGTGTTAGACAAAAAATAATTTTTTATTTTTTATACTCTTCTGATTCCTGAAAATTTTTTTCCAGGAAAGTACCTATTATTAAGCAAACACCTAAGTTTATTCGATGTGAGGCATAGAAGAGACGAATTGGCAGCATGATCGCGCGGCTTATCGTTCAATTAAGAATTGATCCTCGGAAACCGGTCAAATAAAATTTTTACCAAGGATTGCAATACAGGATGCAACCTCGGGTCGACT
>JANTNU010000007.1:16460348-16470403 GCA_024752395.1 Erythroxylum havanense | reverse complement strand
TTGTTTACTTTTATTCAACAAAACCAATGAGATACTTAAAAGTAATTTAATGAAAACACTAATTGTGTTTGTCTCTCACATGCATTATAACTTTTAAAAAAATGTATCCTAACTTAGGGGTCATTTCTAAATAACAATCATATAACTTTAAGGCTATCATGAGGAAAAATCAATATATGGATCATAATATTTATGAGTTCAAGCACAAATCAAAAATTCCATCATCATATATTTTCTTACACCCCCACCCCCCCAAAAAAAAATCATACTTTGTCCCCAATGTATGCATAAGATGCTCACAGGTCATAATAATAATTAACAAAAAAATAAAGCACAAAGTAGAATATTCCCCTGAGTTGTGAGCAATTGAAATGAGATGTATGTAAGTGTGTGGCCACATTTGCTGAGTATTCTATGGGCGGCTTAGTGAGTCTGCTAGGCATGGGGTTGCTTGTTAAAAAAGAAACAAAATAAATATAGGGTTTTACTTTTTTGACCTTTTAAAATATTTTTAAAATTTTATTTTATAAACAAAATTTTTATTTTTTAAATAATATATTTTTAATTTTTATTAAAAATTTTACTATTTTCTTTAAAATCAAACAAACTACTAACATGTATAAGGTGTCATCATGCCTTATGAATGTTAGTATTTTAGAATTTTAGGCATTCCATTCCAAAAAGCTAAATCGTATAAGGCATGATATCATCTTATGAGATTTAATATTACAGAATTTTAGGAGTTTTCATTACAAAAAGTTTAATCGCATAAGGCATGATCTTGCCTGATGAGATTTAGTATTTTGGAATTTTAAGTCTTTGATACTGAAAACTGAATTACATAAGTGGGATCATGCCTTATAAAATTTAGTATTATGGAATTTTAAGACTTATTTCTCCCTTAAGCCAATAAAATTAACTTCTAAAAAACAAGCAAATGAAAAATATATATAATTAAAACATAACTATTGAAAACTATCATATTTTGGGTTACCTCAGAAAAAGCACAATTGTTTAACATTGTTCTGCTCGATAAAACATTTTATTCTCAAACTTGCACTTATTGGAGAAGTGTCAAATTAATATCCACTACATTTGAAAGTGTGATCTCCTTATAAAATGGTTTCAATCTATGTCCGTTCCTTGGTATTTAAACTTTTTATTTCCAGTACACAATGAAGAAATATATTAGTGACATTAAAAGAACGAAGACATCTAAAATGTAACTACTTGACATAAGCTTTAATCGAGAATTATATAATAACATTTTTGTGCTACCTCAAATTGTTTCCTCATGATCGTATTATCATTGAATAATTTTGTTTTTTCTTTGTAGATTATCAAATTCTCGTAAGAATCCAACATTAGTTCCTCTAGCTCTTGTAATTATAATTTCCTTGCCTCCCTATCTTTTATCAAATCCATGTTTACAAATCCATTTTTTATTGTTGGGTTGAGTCTTTCTAGTGTTTCCCTTATTGGCTTAACTTTTTTTTTTCTTGTCCTTTAATTAACCCTTTTGAGATGATTACATGTAGAGACACTCCTTCACTAAATGGACAAGCTCAGGTAATTAGGTAGGGACTTCAATTCTATCTTCGAATGTTGCTCATTCATGTCCAGTTTAGCATTAAACTTTGACTCATCATCATCTCTTTCTTCTTTAAAAATAACTCGCACAATTGAATCGATATTATCTATATGATAGATGGATTGAAAATCATTAGTGTACTTCATTCCTTTAAAAACATTGAACTTCATTATCTCTCCATCAAAATTAACAAAAAGAGTACCCTCGTCCACATTAATTTTCATTTTGGTCGTCTTCATAAATAGCCTTCCCAATAAAATCGAAGTCAAATGGTCAACACTATCCCCAACCGTTTTCAAGATGCAAAAGTCTACTAAAAATACCAAACTGTTAACTTGGACTAAAACATCCTCTATCACACCAATATGACACACATAAGAACAATTAGCTAGTTAAATAATCACATTAGTTTCTTACAAAAAAATTATATTTAAAGATCAGTAAATGGAGTATGACATGACATTAACAAATCCACCTAATTCTAGCATGGCATACTCAATTTTCTTATTACCAATTACACACAGAAGTGCAAACATATTTGGATCTTTGCATTTTTCTAGTAATTTTTGTTGGGTCCCGACCTTCGAAACCCAACTCTTGACCATAATGACGTGAGAGTATTCCAAAACAATCTCCTTAACAATCATTGATTTCCTCTTCATGCTCTGATACCATAACTGTTGGGCACCATTTCCGAAACCCAACTCTTGACCATCCTGATATTGAGCATATTATTTTCCTATAGGGTCATTTCCATGAACCCTTATTAAGTGTCTTCCACAAGGGTGGCATGCTCATAACAGTCAAACATCAAAACAAACTTATTACTTCAACTTAACCATTTTGCAAGGAAGTCATTATGAATATACATAACTGAACTACTTCAATCTATCATTTCATTTCTAAAGCAACAGAGTTTGAAAAACTTTATTTACATATCAAAAGCCACACCATTGGCTTATTAAAAAAAACAAAAATAGCAATATTGAAGAAATTCCCTTTGGCTATTGATCATTTGATCTCTTAACTATCACCCGAAAATGGGATAGAAAGGGGGTGAGCTCAAAAGCTCGTGGGTAACAGCTTATAATGGAAAAATAAGCAAAACCTTTGAAACCATTTTACTTGTCATAGAAAATTTTTATTGAGTTCATCAAACACATGTTTCTTAAACTTTCAGCCAAAAATCCACTAGATACAAAACATGAATGCATCAAACTTGTTAACATAACATAAGTACATAAGCACATCAGAATGGTTTGGGTAGATCCATAAACATAACGCATTACACATTTCTATATAATGGTCCTGTATAGTTGTAAACTTGAGAGAATCCCTGATGGAGCTTCGTGTCACTAACAGGCAGGTGGGAGAAGCCTTTAACTTGGTCAATATGCACGTGACATTCTTAAGGGACTACCACAAACCCACATAACATATATTTCATAACTTGTAACCTTGTTTCTTAAAATGGCACTTTTTAGAAAACTTGCTTTTCATATACTTACTATATTTTGAAAACCATTTCCAAAAACATGATTTCATAAACATGTATTTTTTTCCAAAGAGAAATCCCTTTTAAAGTCTTTTCATCAATCATCAACACAATTCATATAGCAAACATATAGCAATTTTACAATTTATTCAAAAGTAATAAATGCAACACTTATGATGCAATTGGAAACATTAAGCTTTCTTGATTCAAAGAAAACGTTTAGTGGCTTATTTACTCTATTATAAACATGTAACCACCTTGATTTCTTTGCTTATAGACTTGCTCAAAATATGTCTCTCCTCTTGCCTCTGTTGACCCCTTTATACAACAACAAAAATCTCACTCAATAGGGCTTTTAATTAAAAATATCTCACAACTCAATCATTAAAATTGGTTCTAAAATACTTAACCCAAGCATTTTCTAAACTTCATGAACAAAAATCCTTCCACAAATCTAAAAGTTTTAAAAGGATCTTACCTTCATTCTTCATCAAATGAAGGGATCTTTAGCTCAAAGGGAAGCTCTTCTCTTTCTCTACTTGTTTCCCTTCTTGAACAACCTCAAAATCTCTCTTAAAGGATAATACAATTGAAACCCTAGCTTATTTTCTCTTGTTTCTCTCCTTCTCTTCTTCTCTTCGTATTTCTCTCTCTTCTTCATGACACTCTCTCTTTTCTCTCTTCAATTTTCGTTCTTCTCTCTTCTTAAAATGCAAGACAACACTTCTTCTTCCAATTATACTCCTAATGATTGAGAATTGTTCACTTTGTCCTTCCATTTATGCCTTATGTCTTTTATACTTAAGTGTCTTGCCAAAAGTACCCTTGAACATTCTGACATAACACTTTCTTCTAGGAAAATGTTTTCTCATTGTCTTAAGTTTCTAATGACACCAAAATCAATCCATTTGGTTCAGAGCTCTAAAAGTATTTCTCCAAACATTTTTGGATTGTTCTTATATTGAAATAGTACACTATACTTAAATTCCTCCCATAAATTAAAAGTACTAAAGACTGAATTAGATTTTGATTTCTTCAAATCATTTGTATCTCTATGTCTCGAGTTTATCTTGACATAGGAATCATCTTATTCAGAGCTATATCGATGAAGATATTATCAAAATATCGAAGTATGTTCAGTAAATATCCCATTCATACTCTTCTAACTGATACCCTTACCTTGATTCAATCAATCCTTTTTCAAAACAGAATCAAAAGCTATAACTTTCATTGAGAGGTAGAAAAATGCAAATAGAATCTATTGGTATAAGATTCACCTCATTTGGAGGTCAGATGACAAAGTTACGACTGAAAGAATCAAACATAGTTTTCATCCTCAATCATACAGAAGCTATCTTGGGACAAATGACATAACTCTCTCTATAAATGTTAGATTAAAATCATATTAGGATGGTTTCAAATAGGACTTTGAGATCTACAACTTTTATGAAGGACTTGAAAACAAATTCTATCATCTGAAGGATTTTTTTCAAAAATGGACCAGATAATAGGATAAGACGAAACCAATCAAAAAAGCAGGCGAATTGAAAAAGTAGACAAATTGGGAAAATTGTCATAACTTTCCCTACAAATATCAGATTAAGGTTTTCTTTAAATGGTTAGAAAGAGGACTTTGAGATCTACAAATTTCATGAAGATCTTGAAGACAAATTCTATCATATAAAGGGTCAAAAATGGAGCAGACGATAAGATCAGATAAAACTAAACAAAAAAAACAGACGAAGTGAAAAAGCAGACGAATCAAAAAGCAAACTAAGCAGAAAGCATATGAATTAGAAAGCAGATGAAGCAAAAAGCAAAAGAAGCAAAGAGTAGACGAAGCAAAAAGCAGACGAAGTAAAGAGCAGACGAAGCAGAAAGTAGACAAAGCAGAAAGTAGACAAAGCAAAGAGCAGATGAAGAAAAAAGCAGACGAAGTAGAAAGCTGACTAAGAAAAAAGCTGACGAAGAAAAGAGCAGACGAAGAAGAAAGTAGATGAAGAAAAGAGCAGATGAAGTAGAAAGCAAACGAAACAGAAAGCAAATGAAATAGAAAGCAAACGAAGCAAAAAGCAGATGATAGCAAGAAATAGACGAAGCAAAGAGGCAGACGAAGCAAAAATAGACGTTAGCAAGAAACAGAAGAATCAAAGAGGCAGACGAAACAAAAGGTAGACGAACCAAAAGCAGACGAAGCAAAAAGTAGACGAAACAAAAAACAGATGATAGCAAGAAACAGATGAAGCAAAGAGGCAGACGAATCAAAAGGCAAACGAATCAGAGCCAACTTAAGACAAAGCAAAGTCAACTCAAGACGATGCAACTCTTAAGACGAAGTGGAGTCAACTTAAGATGAAGCAAAGTCAACTTAAGATGATGCAACTCTTAAGACGAAGCTTAGTCAACTTAAGACGAAGGAAAGTCAACTTAAGACGATGCAACTCTTAAGATGAAGCGAAGTTAACTTAAGATAATATGATATCATCACAGACGATATGACGTCATCACAGATGATACATCTTTACAGACGAAATGACGTCATCACAAATGATGTGACGTCATCACAGGCGATGTATCTATGCTCCTAAGCATCTCCTCTTATAAGGATCATGACTTTCAACTCTGATGTCCAAAAACTTCGTACTATATACCATTGGAAAGCTAAAAGAAAGACCTACAACTGTCTAAGGCACATTTGCCTAAATCAGCCTAGATTAATCCAGATTTTCTCCTCGAATTTTAGAACACGAATTTTACATTCATCCACCAATTTAGTACAACCAATTGTCAACTTCATGACAAATTTTGAGATTCTTTAAGATAGAATTTAAATTTGATGTCTTCATAAGAAATGTGTCCATATGTCTCTAGCTTAATCCAAATCAATAATCATCTCGTTTGGATAACTAGAGAAAAAGTTATGGCTAAAAGACTAAAGCATACTCATTGAACATTTTCCAAATCAATCACCAATTTTGTTTCCAAATCTTTCCTTAACACAACTCATACTAATATCACCTTTTCTACTTCATTTACTCCCCATTCTCAACTTCATTTCAATCAATATCTTCCATACAGAAATTATAGTCCATGATTAATCATGAACACTGATAACAAAACACACACACACACACACACACACACACACAGATATATATATTCTTCGTCAACTTACTACACGTATTCAATTTCATTTTTGTTTTCATTTTACTTCTAACTTTCACCCTAATTCTTCCCATTTCATAATCTTTTATCCACCAAAAACACCAAAGCAAATCATGAATCTATCCACATTTCTCATTCACTACTTCACTCTTATCTATCATTTCTAATTGAAGAATTTTCTTCATTTGTTCTTTACTCATGACTAATCACCAAGTCTCTCATTTAATACTTCTAATCTTCTAAGAAAAAGTTTGGGGTCCAACAATTTCCTATTTATCACAGCTGATACATTTTTACGCAAAATTATTCTCTCCTTATCCTTCAACCTCCTTTTATTTATGAATATTTCTTTTAAGAACTTTGCATACTTTATAATTTTCTTGATGGATTTACGAAGTAGTTTATTGATTTCTACCTTTTTAAAGGTTTCGCAGACCTCTATTTCATGTTTCTCTTCTTTTGATTTATCCAACTTGTAAGGGAAAGGAGATACACGTGTGTGAGTTAATATTAGTACAGATAAATCAACTTTTTACCTTTATTGATTCTTGATTTAGAGGTTAATCTTTCTTTTCTCCTTCTTCATACTTTTCTACCTCCATTGGTAATGAAGATTCGGATTGAATTTCCTTCCCACTTCTCATTGTCATTGAACTCACATTCTTTTCAGAATTCACCATCATTTGTGAAGGTAATTTTCCTGATGTTTACAGTTCCAACTTATTAATCGAGGTGGATAATTGAGTAATATGCTTTTTTAAGTTTTAAAGACTTGCTCTTGTTTCCTATTGAAATTATTGAGTATTAGTAGCAACTACCTTAATAATTTCATCCAAGGACACACCTGAATTTGAAGGTTGAGATTGTGCATATATAGGGGCTTAAGGTTGTCTATTGAAATTGTGATGTTGATATCTTTATTGCCCTCTTTGATTTTCATGGCTAAAGTTTGAATGATTCTTCTATCCTAGATTAGAATGATTGGTCATATTTTCGTTGAGGTTAACTAGGAAATCTCCTTATTATGTTAGCTTCTTAAAAGGAGTCTTGTTGGAATTTGGAGCACATATTTATAGGATATCTAAAGAATGAGCTTATTCCATACACTCATGTCGATTGTAATTGACGTACAACCATTTGACGAATTAAAGTAGTTAAATCTAAAATTTTACCCTGAAGGTTTGTATTACTTTCCTCATTCACACACTTAACAACTCCATTCATCCTTATCACGAACTATTACAAATTTTTATCCCTATTCAATATAAATTGTCTGGTTGTTTTCAGTGTTTTGTTTACTAAAACTCATCCACTAGCTGCATGTACCATACTCATATCCATTGGTAATAGCTCTTCATAAAACTACTGAATCAAAAGTTGGCTAAGAATATGATGCTATGGGCAACTAGCACATAACTCCTTGAACCTCTCCCAATATTTATACAATGTTTCTCCAATGAATTGTCTTATCCCACATATCTTCTTTCTAATGTTAACTGCTTGTGATGTAGGAAAGGACTTCTCCAAGAATAAATTTTTCATCTCATTTCTTGTTGTCACTGAGCCAGAGGTAAGATAATATAGCCAATCGTTTGCCTTATCTTTCAATGAGAATGAGAAGGTTCTAAGATTAATTTTTTCTTTAGGCACTCCAATTCATTCTAGAGCAAATACTAAGAAATTCTTTCAAGAGTTTCAGCAGATCTTCACCTTGTAGACCATGAAAAATAGTGAGTAAGTGAATCGAACTAAATTTCAATTGAAATTTACCTCATCATCTGGAAATCGTATGCATGAGTGTTGTTGATTCAAAATTGGTGCCACTAACTCCCTTAGTGTTCTAGTATTAGGATTTTCTATCTTTTCTTCAACTTTTTGGAAATTAAAATCTTCACCAATTGTTAGATCTATCTCAATGTTCACTTTTGAAAGTGAATGACCACTTCTTTGCTTAGTCTCTTTCCTTAAACATCATGTTGTCTTCTCAATTTCTTTGTTAGATTGTAATTTACCTATCTAAGAAGAATGAGTTATACAAGAAAAGAGATTAGCACTAAATTATAAAATAACATAAGAAAAACTATGAAAATAAAATCCCTAACACGATGCCAAAATTTTAATCAAATTTTCGAGGCCCTTAAAATTAATTATGACTATTTAAATTGTTTTAATAGTTGTGGAAAACGGTTTGAGCATTATATTATACTTGGTGGTACCAATCGGTTACCTTACTAACTAGAAAATGGTACAATATTTAGTAATTTTGTACTATGAGTCAGTATCGAAATATCAGTGACTTATCAAACTGAATTGTAATTTTTTAAAAATTTGGAATAAATTATAAATTTTTAAAACATTATCTCTAAAGTTTAACCTATCCCACCCCCTTCCCCACCCACTCCTAGCTGCTTGCACCTTTGCTTTTGCTCTCACCACTCACCACTCACCTCTCTTGCCTATGAAGTGCAGTCATTTGCTCACCTCGCCTCACCTACAAATTGCAATCATCTACTCACCTCGCCTCGCCCTTCCTTGACTGTGTAGTTGCCTCAAAGTCCCACCTCTGCCACTGTTACCTCGACCTTACCGACACTAAGAGGAGTCGTAAACTTCAAGCCTCAAGGTTATAAAATGCAAATTAGCATTCACAATTATACTGTGTGTAGTGTGTTGATTTGTGTTGTGTTTTATTAATTGTTAAGTTTTAAATTAATTGAGTAGTTGTTGTATGTATAAGTGACTTATAGTTGTGACTTATGAGTTTAAACTTTGCATTTTGGAAATTGAGGATAATAGTTTGTTGGATACTAGAATGTATAGATGTGTTGGTTTTGTTTGAATTTTGGAAATTGAGCAATTAAATTGAGGATTTTATATAGAATTATAGTATTTGAAATTTTTGATGTTTTATCATTTGTGTTGTTGAATTATGGAAATTGGGGATTCAATCATTCAATACAAAATTGAAGTTTATGTTAGTGTTTGAAATTTAAGAAATACTAAATTAAATTTTGGTCTTTATTATAAATTAGATTATATATTATAAATTGATTTTGTAATATACAAAATAGGTTAGTTAATTTAGGTTGAATTATGTGATTACATTAATTAATTTAATGATGTGAGTTTATGATAGTTAGATATAATCACAGAAAATGAGTTACAGTTATGAGTTTATAGTTAACTTACCTAATCATACAAAATGAGTTATAGTTATAAATTTATGTAATCATACAAAATAGGTTATGTATGTGAGTTTATGTTTAAATCATATCATCACACAAAATGAGTTTTATTTATGACTTTATGGTTAAATTATGTGATTACACAAATTCAGCTATATATATGACATGTGTTTGTGGTTAAATTATGTAATCATACAAAATGAGTTATAGTTGTGAGTTATGGTTGAAATATGTAATCATACAAAATGGTTATAATTGTCACTTTATGGTAGAATTATGTAATTAAACAAAATGGGTTATAATTGTGAGTTTTGACTTTCTGTTTAAATTATGTAATCACACTAAATGGATTATAGTTGTGAAAATGTAGCAATCAGTGTATATATTTAAAGTTTGGTTTCTTAGATCTAATGTGCTTAATCATCAAAGTTTCTAAAGGAATGATTCATATAAGTTTATAAAGGTCACTTGCATGTATATATCATACGATTGTTAAGAAACTGTTGTTGCTTTATTTTTGTTGGACCCCGAATCTTGAGTGAAAATTAGAAATATGAAAATGAAATAAAATGAGTGTTTTTGTATATGAATTGTGTTATAGATGATTATGATATTAGAA
>JANTNU010000007.1:16443716-16460248 GCA_024752395.1 Erythroxylum havanense | reverse complement strand
ATTTGATAATCCGATTCGTATTTGCTTCACTTTTGATTTTCGCGTTTGTCTATACGTATGTTCACGATTCACGATTCACGATTCTTAAGTAAGCAAGAGGGTTGGGGTTCGGACCCGGATTCGGGGCCCAACAATTTTTCCTTGTTATTATACATAACTTGATTTTGATACGAAGTTATTATGTTAATTTTAATATGTGTCTTCACTTATTTTTAAAGATAAATAGAGGAAAGTTTAAGTACACCTGATAATTTCGTTACTTCAGGTATAGGGAGATTCAATGATCCAACTTGGGCTCATGCTAGATTGGTTTCTGGAATGACAAACCATACTATTTGTTTGTATTGTAACAAGAATTTGAGGTGGGGGAATCACCAAATTAAAGAAGCATTTAGCTAGGATAAAAAAGTTATGTGGATCCTTGAAAAAAAATGAGTCATGATGTGAAATGACAATTGAAGACTTTGCTTGAAGAGTATCTGTATGAGAAAGATAGAAGACATATATTGAACTACGAAATTGGTAATGGAAGTTATTTTATTAGTATTCAGGATGATAGTAGGGATGATAAAGGTGGCAGTATTCCTACCCAATAAGAAGGAATTGTTACACCTGATGTTAGGAAAAGAAGAAGAAAACTATCAATTTTTTTGAGCTATGAACAACTCTTGAAACTTAACCTTCAATCTGTAATGCCTTACAATCTAAAGGAGTGACTCATAATGTGGACACGACAATAACTAGATGGTAGTATGATTCAAGTATAACATTCAGTGATACCCAATCTTATTATTATCAGTCTATGGTCGATGCTATTGCCTCTTACAGTCTAGGATACAAAACTGCCTCAATTGATATCTAAAGAGGTAAACTTCTAATCAACTTTGTTTAAGAAAAAAAAGTTATTTGAATGAAAAAAGAATGGCTTGGTCTACTTTTGAATGTTCAATCATGTGTGATGGTTGGATAAATAGAAAACATGAGTCTATTATTAATTTTTTAGTTTTTTCTGTAAAGGGGACAATATTTTTAAAGTCCTACTATTACAAGATTTGTAACTATTTTCTTATCACTGTAGTGTTTTATTCTGATAAAGAAGGGGTTGAGACAAATATTTCCAAGTGAGTTGCATCTCAGTATGCTAAGTCTAATGTTGGATTGGAGGTTTCTAAAATTATACTTGAAGATAACAAATTTTAGTTTCAATGTCAATTTGTCATTCAAGTTTGCAAGCCTTTAGTGAAGGTACTTCATCTGACTGAAAGTAATGAGAAGGTAGCAATAGGTTAGTGTTATGATACAATAGAGAGGGTGTAGGAAACAATTGAGGCCAATCTAAAAAATAGACCTTCTTTATACATACCTTATCTTGTAGTCGTCAATGAGAGATGAGAAAGGCAACTTTACTCTCCATTGTTTACTCATGGGGCATTTTTTAATCTTAGTATCTATTTCAGACCAAGTTTTACAAACAAAGCTAAAGTTAATAGGAGAATGCTATTAACTATTATAATAATTGTTACCCATGAGATGATGCAAGACTCATGAGCTCACAAATGGAGATTTATAAGGATATTTCTAGTGATTTTGGGATCCTAATTACTATTTGCCAATGAGACAAACTTAATCCAGGTATATTTTTTTCACTTTGTTAGTTCTTGAAAATTAATCATCACTTTATTTTCTTTATAATGCTACTTTTATTGTCTTATAATTTCTTAGTGGGACCAATTTGAAAGCAGCGTTCCAGAATTGCAAACTATTGTAATTCAAATTTCGAGTCAATGTGTAAGTACAACATGGTGTGAAAGGAATTAGAACATATTTAAATTCATCAATTCCAAAACAATGAACAGATTGGTGTACAAAAGATTGAACAACTTGATCTTTGTTTAATACAATTTAAAGCTTCGGGAAAGGTTTGATATTATCATTATTAAGTTGTATATAATTTCTTAGTAATTTAATTTAATTTGTTTGTTATGACTCTTAATATAACAAGTCGTTATGTAGATTCAATTTACCTTGACAATATCAATTTTTTGGTGGATCGAGCTTATAAGAAACTGAGTTTGATAGATGAAAGTGACTTGAAAGATAATCTTGGATAAGAAAGTAGTGACATGTTATTTGGAACAATAAATTTGAATGACGGTGATGATGAGGCTCCTCTCAATAATGAAGATTTTGTATTAAATGAGAATTAGGTTCAATGTGATTTGAGTAGGCATTCAATTGACTAAAGTTTTAGGTTTTCATTTCTCCCATTCTTTTAATTTCACTTATATTTGATGTATATGTTAAACTCTATATATGCAATATAAATATAATTATAAAAGTTCTTGGTTAAGGTTTTATTTCTAGTTGGTTGTATCTTTGGCACAAGCTCTTGTTGTAAATTGTAATAGTTAGAGAGCTATGAATTTTTATTATTCTTTTTATTTGATAATTTCATGTAAATATTATTTATTATACAATGAAATTGAAACATTTTAAATACTTTGTATTGTCCTTAATTTTATATTTGTATGATAATTAAATGATCTTTTTTTATATTACATATGATTATTATTTATATATGAAATATTTGAAAAGTAATACTAATAAAAATAGATTATTTTTATTTCAAATTTATATTATTATGATTTTTGGAGACATGGTTGATGTAAATTATAAATTATATAATACAACATTGATGGACTATTTTGCCATTTTAAAAAATTTAGGGACTATTTTATAAATCTTAAAATTACCAGAAATAACCCAGTATTGATTGATACTGATACAATATTGTACCTTAACCAAATTCGATATTGGTACTGTTTTGGGATTCATAACTTTAGTCGTAGAACCATGTCCAATCCTAAGAGAATTAAAAACTAATTTCTTAATTTCAATTGACAAAACAAGGCGGGGATTTATGATTAATTAACTAATAAACTCAATTTAACAAGGAATTAAAATAATTAACTAAATATAAAATTGAAAAATTGAAGAGTACTTAACTTCGATTCAAAGGAAATATCTCATCTAATTATAACATTAATCATTGGTTTAAAAAGAATAATTTTCACAATTCAAGCTATTAGTTGAAAACATATTAGGACAACTATAATAAGTCTCAAATTTTACTAAATTCATTAATTCAAACTCAACATTCATACTAAAAATTACCATCAATTGGTTGAGTATAATAACCTTACATATCAATTAAATGATAGCAATAAACTTAATAAAAAAGACTAAATTCAATTAAATAATTGAGATAGTTACATTTAGTTTTCTTATTTCTCATAAGTTAAATATGCAAATTTATAACTAACATATTTGCTACTTGTATCAATCTTTCATGACAATTACGGATTACTAAATTTACGAATAGCTATAGAATAACCAACATTAAATTAATTTATTAGATTAATCAATATTAATTATTCATAAAATATAAGAAAACAAAACCAAAAATACTTGAATTAAAATATGTAGAAATGTTGGTTGTGTTTTGTCTTCTTTCCTACTTAAAACCTAGCCTCCTTATATATTGCAAAGATTCCTATCTAAATAAATCTAAATTCTTCATAATAGGAATGGAAATAAGTTTCTTTGAATTCAAACTCTTGGAATGAATAAAACATTAAGCATGATCTCGCCTTATCCATTACAGTAATGTGTCCACTTTTCCAAAATTCGTGATTTTGACCAATACTGCTTCAATTTGATATAATCTCCACTCTTAAAACAAAATAATATTAATTTTCCTATTTAAGCACCAAAATATAGTCACAACAAAATAGATAATTCCAATTAATATAATCAAATAATATCCTATCAGTTATCTATTAAATAATTCATTCAAACTTTTCTTTTGATTAATTACTATAATTTTCTCTTTAATAAAAATTGTATTTTACTTTTATTTATTAAACTACACTTGGGCCAATGATAAAGTAATTCTTTGCTTTTGTAGAATATTTAAATTTTAAATTACTTTTTTTGAACATTGAAATCTTATGCCTTTTAATCTCTTTGGATATTATTTTTTTCAAAGAAATTTGATTTAAAGATTGTTTTTGATATAATTTAAAATAATTTTCATTTTATATCATAGATTTTTTATTTATTTTTATTGAAAATTTTAAAATGTCTTGGTATGAAGAGTATAGTTAGTGTAAAATATCATGCCTATTAATTTACAAGCTCAATATTTTTGTCATACTAAATATCAAACTATTTACTTTCATTTAATTTATTGGCTTAGTCAAAAATATTACTTTTCTACAAAAATTATTTAAAATATTATTTGTAACATAATTAAAGTTCTTATATTTTTATATAAAAATTTTCATCTATTAAAATATTATATTAGAAAAATAAAAGTTGTTGATATGCTTTTTTTGTTATTTATTGCTATTAAATTATTAAATATTGATCCAATTAACTCAAATTAAATCAAATTTTCTTGAATTAGTTTCGTTTAATTTGAACCTATTATTCATTTTACCTTAAATTTAAAATTAGCACTGATTTCTTGTTAAATATGGAAATTTCTTCAAATTTTCAATATTAATAAAGCAACTAAAAAGCTATTTAAATATTGAAAAATTGGAACAAGATCCAATCCTATAAAAAAGCAAAATAAGAAATAAACTTTTTTGTTTGATTTATTGAAAGTCAATATCGCTTTAAATTCTATAACATGATTTGTTGGGCCCGAGTCTCGTTACTTATTACAAGATGACAAAACGGATGGTCAGGTAAAGATCATGGAAGCGGGAAGTTAAAAGCAGTCAATTTGTAAGGAAAATTTTAGCATCAGCATTGGCAGGTTTACTGTGGCAAAATATATGTTCACGGCGGTAAAACTGAGGAATCAATTCCAAAGACCATTCGGGAAAAGTTCGTCGCGGCCAACGCTTGTCTTCGCCGCAATGAAGGTCTAAGGTTGAGCGAACGCATCCTTTGTGACAAATACGCCATGATGAAAGTTTGGCTTCGCTACAGCAAAGGTTCAAGGTCAAGTCGATGTACCCTTTGGGACAAATACGTGGCGAAGCGAAGTCCCCATATCAAAACCAAGTACCTCAAGGGAAAAATATGTCGCAGTGAAGTTACAAAAATTTTACACAAAACACCCTTCGGGAAAGGTTCGCTGCAACCAAAGTCACACCTTCGTGGTGGCAAAACCTCCGAATCACGACCCAGAACCTAACAATCCAACTCTATCATGCACTTTCATTTCCAAACCCAACAATTTAATAACTCAACCAAAAGGTAAATATAAACATATGCAAAAGAAACTTCTTCAATTCTCAATCTCATTACTAAGACAAAATAGAGTTTGAACAAATCTTTAGTTACATATCAACAACTATATCACTAACTTGATACAAAATATAATGGATGATCATGTTTGATATGCTTATAAAACTATCCAAAAAAATAGACACTAATTTAGTTACAAAAGTTGCTATCTCTATTTCAGAATTTCCAAACTTCGCAAGGATCAACGATCTTCTCGTTTTACACCTGAGGAGTGAAAAATAATGGGTTGAGCTACAATCTCAGTGGCTAATATATCTATAGCCATTAGTAATGAGCCACACAAATCAAACACATATATATATGTATATCAATATATATATACAACTATATCTCATTTAGTCTAGCAATTCAACCATCAACAATTCTAGCTCAAAACTCATGATTTAAGGAAGCTATCACATAACACATAACATGTATATTTAAACATCAAACATAACACTCAAATGTTTCATACTTGACAAATCAATGATGAAATGCACAAACAAATGGTTTGAGAGTCTCATAGGTCGAAATGGAAAAACCGAATTTTACACCATAAACAAAATGAGTCCATTCTTAGGATCTCATATGCCACAAGTGGCTAACCAGAAGAAAGCTTTAAGTTAACGTGCACATGACGAATGAAATGGTTTCTCTCTTGCCCAAACACAAGCAACTTCTCATGCTTAATTCATTTCATCTTATGCTCATATTTTCATGCTTCTCATGCTTTTTTTTTCCCTCTTTTGATTCATACAAAATGTCATGGCATCTTTCAATGCATAACATGGTAATAACTCATGACACATTTTCTCCATAATCACAATAATTCAAGATAACAATTAATCATACAAGCAAACAAGAAATTTAACCATTATCACAATAACTATAAACATATTACCCACCTAAATTGCTTGAAAATCCAAGTTCAATTGTGCCTTTCCTCTTGCTCTTGGATAGGGTTTTCTTAGTTTCCTAAAACAAACCAAATTTTCATTCAACCCACATTCAAATGAAAATTCATATCAATAATCAAAATAATAAATTTGAGCTTAAACTTAACCTACCCATAATCCCTCTAGGTTAGAAAAACCAAAACTTAGTTTAGAAATCAATGAAAAATCAAAATGGGTTCTCTTCTTTCTTCCAACACAAACTCATTCTCTACTTCTTTTTCTACCCAAACAAGAAGAAAAAAAATGATAAATTTACTTTAAGCTTAACCCAAATCTTCTTCCTTCTTCGTCCTCCACAATTTCTCTCTTCTTTCCCTAGCTTCCACGTTTTTTCTTCTTCTCTTCTTTCTTTCTTCTCTCCATTTTCTCTTCTTTTCTCTTCTCTCCCACGATTTCTTCCTCTTCTTCTAATTCAAGACAACATTTTATTCTTGTCTTTCCAATTATACCCTTCATTTGTCTTGTTCTTCCAATTTTGCCCTTGTTTTAATGTAATGTCCATTTTCACCCTTCTTTTGTCTCTTATGAGCATTACACTAATTTAATTCTAACATCTCTATTTAATAACTCTAATTTCTACTCATACTCAATAAATTAATGACTAAATTCTAAGAAAATAAAATAAAATAAATCAATGAATAAATAGATAAATAAATAAAAGAAAAGAAAATTTTGGGGTCTAACATGATTAATATATATATATATATATTAAAAAATCATTAATTATAATTCGTACGTTATTGTGAAGCTTGATTCTTTTCTTGTTACTTCCTTCGAATTCTTTCTAAAATTGGCTCATATCAACCATTATAGTTGCACAAGTGTTCGTCCTCTAACGATATCCACATAATGTGTTGACAAAACTCTATAAATGGTAAGGAGAGTGTTAGGCAAAAAGTGATAACTCTTTTAGAGCTTGAGCCTATTTATAATATATAAGCTATAGACTAGTTAGAAATTTAATTGAAATAAAACTTTAATTTTAATTAAACTTTACCGAATAAGATCCAATATCTCATACTGGTTCTTATATATTAAATATCTTATAGTTAATCTTAAAGTTTATTAAACTTTACAACTAAGTCCAACTTGTTTAAAATACCTTTCTTCTCTTTAGCACATTCTCCGTATGTGATCCATCCATTAAATCCCTAAATATGTTGATAATATATAAGAATAACTCTAAATCTTATTTAAGATTAGATAGATTGGACTTTTTAAATTTAGCTTTAATTCTCTAATTAAATAACTTATCATTTAGTAACATATTATGACCACCCAAATATTTATAAATGTCAAAGTAATTTTGACTAATCTTTCCTTGCATGACTTTTTGTATAATTCAATTATTTCATCACACAATATTCTAATCAGGCATAAATCATATAATTAATGTATACTCTATTTAAGTCTAATTATTTTAATTCTTCACAATTAGTCATTGATTCAATTAATGATATTTAAAAATTATTTTTAATGTGTCTATCCACCTTTGCCAAAGATTTTTCAAATCAATACTAATTGAAAACGATATAATATTCTGTCTAATCACTTTAGGATGATAAATCATATATTGATCACTTAACTATCTCTATAGTTCATGTTATATCCAATGATAATCGATTTAGCTACCTTTAACTAGAATAAGGCATAAACAATATTAAAATATGGCAACCTCTATATGAAATATTATGGAGATTTCAAATAAAATGATTACTTATACAATCATCGTAATAAGTATTTCTATAGGTACATAAGTAATGTTCTAAATAAAATTCTCATATAGAGCCAACTGAGTGAACTTGTTATCTAATAAGTATTCACGTGTTTGTTTAAATATTTTTATAATTTAGTATATGAGATCGACAATTTCTTTCATAAGGAAAAAATATATAATGTGTACTAGTCTTTTTACACTCTATTAATGTCCAGTTTTAATAAATCAATGAATGGAAACAATTTGCAAATAATATATAAATAATATGAATTGCATAATTATGATCTCATTATAATTTTATTTAAAATGTATATTTATCGTGAAATTTATATTACATATCTAAATATATAAAAGATCAAAATATATTTAAATAATTATATCATTAAACTATGACTACCCGATTGACTTTAGAACATAAATTAATATTAAATACACAAAATTTTAATTTGTTTTAAATATAAAATAAACATTAAATCTTTCAAAGCGTTCAATTAACAGTGCTCATAGACATTACTACGTCAAATTGAATTCACCTATTTAGATGTTGTTCGATATAAGTTACAAGCAAAGCAAAAATAATCGTAAATTATTATTTTAAAGATTTATTTTTATACATTTTTATTTAAAAATATTTTAAAATTTTTAATTATTATTACTAAATTGCATTAGCGGATCTAAGGTTTGAAGTTTTATTGATAAGTTCTAATTTTAGATTTTGTGAGTAACCAACCCAAAAAAAATTATATAAAATAGGTAATTTAGAATGGGGTAATTTATAATTCTAAATAAAAATAAACTCAGTTCATACGGAAATGTGGATGAGGGATAGGTTGGTAAAATCATCGCTCATTGCATATGCGTGTGTATAGTGCATATAATTCCCTCAAAAACAGCAGTAGAAAGAACAGACTTCTGGTTTAGGGACCCAAAAATAACTAAATGAGCGAGAGAGAGAGAGAGGAGTTAACGGTGAGATTGTGTCCGTGATCCATCGTAATCGTAATCATCATCCCCAATCAGCTCCTCCCAAACAAACCAACAAACCTTAGAGTTTAAGAGAGACGTACGCGAATGGTCTCTCTTGCTTTCTGGTTCTTGCTCATTTCAAGTACTCTTTGTGTCACTCAAGTGGTTTATGTGTTTAATTAAGGATACGTTGAAGTGGGAATGTTTTTTCGGTTTGTAGATTGTGTGGGTGTGTGGATCTGTGTTGTTGTTACTGCTGTGTGATTAGTACTGCTATTTGCCGTTGACTCATTTTGTTTGTTTGATATAAAAGGAATTGTTGGTGGTGGGAAAGGGATTCAAGTCACTGGAGGCAGCGGTTCATCGATCTCTTCCTGTGAATGTCACAAAAGAAGACATGAATCGATCGATAAACCTCTGCATCCAGCGCTTCCGTCCCTCTTCCTTTATACCCATTTTGTTTGTTTGGTTTCTTGGATATTATAATATAGTGCCAAATTCATTTTAACACAAATTGGTTTCATTTGGTCATTTACTTACCTTTAATTGTTTTTTTTTTTGGTACTTTTTCACAATGCAAAGCTGCCAGATTTTACTTTTAATGATCTGCCCACCTCCATTTTTGTTTTCATCTATTAGATTTCTGCAATCATTTTTTTTAAGGTAGATGTCATCATGATTTTTTTATCTTTCCTTTAACACCTAATTTTGAAGAGTGGGTAATAACAAGAGCAGATCTGCTTGCTGAATTCTACGCTTTTCCTTATCTCTTATTTCTTTGCATGTTATGAGGGGCTGGGCTTTATTATTATTATTATTTTTTGTTCCAGTGCCAGTTTTTTAGACGTGATCAAGCTTTCTTGTCAAGATCTTTGCATTATTGAAAACCAATTTGGATACTTAGCTTTCTTTACCATTGATGTGAGGTTACTCTTCATAGCGGTTGTTCTTAGACTGATTTTGAATTTCTAACCTAAGCCTTTTGCTTCATTTCCCTTGTAGTGTAGCTTCTTTAATTATGGTGTTTGAAATCGGATCGTCAATTTGTTCCAAAATTCTAGCTAAGAAGAAATTTTCCAGCCCCTTGGATCAACCACTAAATGTTTTATCTTGTTTTCGTCCAATCGTTCTTATTTTCCAATTTGGAATATATATCTGCTCTATTCACTGACTTTTTGTGCTAGTAATGGCACAATTATGCTCAATACTATGTGTGCTTGTTATGCAGTTTGTTGGAAGATGATGGAAAAGCATTCTGATATCATTACTTGTAGGAGTGATTAACTGGAAACTACTAAAAAACTTTGTTGATACTCTTTTTATCTGAATTGACGAGTGGTTCCCCGAATTATATTGGTCGTACAGTTTTCTGATAGTGGAGGTTTTCATGGGAATTAATTTTCTGCCAAGAAAACATCGTTTTTCTGGAGCAGATAGAAAAAAGTAGGCACTTGTTTCTTTTCATAGTAAAATAAAAAAAGTATCTTTGAAAGGTGTTTTCAAGTGGGGAGACATGCAATTTTCGTTGGTAGATGCAAGTGAAGGATATATACAGTTACAGAGTACCAAGTTGTGTGGAGAATCTGCTGATTTTATTATGTGCTCACTGGAACCTGGAATCCAATTCCTTATACAAAATTAGAATGAAAATCAGTTATGTTGCAAAAATGATTCTGTAGTCTAACAGGTGTACCAACCAAATACTTGCAAAAGCCATTTTTCTGAGAGCGCATATGTATGATGTATCAACCTGAAAAGTAAGGATCATGGGAAACGTGAGCAAGTCAAGGATACTCTGCTGTTTTATTGCTTAGTATGTGCTATTGGTCAACAATTCCTTTGCGGCACTGAACTGTTATTCCCAGTTGTAGTGATGCTTTTTTATCTTTGGGTCGGCCTTTCTTCGTTTACCTTCTAATTCAGTTTTTTACCAGTTTGGTTTATCGTTTCAGTATCATCTCAGCAGCATCTTTAGCTTTTTCTTCGATGACTTCAATTGTTTATTTTTCTTCCTTCTTTCTCCTCATACTTTAACATCAGTACTAAAAGGAGGAAATAGATATTTCAGCGGATACGTGAATGACTTCTTTTTTCACATTGGAACCATTAGAATGAGAGAGGCGAAACACTATCCTCCGTGCCATGTTGCTCCAATACATTGAACAGTCGGTAAATTAAATCAGATTTTGACACGTTTATCCATTTGCGTCTTGTTTTTTTTTATCTTTTTGTCCCATGTCGATGCGTTGGCTTTGTTTCTTGTATCAATTCATTGCCTCTGATTGAACTTGACATTTTGGCTTGCTGGTTTGTCTTCAATTAATAATGGACTGCATCAAATTTGTCTCTTATATATATATATGTATCCAACTCGAATTATATCAAAGTTTCGTGGCCTTACACAGCAACTCCGTATGGCATTTCGTGAATTTTGTCTTGAAGTAGGCAAATATTGTGAAAGAAAAGTATTTACTTATCGCAGATTGATGATACAAGTGGGTAGGATTGGGTAGCAGTCACGTGTCGTTTCTGCATCAGGCGACTATAAGTTTAAAACTAAACGGAGCAATAATTATACGGAGGATGACGGCAGGGCGGTCGCCAGGACGAGGATTGCCTGGGCCTAGTAGAGTTACGGTGTCGGTTTGTGTGGGGTTTTTATGCTGATAATGGAAAATTAATATAAAAATGTTTTTAATGAGAGAAGCAAACAAGATAAATTATTGCTTTTCTACTTTAACTTTATACTTTTTAGTACTTAAGAATTAATTTATTACTTCGCGGGGTCCTTAATATTTTATGTTTTTCTAAAAAGTTTCATACAATTTGAAATTTGTCGGAGCTTTACATGTCGTGGTAATTATCAATGTTCTGAAATTTGAACCGGTAGTCGAATCGGAGATTTTACTGATTATCGATTTGATCAGTTTAATCGGTTCAACCATCAGTCGAATCGGTGTGACGTTATAATTATGCAACAATTATATTTAATTATATATAATATTAATAATATTTAAAAATACAAAAATATACTAAAAATAAAAAATAAAAATTTTATTAAATCAGTTGTCGAATTGGTTCGATTTGATCGGTCCGATCGGTCAATTGATTAGTTCTTACTAGTTTAATTGAGAACTGATTTTAAAGAATAAATCAGATCGGATAGTAGATCGATCATCGGTCGAACCGATCGATCCCGTCCGATTTTTAAAATAGAGGTAATTATACATATATAAAGAAGCAAATCTACGAAGATATTAAGAGTTAGCTAAACCCGACGGGCACGGGGCGGCTGTTACAAACGGGAACAGCCACTTTGATCCCAAACTCGACACGTTTAGTCAAAGATCTCACGAGACTTGCTGATTGCACGTGCTGTCTCCATCGGAGAGCATTTCTTCCAACCTACAACCATTCTCCTTTTGAATGATGTACATATGTAAGCAATGCCACGTTCGGATTTCTATTCACTACTTTATCTTCAGTGCCCACTTATTGCTTTAACAAGGCTAGGACCTTTGTTTGCTTTAGCTAATATTTAGGCAGTTAAGGAATTAATTTCCTACAATCATGAAGTTCAATTATTTGTATGTACGAATAAAGTTACATATTATCGGACTTCTTTAGACTCTGCTTCATTGTGATGATGAAATTCAATTATTTGTTTCACATTCTTTACATAACTCGATAAGCAATATAAAGAGTAGGACATTTAAAACGACATGGACAAATCATACGAAAACGTTTAGGTATACATATTGGCCAAGAAGCCACCTTTTATATCCACCAGGAGAATAAGAACATCTTCACATGGATTTAGAAAGAAAAACGTGTACGATTGACGCAAAGATAAAGCATCTGAAACCTTAACTGTATCAAACCTAAGCCACATACCTAACAACATATGTAAACATCCCTCATATGTCCCACCCTTCACATGCATCAATAATCATTATCTACGTTGCTTTCCGAGTACTCCAACGACTACTTCACATTGCCATCATCTCAAAGTTTAGTATACCTTTTTTCTTTTTCTTTTTCACATAAACAAGCGTTTGATTAAACTTGAGAGATAATCTAATTCTTTTTTGTGTGTGTCTAATTCATCATTTCATTCCATTCGTAATGTTCAATAAATTTAAACAAGATGTACTGTCAAGTCCGGCCATGGGTTGAAGAAAAAAATATAGTTCACTCTTGACTTTCATAAAAAATAAAATGAAATAAAATATGACTAATTTTGATCTTCAGAAAGAGCATAATGAGACAAAATATGGTGTACTCTTCACTTATAAAAAAAAAGAGATAAAATAAGACCTACTTTTGACCCTCATAAAAAGTTTTTTTTTTTACTTTGTCTAGAGCTTACAAAACGTTAGGAACAACTTGCGTCTTGTTACACAGCAAGATTTTATAAAATACAAGATTTATCCATTTTCAGTTTGATATCATCATCTTATATTATGCTTATATTTTAGCATTTATGTCTTTGAATATTCTATACTTCCAATTATTTTGCTTATTCAAAGGTTTTGAACACTTTTAAGACCAAAACGTTAGGCTTGGCCTATACAATTGAGATTGATGTTTGAAAATGTGGTTGTTGAATGATTTGGTTAAAAGTTATAATCACCGTTAAAAGTTATTTCAGAAATTAAATAAGTTTCTAATGTTCTAAAATTTGTACGATAGTTCTTAATGTTAATATCATTTTACAAAATATAACAACTAGTATATGCCATAAAAAATTTAGGGTCTACTATTAAGTTTGAACATATTTAAGAAGTACAATAACTTTTATTGACAATAAAATCTATACCTGATCGAGAATTTGATTTCACTATTGACTTAGTCCCGAGGACCACACCAATATCTATACCATTGTATCGTATGACATCGGTAGAATTGAAAGAGTTGAAGATTCAACTACTAGAGTTGCTAGACAAGGGCTTCATCAGACCAAGTCATTCACTATGGGGAGCACCAGTATTATTTGTCAAGAAGAAGGATGGGACCCTCCATTTATATGTTAATTATCGACAATTAAACAGAGTTACCATCAAGAATATATATTCACTTCCTAGGGTTGATGATTTATTTGATCAGTTGAGAGGGATTACAGTATTCTCAAAGATAGATATGAGGTCTGGGTACCATCAGTTGAAGATTGATGAGAGAGATGTGCATAAGACTACTTTCCGAACGAGGTATGGATATTTTGAATTTTTTGTGATGCTATTCGGATTAACAAATGCACCAACCGTATTTATGGATTTCATAAACAGGGTGTTTCATCCCAATTTAGATCAGTTTATCATAGTCTTTATTGATGATCTTCTGATATGTTTTAAGAATGAAGAAAAGCATGCTAGACATCTCCGGATTCTACTGCAGATACTTCGCGAAAGGCAGTTGTATGCAAAGTTCTCAAAGTGTGAATTTTGGCTAAGGGAGATAGGATTCCTTGGGCATGTTGTATCAACGGAAGGTATTTTTGTGGACTCAAAGAAAGTTGAAGCTATACTTGAATAGGAACAACCTAAGAATGTCGCCGAAGTCTGTAGTTTTTTGAGGTTAGTTGGTTATTATCGGAGATTTGTTGAGAGTTTTTCAATGCTTGTAGCCCCTTTGTCGAGGCTTACTCGGAAGGGAATAAAATTTCAGTGGGACTATAAATGCGAGGTGAGTTTCTAAGAGCTGAAGAGACGATTAACATGTGCACCAGTGCTGGCTTTACTTACCCAAGGGGATGGGTATAAGGTATATAGTGATGCCAGTCACCAAGGACTTGGCTGTGTACTAATGCAGGTCGGGTGTGTGATCGCATATGCTTCTAGACAACTGAAAAAATACGAGATAAATTATCCCACATATGATTTAGCGCTTGCAGCGGTAGTTTTTGCACTCAAAAATTTGGAGACACTATATTTCTGGGAAAACTTATCGTATATACACCAACCATAAGAGTCTGAAGTATCTAATGACACAAAAGAGCTAAATCTCAGACAAAGGAGGTGGTTGGAATTGATTAAGGATTATAATTGAATAATCGACTACTATCCTGTTCAGCAGTAATTGTTAGACAAGATCCTTATATGACACATTTGATGATTGTGCGAAGCCTTGGGGTTAGACTCTCGGTGGCAGAGGAGGATGGAACATTGTTAGCAAGGTTTGATGTCCGACCAACATTACTTAACGAGATCAAGAGATCATAGGCTGACAATCCCAAGTTAAAAGTCATTCAGGAGAAATTGCCATCCGGTAAGAGTGAAGGATTCAGACTGAGAGAAAAGGGTTATTAGTCTTCAAAGACAGATTTTGTGTGTCGAACAATTAGGGACTCAGGCGAGCTATCTTGGAGGGAGCTCATAGTTCAGCTTATGCTATGTATCTGGATAGTACCAAGATGTATTGAACTCTTTAAGAGAGTTATTGGTGACCAGGGATGAAGAGAGAGATAGCAGAATTTGTGGCCAGATGCCTCCCCTGTCAACAAATTAAGGCAGAGCATTAGAAACCAACAGGTATGTTACAATTTTTACCTATTCCAGAATGGAAGTGAGAGCATTTGACGATGGATTTTGTAGTTGGGTTATCTCATACATCAGAGGGTCATGGTGTTATTTGGGTTATAGTGGACAGATTGATGAAGTCTGCTTATTTTCTGTCTGTCCACACAACCTATTCATTGGAAAAATTGGCAAAGCTGTATATCGACGAGATTGTGAAGTTGCAAGGGGTACTAGTTTTTATAGTATCAAACAGGGATCTGAGATTCACCTCACGATTTTGGCCGAAATTCTAAGAATCTTTAGGGACTAAACTGAAGTTTAGTACTACCTTCCACCCCCAGACCGATGGTCAGTTAGAGAGGACCATTCAAATACTAGAGAATATGCTGAGAGCATGTGTAAAGAAATTTTAAGGGAGTTGGGACCGACATTTGTCTTTGATTGAGTTCGTTTATAACAATAGTTGTCAGACAAGTATTGGTATACCACCTTATGAAGCACTTTATAGAAGGAAGTGCAAGAAACCTCTGTGTTGGGATGGAGTTGGTACGGTCAAAATAGAAGGAGCTGAATTGATAGAAATCACCACTCATAAGATAAAAATCATTCGAGAAAAGATGAAGATCGCCTAGGATCGATAAAAGAGTTATGCGAATAATAGGTGACGACTGTTAGAGTTTGTAGTTGGTGACAGGGTTTTTCTTCAAATATCGCCATGGAAAGGTGTCGTCAGATTTTAGAGTCGAGGGAAGCTAAACCTTTGATATATCGGACTTTTCCACATCCTAGAGCGTGTCGGGATTGTTGCATATCGGTTGGAATTGCCACTGGACTTGGATAGGATCCTAAATTTATTCCATGTTTCTATGCTTAAAATGTACTTATTGGATCCGTCCCATGTTTTGGAGGCACCTCCTGTAGAATTGAGAGAAGACCTGAGTTTTGAGGTAAAACCAGTGCAGATTTTGTAAGTGATCTAGAAGGGGGGGTTGAATAGAACTTAAAATTTCTTTGAAAATTTCTACAAGAAAATCAGAAGTTAAACACACAAAAATAATTTAGATAAACTTAATTGAA
>JANTNU010000007.1:16429519-16440755 GCA_024752395.1 Erythroxylum havanense | reverse complement strand
ATTCAATAATTAAGAGTGAAGAGAATAAATTCAATCAACAAACCATCAAATCATGCATTAATAATTTAAAAATTCATGATAAGGTACATTACCAATCTTAACTAGGGTTTTAACTACTAAACATAATAGAAGAAAAACTAAAATAAATTAATCTTATTATAAAGGAAAGAAGATAAAGAAAGGACTAGAACTAACAAATTAGTGATAATGGATATTGTCAACAGCCTTCAAAGTCCTTTAAAAAAAACTTTAATAAGAATATTTATAAGCTAGAAATATGTAAATAATTTCTAAGGTGATTTAAATTGTAATTTTGAATGTCCTCATAGTTCTTATTATAAGAATCAATGCATGTTATACTTCTAGATTATTTTGAAATTTTCAAATGTAATATAAAGAGTCTGGCTTTCATTTCACTTCATTTTAAGTGTCAACTTTCTTCGAGATAAAAAATTGACTAATATGGTTCAAACATTGACCCGTGTTAATCTTGTGTTTAAACATTATTCTTAATTTCCCCAACTTTTTGACATCATTAAGTTAAAATTAATCTCTAATGTATTCAACAATTTTTTTCCTCTTTTAGTTAGCTTTTAAAGGACTTTATTTTTCACTTTAACAAGATAACTATGGAGAAAGTTATGATTAAATTTGTGATATCTCTTTAAAATCATCACTTATAAGACATTGAATCAAAATAAACAGAATATCAAAAAATTATATATAAAATATGTCGTAGAAGTTCTAAATTACAATTAACCTAGTCCCTACAAATAATCAAAACATATATGTACTAAATTATCCTGTAGTTTACTCATTTCTTATCCTCAAGCAACTGATAACTATAAACCTAACTAACTAAAGACTCCTAACTAAAATAGGAATTAATTTCATTTTCTTAGGTTTTTGGTTTCATTTAACATATACTACAAGTTTTTAAATCCCAAAGTGTCCCTAGTGGAGGAATTATATTATCTTGAGGATTTACTACAATGATACTCACAAACATCAATCTACAAATACTAGTTAAATTTATATTTAATAACATAAGATATAAGCATTCAAGTTTCAATTGAATTACAAAACTCAAACACATAATATTTATTAAATAAACCACTATACAAATTAAACAATGAAACTACTATTCTACCTCCTTAATCAAGTTCAAATACTTTAGTTTGGCATGTTCCTTAAAAGGTATCACTCATTCACACAAATGTTTAAAATTTTGGTGACATATTGTAACAGCTCAGACAACTCGCCCACAAATATTGTCGACTTTGGGTTGCCCATTGGGCCAAGACCCTCACAATTTTACTCTTCCCGCATTCGAGAAAATGCGTCTATGGGGAAGAGATATCTGTACCCTTATAAGGCGTACTTCGTTCTCCTCTCCAACCGATGTGGGATCTCATAATTCATCCACCTTTGGACCCAGCGTCCTCGCTGGCACAATAAGTCAGAAACCAATTCTGATACCATTTGTAACAACCCAGACCACCCGCCCACAGATATTGTCCGCTTTGGGTTGCCCATCGGGCCAAGGGCCTCACGGTTTTGTTCTTCTCGTACTCAGAAAAACTCATCTGTAGGGAAGAGGTATCCTTACCCTTATAAGGTGTACTTCATTCTCCTTTCTAGCTAATGCGGGATCTCACAATCCACTCCCTTAAGGCCCAGCGTCCTTACTGGCACAACATGTTGGAAACCGACTTTGATACTATTTGTAACAACCCAAACCACCCGCTCACAGATATTGTCTACTTTGTGTTTCCCATCGAACCAAGGCCCTTACAATTTTGCTCTTCCTGTACCTTAAAAAACGCGTCTATAGGGAAGAGATATCCATATCCTTATAAGGCATACTGCATTCTCCTCTCCAACTGATGTGGGATCTCACAATCTACCCCTTTAGGGCCCATTGTCCTTGTTGGCACAACGGGTCAGGAACCAGCTCTGATACCATTTGTAATAATACAGACCACCTGTCCATAGATATTGTCCACTTTAGATTGCCCATCGGACTAAGGCTCTCACGATTTTGCTCTTCCCGCATCTGGGAAAACATGTTTATAGGGAAGAGGTATCCGTACCCTTATAATGCGTACTTCGTTTTCCTCTTTAACTGATATGGGATCTCACAATCCACCCTCCTTAGGGCCTAGTGTCCTCGCTGACACAACGGGTCAGGAATTGGTTCTGATACCATTTGTAACAGTCCAGACTACCCCTCCACAGATATTGTCCTCTTTGGATTGCCCATTAGGCTAAGGGTCCCAAGGTTTTGCTCTTCCCGTACTTGGAAAAACGTGTTTGTAGGGAAGAGGTATTCGTACCCTTATAAGGCATAATTTGTTCTCCTCTCCAACTAATGTGGGAACTCACAATCCATCCCCTTAAGATTCAGCATTGTCGCTGGCACAACGGGTTGAGAATCGGCTCTGATATCATTTGTAATAGTCCAGACCACCCGCTTATAGATATTGTCCGTTTTGGGTTGCCATTAGGCCAAGACTCTCATAGTTTTGCTCTTCCCACACTTGAAAAAACGCGTTTCTAGGGAAGAGGTATCCTTACCCTTATAAGGCATACTTCGTTCTCCTCTCCAATCGATGTAGGATCTCATAAGTATGCTTATCATCTTCTTATGAAATTGAAATTACCATATGCTTGGAAATCATCCAATGTCCACTAATAAAATAGATGTGTATGATTAAAATTCAAAAAGACTTGCACAAGGTTGTAATATGGCCAAAAGGACAAGCAAGTTAACAAAGGAAATAGGAAAAACAAAGATATTCATAATTATTATAGCAAATAAATCAAGAAACTAATAGAAAACCTCCACCAACTCTTTATATCTTGCAAAAAGACGTCCCCTTCATTCATGCTTTTCAAGTATAAGAATCCATGCAAATCAATTTTCAATAACTTTTTTTAATGCTTTTTTACACTTTATTTACATATTAGTTACATTTCTTTGCAAAAATTCCCCTTTTTTTCTTTTCAATTGGCACCAAATTTTTTTCATTACTATCTCCTCACTTTTTCCCTTATATATCATATCCAATGAATACATCAAACTATGAGTAAAAACATTATCAACTATGAATTAAGATACAATTACTTTTTTATTTTTGGCTTTAAGATTCTTTAGAAAGGTTAATGAAGAAAAAGGATAAAAATTTATAATAAGCTAAAAAGATCTCACTAATGGATTATTGAATGAAGGGTAGGTAATTTCGCTCAAATTCAATCGTAAGTGTCTTTATAATTTTAATGCTTTTACATATATATAATCTTAAAAAGATGAAAGGTAAGTTTTGGAAACCCAAAACAAAAAACAATATCTAAATTTGAAACAAAGAATGTTGTATGAAGGTCCAATTTTTCATGGGATCACTCAAGTTAAGTCAAAGTATCTTGAATTAACCAATTCAGTTTCTTAGCATTCACAAAGTCAAATTTGATTGCAATCACTTAATCATATTTTCCATTTAGCCTTTAATAATCAATCTCAACATTAAATTATATATACATTAACACTATCAATATAAAGTAACTAATTAGAAACTAAACCCAACGCAAAAAGAAAAGAAAGATAAAGAAAATTGTAAACCTAAAACTCACTAAAGACATAACTAAAAAATGTTAGCTAACAAAAAACATAAGGAAAAATCTTAAATTCACCCTATACTTAATAATAATGAAAGTAAGCAAGAGAGACAACTAAGGTAGAGATCTCCCCTAAATTCCTTGTATAGTAGGTGAGGAAACATCCTAAAAATTTCAGAAAATACCTATAAGAGAAATAAAAAATATTAGTAGAAAACTTGAACTAAGAAATTAAAATAAAATCAAAGTAAAGTTATATTGATTGTTTGCCTTCTAATAAGTGCTTCTTTAGAAGTCTTTTGGCTTGACTTTTTATTCAAGCTTTCTTTAGAATCCAAGGCTCCCGGCCTAACCCCACCACGTTCCATTTCTTCATAATAAAAGGCTTCATACCTCTACCATGTTTTATTGGGATTGAGTTAGCCCATTCTCCTTCTTCTCCTTGTAAGATATAGGAATAACTTATTGGAATTCTTCTTATTAGAAAGGAGATCTTTTGGCTCAAATCTATCTTCCTTTCCATCCATTTAAAACTTACTCAGGTATAAAATTAGTGTCTTTATAGGTCGAGATGTCTACTACTCTAAATTGGCCACCATTATGGGAGAAATAAATGTTAATTTGTTCCCATATAATTTTTTATCTAACTATAAATTATGATGGGAGTCGACTTACTTCTATTTGTCACTTTCTCACTCATTTCCTCATGCTTGCCTAACTTTTGCACATCTTCCTATTTAACATCTTCAACATCAAGTGTTTTTTCATTCTTAAGTGACATGATATAATACTTCATCTCTTATTTTTTACCTTTATATTATTATGAATTTTTCCTCAACTTCTTTCACCATCCATATCGGCTATTTAGTTAACTTGAATCTCTAAATTGTGAATGGTTTATAGTTAGATTGTTCTATATATTTAAGTAGGTCTATATGAGATTCAAATTCCACAAGTTTATCTAATCTTTTTAATCTTTCTTTGAGGGAAGATATAAGCTATAGGACCATCTCTTCTATCTCATTACCCAGTGAAGGTGACTGCTGAAACTAAAGTTGCTATTAGAACTTAAGTGGTCCCATAGGTTTGCCTAATTAATCTCATTGCTCCTTCAAAAACATATTTAGATGGTTACTCTATCCTCGATGATAGATATGGGAAAAGGGATCATTCATGCTATTTCCCCCCATAGACAACCATATAAATGATATTGTCATAGTTTTAAGGGGCTTGCTCTATGTTAATGCAAATCCTTATCTAGTTTGAAAGATTAATAATTTGTACCACCAACTCTAAAAATGCACAATTTTGCTGCCAATCTTAAAGATGCCACATAGAAGAGTGCCAAATTATACACAAATGGAGAAAAATAAAAATAAAAACTAAGATTAATAAAATGGCAACTAAATAGTCCCTAATAATGGTGCTAAAAACTTGGTTAAATTTACATACAAGTGTATATAATCAATTGTAACAATTTAATTAAATTGGAGTACTCTAGAGCATCGATCCCATAGAGACTGTTTTACTATGTTTATTAATCCTAGTCAAATTACGAAAATAAAATAATAAAATATTATGAAAATTAATTAAATTATGAAAGTAACTAAAACAAGGTAATTAAATAGAGAAGGAAAATCAAGATAACAAATGTTAGGGTTTTATGGTTCACTTATATGGAATTCCAATATCATGCAAGATTAGTTATAGAGGTCAAAATAACAATTAACCTAAATTTTCTATGTCTTATCTCGAGGCACACAGATATGTCCCAATAGGTAAATATCAATTACATACTTTCGATGTATAATTAAACGTAATTAAACTCATTAAGCCTAATTAATATTTATTCTAAGATGTCTATTCTCATAGTGCATATAACACACTTCTCCTTTCAATCTTTCATACAGTTAAGTTGAATCTATGTTGATCAAGCATAAACTGAATAATTAAGAATGAAGAGAAGTCAATTTAACTAACAAACCAATAAAACATGCACTAATAATTTAGAATCCATCACAAGTTGCATCCATAAACTTAACTAGGATTTTAACTATTGAATATAACAAAGACCAAACTAAAACAAAAAAAATCTTAACATAAAGGAAAGAAGAGAAAGAAAAAACTAGAAGAGTAGTTGCCACGGGCTTCTCTAAATCTTGCTCTAAATTTCTCCTTAGTATTAACCCTAACACTAACAACTTAGTGAAAAAGGAAGTTATAATTGGCCCTAAAGTTCCCTATAAAGAATCCTTAGTAGTATTTATGGGCTAAGATTACATAAAAGAGTAGGTTATTAAACTTGTAATTTTGTATGTCTTAAAAGTGCTTGTTGCTAGAACTAGCGCTTATTACACTTCTAGAAAGGTATCAATTTTATTTTGAAACATTTTAGGAGCAATGTGATTAGTCTAATGTTAATTTTATATTGGACAAAAAAATATATATGAGTAATACAAGTCCAACACATACCTGTGTTGGTCCCGTGTTGACCACTTCTTCCATTTTTTTCTCAAGTTTTTGACATCTTCAAGCTAGAATAAATCTCCAATGTCTTTCCACAAAGTTGTTGATCTTTGAGCTGGCTTTCAAATAACTCCAATTTCACTTTGATCAGACAAGTATGGAGAAACTTAAGCTTAAATCCATGATCTCTCCTCAAAATTGTTGGTTACACAATAATGAATTAAACAAAAGAAAATATCATATAATTCTATATAAAATAAGTCGAAAGAATGCCAAATTATAATTAACTTAGCCTATATGAACATGGTAGATATGGATCGATCATATGCTGAGTTATTGGCTGAGTTATTGGCCTGTTAAAGTGATTTATCTTAAATTCATAATTTCTAAACTATTATTTGTACTTAGAAATCTAGCCAATACACATCCAAAAAATAGCGAGTGCAACTTTCACCGTCATAAAACATTTATCGAAAGACATAGTTATAAAGGAGAAAACTTCTCCTAGATTAGAGAAAAATTCCAGCCTTGTACCTTTGACCAAATTGCCAAGTTAATCATATATTGCTGCAGTTGAAAATTAGCTTATTCATCTCGTGCAAATCAACTTTTGTAATTCCAATAAATTAGGGTTATATATAATTAATCTTGTACACAGTATAAATATATAGTTACTTTGTGTAAAGAAAAAGGCAATACCTTAACAATCTTTACCCCTCTTTATAGCATCAAAGCAACATCTCTAATGAGAATATCGACCGTGTCTTTCTCTTTTGAAGTTAAGGTGGTTCTCATGTACATCCTTGTAGCCTCAAATGTCAATGTTGTGACCAAGATGGCCACCTAAAAAGAATGCTATAACTTAAAGCATGCTTGCCACAGAATAATCCAAAACAGTCAATTATAGCTTTTCTACGCATGGATTGAGAAAGGATGGTTTGTTTATTCTTGTTGTTCTCATCATGTAACCTCAGACCTTAACAATATGTCCATTCACTGGGACTACGATGGCCCTAGCACAGTCTTAATAAGATATTGACAAGGTACACCAATCACACCTACAGGTTTTACCATTCTAATCTCTACTCAATTCTTTTTGCATTAACAATAGATTACGCCATGCATCTTCTACTGATTAGCTTTGTACCTTTAATTTTGAATCCTTTGTTTGCAACTCTTGTCAACGTAATAAGAGCCACAAGCTCACCCATTTTTCCAAACATCTCTCGAAAGTGCAGGTCCTCTATATTTAATTTATGAAAATGTTTGGGGGTCATCACTTATTAATGTGAACCTACTTACGAATACCATATAGAATGCATTAAAAAAGTTTGAATCAAACCCAAGAAAGTTAAATAGATGTCTAAAAGAATTATTTTGTTAATTATAAAAACTCAAGAACCAAATTCATTAAGTGTTTGAACATTGTAAAAAAGAATTCTAAGAATAAGTAAAAGAATCTCAAACAACTCCCAAATAACAAATATTTCCAAAGTTGTTCTAATTATTATTATTATTATGATCATCATCATCATTATCATTGTGATTTTTTTCTTGTGGGTGATAATCATCATCGTGATTTTTTTCTTGTGGTTTGCTTAGAAACAACATCTTTACTATTTAGGGGTAAAGCTACGTATATTGGACCTCCCCATACCTTATATTTAGCAAGATTTTTATTAGGTCATTATTATTATTGTTATTGTTGTTCTAATTAAAATGAAACATGCCTTAAATACTAAACAAAAGAACTAGAGTTTTGAGTAAGCATGACCTAAGACACAATTATGGGCCATTCCATATTAGTTATTGAATTTTTAATGCCATTAGGTATAATCTAGGATATTCTTGTATTTGAGATCGAGGAACTCTTTATAACTTTGTGAAGTTAGACACGATCTAAGACACGCTCATGTTAAAGACTATGGTGTTGGAAAATTAAGGCGAGATTTAATCTCACGTTTAGTGAAATAAATACAAATTTGTTTTATTTTGTTTTTCAAAAGCTAAGATCACTAAAATTCTATGAAATAATTAACACATAAATTATAATAAAGTATGAATCTTAAGTTATATCTTATTCTCAAGCTTAATAATTTTCTTGTCATTTCCCTCAAACTTCTTTTAAAATTGGCTTATCTCAACCACTGTAGCTGTATAATTTTCTGACCTCTAATGATATCCACATAATATGTTAAGAAAACTGTACAATTGTTATAGAGAGGGTTGGGCAAGAAGTGCTAGCTTCCTTAGAGCTCAAGCCTATTTATAATAGGTATCGAACAATTTAGTAGTTTAATTTAAATAGAATAAAATATTTGCTTAAACTTTAATTAGAATTATAATTAATTTTAATCAAATACTAATTGGGTATGGGCCTAAATAAGATCCAATATCTCATTTTGACCCTGATTTATTAAATATCTTATATTTAATCATAAAGTTTCTCAAATTTTACAATCAAATCCAACTTGATCAAAAGATCTTTCCTTTCTTCAACTTGTTCTTTATGTGTGATCTATTAGGTTCTCAAATATGTTGGCAATAGATATAAATTATAAACCTAAATCATATTAAAGATTAGATAAAATAATCTCCTTCAATTTATCTTTAAATTCTCTAATTAAATAATTTATAATCATAGATCAAGATTGATATCTAATAACACATCATGACTAACCAAATATTTAAGAATGTCAAAGTAGTTTTAACTAACCTTTTTGTGCTTTTTTTTTGGTATAATTCATTCCTTTCATCTTACAATGTTTCAATTATACATAAAGTATGAAGTTAATGTCTACTCTATTTGTGTCCAATCATGTTAGTTCTCTACTATTAGCAATTGATTTAACTAATGACCTTTGAAAACTATTTCCAAGGTATCATTCCATCTTGTTTAAGGATTTCCAAAATCAATACTAATTAAGAACAGTGGAATATTCTCCCTAATTACTTGAAGGTGATGAATCCTATATTGATTACTCAACTATCTCTTTATATTTCATACTACATCTAATAACTATTGACTGAGCCATCTTTAACTAAAACTGGTCATAAGAGTATCAAAATAAAGAAATCCCTACACGAGACATTTTGGTGGTCTCAAATCAGAGGATTACTTATACAATCATCACAATAAGAATTTTCATAGAAATACAAGAAATGTTTTAAATAGAATTCTTATATATGGTTAGTTTAGCAAATTTTTTGTCTAACAAGCATCTACTCACTTGTTTAAGTATCTCCATACTATAGTTTATAAGATCGACTATTCTTTCATAAGGAAAAAGGTAACGTGTGCTAGTCCTTTTACGCTTTATTAATATCCAATTTTAATAGAATGATGAAACGTTTAAAGATAATACATAAATGCAATATAAATATCATAATTATGATCTCATCATAATTTTATTTGTAATGTACATTTATCCCATAGACTTTATCATATACTTTGAAAATGTATAAGATAAAGAATGCCTTTAAATAATTATTTTACTAAACTACAGCCAATTGATTGACTATATGACACAAACCATCATGTGGATCCTTTTAAAATTTTTGTTAAGTTTGACAAAATCTTGAACATAATCTTGTTATAGGTTATGCCTTCCACTCTAACTTTAACCCATATATTTAATGAGGGACATGGATGGGCGCATTCATGTGTGAGACTATATTAAGCCAAAGATTAGTATTTTGCCTCAAAATCTTGCTAACTCTTCTAATTTTCCTAAAAATATATGTAATAGATACCCTATTTAGACTAATAATGCTCGCATTATACCACCACTCTTTAATAGGATTTTTCCTTAAATCTTCAACTTTAGATATATTGATAATTTCTCCAAAACTACAAAAAGAAAGAAGATATTTGCATACTTCATAATCTTTCTTCATTTTGGTATAATGTACCCATTTAACCTATAATATTTTTGTTTATTAAATGGATTCTCCAACCGTATATGACTAGCTTGTGTAGGTACTACATCATATAATATCTCATATTTATAGTTTCTAATATAAAAAGAAAGTAACACCTACATGTTCACTTTATTTTAACTGCATTCATTAAGCCACCATAGCACATATAGCTTTAGATGATTCACATTAGGCCAATTAAATTTCTTTAGTAGAGTAGTTTTAGCTATATTTGTGCAACTCTCTTCATTAATAAGCATACTACATAACTTGTTATGAATATGACATATAATATGTATGATGTTTCCCTTTTGCTACTTTAGCTAAGCATATCACCTCTAACAACATCCCAGCTCCACCATGACTAGAGTCATCAAGTATTGACATAGATTTCTTTTCATTTATATTGTCTCTATCTTTAGTATGGTTTTTTTTAATCATTATACTACCTAGGATTTGATCCACACTATCTCAACCTTTAGGCTCCCTCGTATATATCTATTCACATTAAACTCCTCTTCTAGGCCTAAATCTTCCTCTTTTAACCTTAAAAGCTAGATAAATTTTATCATCACTTAAATCATTGTTATCTTCATTAATTTTTAACAAAGGTATTGTATAACATGCCTCCTTTTATTAGAAACTTGAGCTTATTTTATCTTTAATTTCACAAGTTCATAGGATCACCTTATGTATATGTTATTCATCTAATTAAGCATCATGTTCATCCTCTCAAACTATTGTTACATAGCCTATATAAAATGTGAGTGTTCTTACTCCTCTTCAATGATGAAACTCTTTTATAAGACATATGTGAAAATTGCAGAAAAAAAAGTTAGTAAAGGAAATCTTCTCATGCATTGCCCACATGTTTACTCTCAAAGATGACAATACACTCATATTTCAATCTTTCTTTATAGCTTTTCTCGATGATAATCTTATGCTATTTTAACTTTACACTTTTAGTTCTTTCTTAAGTTATTTAAAAAGCTAAAAAAACTTAAATAAGTGTTCAATCTTATAAACTTTTAAAAATCATTACTCCCTCCTATTCAAAATAAAAGTCGTTTTAGAGGGATTTTAATTATTCAAAATAAGTGTTGTTCACGATTTTTCATGCATGTTTATAATTTTTGTCTAAAATTACCCTTTAATTTCTATCACATCCTAATTATACAGATTACATTTTCAAGACAATTCAACATACAATTAATAAGGGTATATCAAATATTTCACT
>JANTNU010000007.1:16011105-16056522 GCA_024752395.1 Erythroxylum havanense | reverse complement strand
AAGGGTGAATTTTGATCTAGAGAATAGTGACACTGGTTTTGAGGTCTTTCTTGAGAATATCCTAGTGGGTATGACTTAGTAAATTGACTGAATGTTAGAAATGAGATTGGTAGAGTTCCGTGATATGCCATTGAAATGAAATGAGTCATTATTGATCAATTGAGTGAAAAGTTAGATTTTGACAAAAGAAAGTGGAAATTGGGAAATAGCTCCGGGAAGGTCATGAACATACATCGTACATCTTTTATTTAAGACATGTGCATTAGTGAATCTTTCCGATTATGCATTTAGTAATGAATGATCTTTTGACTGTTATACAGGCACTGTTGGATCGTCATTCCACGGATATTGCTGGGACTTCCAGGCAGTAACTCGGAAGTTACATGTGAGTAACCTAGTTGATTCCTCAATTTTTGATTGTTAAATGCTCTATAAACTGTCTGTGATTGTGAATTGTGTGAGCATGTGAATGATTAAGATCGATATGTCTGCTTTTGATAAATCGGATTCGACTGCTATGTGATTTTGAAGAATTGTGATGAATGGGTTTTAATGGCAATGTGACTGTGATTATATTGGGTATGTTGCATTTCATACACAAATACATAAACGGATAATAATAGTTGTGACTTGAGTCGCCACTGATACTGAAAAGAGGATCGAGCTCGAAGGGAGTTAGTGCATACCCAGAGGGCTCTTCTACTCCATAGACGCGTCTACTGAATATTGTTCACTGTTTAAGCGCTCGGTCATAACACTGTAATAAAATGGGAAAGAGTCACATATGCATTGCATACACATTGTGATGGATTGAATACAGTGAATAGGAAATAGGCAAGAGTGCATGATACAATTATGATAATTGATTTGTGAAATTTCTGAGTTCTGTGATTGCATGAGAATCAGTAAATTACTATATGGTTTACTGAATGTGTTATTGATTGAAACTGCAAATTGCTTGTGATATGCATGAATTAGGTGAACCATCGATGATGGTTTCTCATTGAATTCGCAAACTTACCCAAAATTGTAACTATTTTTCAGGATAAGAAGAATACCCCGTTAAGTCAACGGGATTATACTTGCAGCATTCAGGTCGGAATCAGTTCGCGTCTGCATTAGCCTGCATTAGTGTATTTTATTTTTTTCTGAATTTTTGTATGACTAATTAGGTCAAATTACAAATGCACTGACTGATATGAATGAAGTTTATGAAAAGGGCCCTGAGGCCATTGAATTGTTCATGTATATTGTTTTCCGCATAAATATTGATGTGGATGTGTTTGAGAAAAGAAAAACAAAAAGTCCATACTGTGTTTTGACTGAATGATGTAGTACGCCACCCTCGCGGGGCACGGACTCGAATATCACCATCGATGTCGGGTTCGGGTCTTGCGGGAGTGGGGTGTTACACCAACACTAAAACTATTAACTCTTGATCATAGGTAGATTTCAAACGATTGGAAAAGGAAAGCCATTTACTGAAATATGCAATTGGGTGACCAGATTGAAGAAGGATTGCGCCTACACCTTCTGAAGAAGCATCGCATTCCACGGTGAAGAGTTGATTAAAATTCAATAGGCATAAGACAGGCACAATAGTCAATACATGCTTGAGTTTTTGAAAAGCAATTTCTGCTGCAAATGACCATTTGAAACCATTTTTCTTAGTGACTCCAGTCAATGACCTTAAAATAATCCCATAATTTTGAACAAACCTACAGTAATACCGTGTCAAGCCCAAAAATCCCTTGAGCTCCTTGACATTGGTAGGCACCGGCCAATTAAATACTATTTGAATTTCATCTTGATCAAATCCCACACCCATAGAAGAGGCGACATGCCCTAAGAAAGAAATATGGGTTTGGCCCAATGAACACTTGGAGGCTTTAGCATAACAGTGATTTTCATGGAGAAGTTGAAGGGCAAGTTGTAAGCGTTTAAGATGTTGCTGAAGGTTTTGACTGTAAATTAGTATGTCATCAAAAAAGACAAGGATACATTTTTGTAAGTAGGGTCTAAAGAGATCGTTCATGGTGGATTGAAAGGTAGAAGGCGCATTGGAAAGGCTGAAGGGCATGACAATGTATTCATAATGACCAGAGTAGGTTCTAAAAGACGTTTTGTGAATATCCGACGAATGGACATGCATTTGGTTATAGCCAAACCTCAAGTCAATTTTTGAAAAAATGGCTACCCCATATAGTTCATCTAGTAGCTCATCAATATTAGGTATGGGTTATTTATCAGGAATGGTAATTTGATTAAGGCTTCTATAGTCTACACACATCCGCCAAGAGTTATCTTTTTTCTTAACTAATAAAATGGGACTGGCAAAAGGGCTAGTACTTGGGCGAATAAAACCCGCTAAGTTAGAGACTTGGCTCTCAATTTCTAACTTTTGAAAATAGGGATATCGATAAGGCCGAAGGTTTGGTGGTTTGGAATTTGGTAGCAAGTGAATGGCATGGGTGTGGTTTCGAAAAGGTGGAAGGGTGTTGGGTTCTTGAAAGACAGATTCAAAATCGTTAAGAAGATCTTGAATAGTTAAAGATGGAGTTGAGTTGGTATCACTTGAAAACTCGCCTAAGTAGAAAAAATATTGAAAAGTGGCCTTGGTTTGGGTTGTGTGAGGAACCCCTTAGAGCTTATATTGCTTGCCATCTAATAAATATTTATTTTTTACTGACAAAAATAATTTATCTTTAAATAAAATATTTAAATTTTATCTAATGTGTGTAATTATTGTTAATAATAAAATGTGACTACATTTACATTAACAACTAAACCTTCATGGAGCCATAAACAATAGGAATCGTTTCTTGTAATGCCTGCCTACAAAAACTTTCTTCAAAATATTCACAAAGTACCAGCTTCAATTTGCAAGTCGTAAAAGAATATATATGAAGAAATTAACATATAGTAGTTATGTTAACTTCAGAATCGAATATTATGATGCAAGTAACCATCTAAACATCAACAAACTACATATGTTCAAAATTAAATAGCTGTGACAATACTATGCTAGCATTTAAATCAATTCACAACTGCAAACTACACCAAGAATATGTCTGCAGCCCTTTGAACAAGGAGCTTCTCTCTGCTTTAATATATCGTTACCACTTTACTATTCCGAAGCTTGAACACCCACAATCAACACAGTACGTCTCAGGTTGCTCTTTGCAAGGCCTGTGGCACCCCGCAGTATTGCCAAAATAAGATCCTTTCAGTTACGCATCAACTTTTTAAGTTTGCAATTAACTTGTCGACGTGAATAAGAATATCGTCAATGCGAGGGCGGACTGTTGCCTGAGGCTGAAGCATCCATGTAACGAACTTTCGGAGAGTTTCCGGATATGCAGGATTTGGTCCAGCTGGCCATTTTATTTGTGCATTTACAACAGCCAATTGTAGGCTCCCACCAGATTCTCCAAGAGCATACTCGAATGGAGACACCCCATACCTGTTAGAAATCAGCTATAAATTGTTCAGCATAGGAGAGCAACTGTAAATAAAAGGAAATAGCCTGAAGCTTTAGGTACTAACCAGTTTCATTAGTGAAACTACCATCCATGAAATGAAATAACACTACGTACATGAGAAAAACAGTATGTCTAAGTGGCCTGAACGAAAGTAAGCCTTAAAGTTGTTGAGATATCGTTAGTAGAGGTAAATTTTCATACAAGGTGTAGCTTCTTTGAGATTTTTGTCAGTTTCAGTTGTTTTATTATAGATGTATTATATTGTCCAACAATTGTTCATTACTATAACTAAAATGGTGTAGCAAAGAACTCATGCAAAGTTGAAAGTTCCCCCAAGAAATTAAAGCAATTATTGCTAATTTCTATTCCATCCAGCTATTAAGGATCTAGATAGTTTGTGCTCGTGTGCCTGGCTACAAAAACATAATGAGGTAATTTGTCAACCTATATTCCACATATGTGCAAAGCAAGAAACATTGTAAAGCATTTAAAAATATAATTTTTCTGAGGAAAGTAGTTCTTGGCTTCCTCAACAATGGAATATGCAATAGTTAAATCATAAGCAGTCAACATCAGAATTAAAAACAGAAAAAATGGAAAGAAAAATATAATGGAAGTTCCTGATAATAAGCAATGATCACAGTTGAAGAAAGGAAAAATTGTCCTCACATTATTGCATATAGTGTGCATCCTAGTGACCAAACATCAGTTCTTTCATCAATGTCTGCATGACTAGGACAGTCCCACAGCTCAGGAGCTCTGAAAGGTGCTGAACAATGCTCAGATGCCCATTCCTATTCACCCATCAGCCACAATATAGTAAAAATGATCTTTCACTTGAACCGAGTGTACCAGATCATGAAAGCCAAGGCAAATTTTGATTAAATGAAATGACTCCTTTTCAGAATAACTTAAAATATGAAGATATCCTCACAATGTGAAGGTATAACTCAGTAAGAAGTATTCCAGGGATATAAAGAAGAAGAGGACATCGAAAAGGAAAAGGAAGAAAGTACATAGAAGCACCTGCAACTGTAGAGCTTCAGAACGCGATCTAATTTGCCTCCTTGCAGGTCGAGCACTGCCAAAATCCATCAAAATTGCAAGACGTGGCTGACCTTTCCTGTGTGTTAGAAGAACATTACCAGGTTTGACATCATTATGCGCATATGGTGGATCAAGATTGTGCATATGTTTGAGACCGGCACAAAGCTGCATATTACAGGTTTTTACCAGTTAAATAAGTAAAAGAGTAAAAAGATTGGAAGCATATAAACAGGCAGATCCCACGTTGTAAATGTTAAATGCTAAGAACAAAATGTGAATTAACTTGAACAGAAAGGCAGACTGAGGAAGCACGTAAAAGTAGCCCATCAACATATATCAAGTATTATAACTGTTAGCAGTGTTGTCTACACGTCAAAAGTTCTCTTCAAACAAGAAAACTGGCATTTCAGTACGACAAAGGGGTGCTCTATTACCTGGCGGAATATATGAAGAACGTCAGAAGTGGAGAAGTGCTCCTTCTTAGCTTTCATAGCTTTGGCATTGTCCAGTAAAGTTCCATCCAAGTGAACTGGAAATAACAAATAAGCTTCGTGGTTCCAAGATCCTTCTTGAGCAGTCTAGACAACAATCGATATAAATCAAACCCATCATACCAAATCCATTTACACAACAAATTTGAACCGAAAGTTAACACAATGGCAACTTAAATTTAATCCCAACCAAAGCAAGTCAATATGTAAATCACCAGATTTGTTTCAAACCTTAACAGCAATAATAGCATGATCAAGAAGTGGAAGCAAATTGGGGTGACTAAAGAGCGAAGACACACGGATCTCTTCTCGAACCAACTCCAATTGATCATTGGTTTGAATCAGAACTTTCTTCATTGCATAAGTTCCGTCATCTAGATTTAGCAATCTAAATCAGAGAAAATTAAAAAGAATCCAATAATTAATTGAATCAGATCAAGTACCAGAGAGATGAGATTTGTCCTTGAGCTTGCTGGCGAGACCAGAAGCAGAAGAAGAATCCGAGAGGAGCTCTTTGACCAAGTAGACGAAGGCGAATCCGCCTTCCCCCAGCTGCCTCACGATCCTGAACCTGTTCTCGTTGATCCACACGTCTCCTCCGCCGTTCACAGCGTCGTACAGCGCATTGAGCCCCGAGAACGTGCAACCCATCCCCACTCTCTCTACCGACAAATGAACAACTCCTCCGTCACAGCGCCTCTCTCTGTATCGATTTATATAGTAACTGAAAATAGAAAAATGTCTTCCAGCTCTCGTTCCCCTTGCCTCTCTCGATCTCTCTCTGCCCAACAACACTAACAATTCAGTGCAAATTTATTTTATTATTTATATATATTTTAATTGCCTCATCTTTTCCGATTCCATTCCACGTCACGTCATAATTAATCGTTTTTCTCAGAAATTTAAAGAACTCTAATATAGTAATTTCCTTTTTGCTTTGTTAAAATACACTTAATAATAGCCTTTCATAATCCCACGGGGTGAATAGGTTGGTAAGGGGCTCTCTTTATTTAAGTGAGGTCTTGAGTTTGAACCCCTCCTCATATATATAGTTGTTCAAAATTTGAGGCTAAAACTTTATCTCCCGTAAGAAACTTACCTGGTTCAAGCAAAGATTAATCTGAATGTGGATGATTTAAAGGTATCTTTCTATAATTGAGACCTACCTAAGATACCTTGTGAAAAAAAAAATACATAAAAAAAATTTCTTTATATTTTTCCTAAACAATCAACTCTTTAAGAGATATTTAATATCCGGTTTAAGTTCAAAGGTTGCGGTTGGAAAATGCCTTAGTATGTGATTATTGTGCCTCCTAAATGCCAACGATTCATTACACTAAATCCCAACCATTCGTTACAGGAAGTTAGATTGTTAGAATTTTAAATACATAATCGGATACAGCAATTTCCCTGCGTTTGGTTAGCGTCTGCAGACGCGAGGACAGAGGAAAATGACATAACCGTTCTGCCCTAAGTGGTGTTTGCTTACCGTCTTCGCTTATTTTTGTTCCGTCTTCAAAGGACAAAGACAAAAATTTTTGTCCAATTCAAAACTATGGTACGAAAATTCTTGTCCATAGGACAAGAATTACAAAACACCAACATACCCTCTCACTAAACATAATAATAATAATAATAATAATAATAATAATAATAATAATAATAATAATAAACATAATAATTATAATAATTATAATAATAGTAATAATAATAATAATTCTTATAATAATATTAATACATAATAATAATAATAATAATAGCAATAATAAAAATAATATTCAAAATATTAACAAACATAATCATAGTATTAAAATTAATATAATAATAATATTATTATTATTAACAAAATATTATTATTAATTATTATTAATGAATATTAATGATATTGTATAAGTCCTCTATTTCTTTCTTCAGCACTCCTTGTATCAAAGGATACTGATGGTCTCCTTTCTTCTACTATTCTTGAGCTTGTACTTGAGCTTGCTTGACTCATTTCTTTCTTTCTAACTTTTTCTTTTTTGAGTCAAAAATTTCCTGTGGATTAATAAAATGATAAATTTTTCTTGTTATAGCAGGTGGTGCTATATCTCCTTTTTCTGCAATTTTTAACTTGTTAATCCCTTGACTTATTTGCTCAAGTGCTTCTTTAATTTCTGGACTTTCTGCAGAGATTGCTTTATTTGCTTCAAGCCTTGCAATCTTTGTTTCCAAACTTTCAATTTTCTTTGATAACTTGACAATCAAGTATATAAGGAGATTGTTCTGTTTTACAAGTATAGGTGATACTTTTGTTGCTACTGTTTCTCCGTCTATTTTCTTGAACCCCACTGTTGGTGTTCCAAGTGTTTGCGTTGCTTCTAATGCTTCTTGATATTCCTCGTCTTCCAGATAAGTCAACCAGGACATCAAGAATTTAATTGCAGATGCAACGTTTCAATCAGTTGCTCTATTTTCTTTATTTTCTTTTCAAGGTTAAAAGATTCCTTGATTGATACTTTAGGTTCTACCAACTCAATTATTTCCAATTGTGATGGTACACCTTTTCCTTTAATTTTCTGTAGGGAAATTTTCAAATCCTCCAATTCTCCTGATTTTTCTTCCAAGCTATGAAAATGCTTTAAACAAACTTTTGACAATAAGGTAATTTCGATCATATATAACACTGATATTATGCAAAGTATTTAACTGCAATCACACAATAAGTTTAGCTGTCTATTTTCAGAATGAAAAAGATGTTTAAAACCTTCTTTATAACAAGAAAATTCTATTCCATCGATGGATCTTGTTTCACTTCTAGGTTCAACAGCTAAGTCAAGATATTCCAAAAATTTCTTATTTGGCCAATACCTTTCAATTTGTTGTAATTTATTACTCATTACCCTTCCAATTAACTTAATAAGTGCTTTCCCGTTTTGGATTTCGAACTCAATTTTCCCCTTTCTAGCTTCTCTGCATTTTGGGTACTCTACTTTTGTTCTTTTTAACCCTCACGACGTAGTCACTTACTTTATTAATTCAAAGAGAAATAAGTTACAAACTTCAACTAATATAAGGTATCATCAAAGACCTGTAAATCCTTACACGTCTACGAACATAAACAATATCTTGTTTACATGCATAGATCAAATATTTTATCTCTCCTATTTGCCATTTTATATTTCTCTTGAGAGCTTCAACTTCTTCGAACATAGGATGATCTGGGTCTTTGGGAAGGTTTGGATTAGCAAGTGTACTAGCAAGCATTTGTTCAACTTCACTTAGCCTTTTTTCATTTCTTGCTATGATTCCAAAAAGGATTGGGATATGACGACTCTGATCCTTAATTAAAGATTTAATACCCCTGATTTTTGTGAAATATCCTGGCATACTATTGATCCAAGCAAATCCATGGAAGAAACATAATTTAAATGTTACCAAAAAGACGATAAACAAATTAATCAATCCTATATAAACAACTAAACTTTAATAGTTTAGTTACTCATACCTTAAGCTCTGATACCAAAAATGAGTCCCTGATGATCAGCGAGGGATTATAGAAGATGTAGACAGATGGTTAGAAACACTGTTAGTCGAATAACATGTTCTAACAACAGAAATAGAACAATTGAGATGAATATTAATCCGGAACATCAGCTAAGTTTGTCTAATAAAAGGAGAGCCTCGATGGTACCAGCGGAAGTACTATATTCATCCAGTTGGTAGGAACCAAATTATAGAGTATATCAACATTACTCAGAAGAAAGAAAACTAATAACTGATCCGAAAGATCAGGAAGAAATGAAAATGATTACTAGAGAATCATTTGAGAAATTAAGAAATGAAGGATTAAATCATATTCATCTTGGGATGATTATGATAAGAATTTTTGCCTTACACAGAAGAGATGCTGGCGTTAAGGTTCTAATAGTCATTCGAGATAAAAGATGGGGAAATGATGAAAGAGGATTATTAGGACAAATGGAAATAGATCTGGCAAATGGAACAGAATTGGTTTACTTCCTACCAGACCAAATGATGACAATATCAGATTTCTATAATCATATGGAAATCATAGTGAAAACAAAAGGATATGAGTCTTGGGTGGCAGGAGAATCAAATCTCTTAATTACTAAGGGAGTAGTAGCCAGATTGACGAACACCAGTGCAGCAGCCTTTAGATACAGAAATAAAAATTTAATGGAATTCCTGTCTACGCAAGGAGTAAAGGCAATTGCTGGAAAGAAGTATTCATCAGAATCATTTGATGGAGAAAGATGGATTATAAATCCACCAAAAGAAACATTATCATCTAGAGTACCACAGCAAACACAAATATGGGAAAATTATGATGGATCTACAACCTTAAGATTCACAAATTATGGAAACAGGAGACCCGTAGTGGCAGAAGAAGATCTAGATGATGAATCAAAAATAGAAACAACATTAATGGTCAGCCACAAGATCATTAAAACAGAAATAAAGCAATTTCAAAGAATATTGCCAGATCACTTTATACAAAGTGAAAAAGAAAAAGGAAATATCTGGGATTATCTTGGTGAAGATTGCAAGTATATGGTAAGATATACTATCCCAGAAGAAGAGGAACCTGTAATATGCACAGGATGGGGAGAGGACTTTGAGAAAAAGTCAAGTGAAAGAACAATGGTAATCGTGGAAGAAGAGGAGGAAGAAAGTGAAGAAGAATTACCATGGTGGATGGAAACAAATGAAACAATTTTAATGGCGGAAATGGAGTACCCTAAAGTAAGGGAAGAAATGGATTTAGAGGAAACTCCAAAATTACAGGCATTGATAAAATCAGCCTCAACATCTCTAGTGGAATCAGGCTATAGACCTCCCGCAGAATTCATAATGGGACCTCCTCAATATCCCCCTGCTACAAGGCAACAGAATATAGAAGTTCCTGAAATAAGAAAAAAATGGAAAAATTTCAAGGGCAAAAGCATGAGCACATCAAGTCAGTGGACATTACCACCTGCGCAAGCACAAACAGGTGTGATGTTAGTCCTACCAAAAGATATTTCGCAATATGAAGATGTTATTACAAGATGGGAATCAATCAATACTAATCTCATCAACAGGATGAATTGGATAGATAATCAAGCAAAGGTAACATATGTTGAAAATCTTTTGGGCGAAGTAATGAAAAGAATATTCCAACAATGGAGGATGGCATATCCTCAGGAATATGAAATACTTGTTGGGACTGCTGACGATGTACAGAACATATTCTCTCAAATAAGGAGAATAATCACATTAGAAGATCCATATCAATGATCAACAGAATTTCAGAATAGAGCATATGCAGATCTGGAAAGACTGCAATGCAAAGAAATAAAATATATAAAAACAATTTATGCAAGAATATCTTTATCTGGCATCTATGTCAGGAAGATCTTTCTTAAATGCAAAATTGTCAGAAAAATTCTTCAAAAAACTTCCGGAAATATATGGAAGGAAGATTGAAGAAGAATTTAAAAAGAAACATCCTGGAAATCAAATAGGTATATTACCAAGGATACATTTTACTTGGTTACATCTAAAAGAAATGTGCCAGGAAATGAATATGCAAAGAGGGTTGAAAGATTTCAACTCACTTTGTACTCAAATACCAATCCCAAGGTATTATAAGACAAATAAGAAATATGGGATAAGAAAGGCTAGAACTTATAAAGGAAAGCCACATGATACACACATACGTGTATTCAAAAGGAAGAAACCACCTACGCATAAATGTCGATGCTATGCATGTGGAGAAATAGGACATTATGCAAAAGAATGTAAAAATCCAAAAGGAAATATAGCAAGAGTTGCTATGATAAATGGATTGGACTTGCCAGAAGATTGGGATGTTGTATCAGTGGATCTAAATGAACCAGATAGTGAAGGAATTTTATCAGTCTCAGAAGAGGAAATAACTGATACTACAACAGTATTAAATACTCTGGTATGTGATCCTGAAACATTATTTGTCATTACAGATAATAAAGAAATTACAGAAAAGAAAAATATATGGCTTGAAGATGTAATATTGCCAACAGAAATGACTACATGTCAACATACATGGCAATACAATCAACAAATACCACTATATTTGGTTGATAAAGAAAAATGTATATTCTGTAAAGGAATTACAACAGAATATATGAGAATACATTGTTTACAATGTCTCATGACCGTATGTGCATTCTGTGCAGCCATACATTTAAAAATTAAGGTCGAAAAGAAGAAATCTACTTATGTTCCTTATTTATCCGATAAGGATAAAGTAATTCAAGAAATGTCTGAGTATGTTACCCAAATACTCAAAGAAAATGAAATGCTCGTTCAAGAAAATCAAAGACTTAACAAAATAACTGACACTTTCTTTAGTAAAGAAGTGGAACAGTTAACAGAAAGTCATGAAGCTAAACTCAAAGAAGAACTAAGAGCTTCAAATCGAATTCTTACGATTAAAGAAAAAGGAATTACATCAGAGTGTCAGCAGAGCGTGGTGATACCAAAGAAAGAAGAGGAAAAGGAAAGAGTGATAGTAAAATTTTTGGCTACCACTACTACTACTACTACTACTACTACTACTACTACTACTAGTACTAGTAGTAGTAGTAGTAGTAGTAGTAGTAGTAGTAGTAGTGGTAGCCAAAAATTTTACTATCACTCTTTCCTTTTCCTCTTCTTTCTTTGGTATCACCACGCTCTGCTGACACTCTGATGTAATTCCTTTTTCTTTAATCGTAAGAATTCGATTTGAAGCTCTTAGTTCTTCTTTGAGTTTAGCTTCATGACTTTCTGTTAACTGTTCCACTTCTTTACTAAAGAAAGTGTCAGTTATTTTGTTAAGTCTTTGATTTTCTTGAACGAGCATTTCATTTTCTTTGAGTATTTGGGTAACATACTCAGACATTTCTTGAATTACTTTATCCTTATCGGATAAATAAGGAACATAAGTAGATTTCTTCTTTTCGACCTTAATTTTTAAATGTATGGCTGCACAGAATGCACATACGGTCATGAGACATTGTAAACAATGTATTCTCATATATTCTGTTGTAATTCCTTTACAGAATATACATTTTTCTTTATCAACCAAATATAGTGGTATTTGTTGATTGTATTGCCATGTATGTTGACATGTAGTCATTTCTGTTGGCAATATTACATCTTCAAGCCATATATTTTTCTTTTCTGTAATTTCTTTATTATCTGTAATGACAAATAATGTTTCAGGATCACATACCAGAGTATTTAATACTGTTGTAGTATCAGTTATTTCCTCTTCTGAGACTGATAAAATTCCTTCACTATCTGGTTCATTTAGATCCACTGATACAACATCCCAATCTTCTGGCAAGTCCAATCCATTTATCATAGCAACTCTTGCTATATTTCCTTTTGGATTTTTACATTCTTTTGCATAATGTCCTATTTCTCCACATGCATAGCATCGACATTTATGCGTAGGTGGTTTCTTCCTTTTGAATACACGTATGTGTGTATCATGTGGCTTTCCTTTATAAGTTCTAGCCTTTCTTATCCCATATTTCTTATTTGTCTTATAATACCTTGGGATTGGTATTTGAGTACAAAGTGAGTTGAAATCTTTCAACCCTCTTTGCATATTCATTTCCTGGCACATTTCTTTTAGATGTAACCAAGTAAAATGTATCCTTGGTAATATACCTATTTGATTTCCAGGATGTTTCTTTTTAAATTCTTCTTCAATCTTCCTTCCATATATTTCCGGAAGTTTTTTGAAGAATTTTTCTGACAATTTTGCATTTAAGAAAGATCTTCCTGACATAGATGCCAGATAAAGATATTCTTGCATAAATTGTTTTTATATATTTTATTTCTTTGCATTGCAGTCTTTCCAGATCTGCATATGCTCTATTCTGAAATTCTGTTGATCATTGATATGGATCTTCTAATGTGATTATTCTCCTTATTTGAGAGAATATGTTCTGTACATCGTCAGCAGTCCCAACAAGTATTTCATATTCCTGAGGATATGCCATCCTCCATTGTTGGAATATTCTTTTCATTACTTCGCCCAAAAGATTTTCAACATATGTTACCTTTGCTTGATTATCTATCCAATTCATCCTGTTGATGAGATTAGTATTGATTGATTCCCATCTTGTAATAACATCTTCATATTGCGAAATATCTTTTGGTAGGACTAACATCACACCTGTTTGTGCTTGCGCAGGTGGTAATGTCCACTGACTTGATGTGCTCATGCTTTTGCCCTTGAAATTTTTCCATTTTTTTCTTATTTCAGGAACTTCTATATTCTGTTGCCTTGTAGCAGGGGGATATTGAGGAGGTCCCATTATGAATTCTGCGGGAGGTCTATAGCCTGATTCCACTAGAGATGTTGAGGCTGATTTTATCAATGCCTGTAATTTTGGAGTTTCCTCTAAATCCATTTCTTCCCTTACTTTAGGGTACTCCATTTCCGCCATTAAAATTGTTTCATTTGTTTCCATCCACCATGGTAATTCTTCTTCACTTTCTTCCTCCTCTTCTTCCACGATTACCATTGTTCTTTCACTTGACTTTTTCTCAAAGTCCTCTCCCCATCCTGTGCATATTACAGGTTCCTCTTCTTCTGGGATAGTATATCTTACCATATACTTGCAATCTTCACCAAGATAATCCCAGATATTTCCTTTTTCTTTTTCACTTTGTATAAAGTGATCTGGCAATATTCTTTGAAATTGCTTTATTTCTGTTTTAATGATCTTGTGGCTGACCATTAATGTTGTTTCTATTTTTGATTCATCATCTAGATCTTCTTCTGCCACTACGGGTCTCCTGTTTCCATAATTTGTGAATCTTAAGGTTGTAGATCCATCATAATTTTCCCATATTTGTGTTTGCTGTGGTACTCTAGATGATAATGTTTCTTTTGGTGGATTTATAATCCATCTTTCTCCATCAAATGATTCTGATGAATACTTCTTTCCAGCAATTGCCTTTACTCCTTGCGTAGACAGGAATTCCATTAAATTTTTATTTCTGTATCTAAAGGCTGCTGCACTGGTGTTCGTCAATCTGGCTACTACTCCCTTAGTAATTAAGAGATTTGATTCTCCTGCCACCCAAGACTCATATCCTTTTGTTTTCACTATGATTTCCATATGATTATAGAAATCTGATATTGTCATCATTTGGTCTGGTAGGAAGTAAACCAATTCTGTTCCATTTGCCAGATCTATTTCCATTTGTCCTAATAATCCTCTTTCATCATTTCCCCATCTTTTATCTCGAATGACTATTAGAACCTTAACGCCAGCATCTCTTCTGTGTAAGGCAAAAATTCTTATCATAATCATCCCAAGATGAATATGATTTAATCCTTCATTTCTTAATTTCTCAAATGATTCTCTAGTAATCATTTTCATTTCTTCCTGATCTTTCGGATCAGTTATTAGTTTTCTTTCTTCTGAGTAATGTTGATATACTCTATAATTTGGTTCCTACCAACTGGATGAATATAGTACTTCCGCTGGTACCATCGAGGCTCTCCTTTTATTAGACAAACTTAGCTGATGTTCCGGATTAATATTCATCTCAATTGTTCTATTTCTGTTGTTAGAACATGTTATTCGACTAACAGTGTTTCTAACCATCTGTCTACATCTTCTATAATCCCTCGCTGATCATCAGGGACTCATTTTTGGTATCAGAGCTTAAGGTATGAGTAACTAAACTATTAAAGTTTAGTTGTTTATATAGGATTGATTAATTTGTTTATCGTCTTTTTGGTAACATTTAAATTATGTTTCTTCCATGGATTTGCTTGGATCAATAGTATGCCAGGATATTTCACAAAAATCAGGGGTATTAAATCTTTAATTAAGGATCAGAGTCGTCATATCCCAATCCTTTTTGGAATCATAGCAAGAAATGAAAAAAGGCTAAGTGAAGTTGAACAAATGCTTGCTAGTACACTTGCTAATCCAAACCTTCCCAAAGACCCAGATCATCCTATGTTCGAAGAAGTTGAAGCTCTCAAGAGAAATATAAAATGGCAAATAGGAGAGATAAAATATTTGATCTATGCATGTAAACAAGATATTGTTTATGTTCGTAGACGTGTAAGGATTTACAGGTCTTTGATGATACCTTATATTAGTTGAAGTTTGTAACTTATTTCTCTTTGAATTAATAAAGTAAGTGACTACGTCGTGAGGGTTAAAAAGAACAAAAGTAGAGTACCCAAAATGCAGAGAAGCTAGAAAGGGGAAAATTGAGTTCGAAATCCAAAACGGGAAAGCACTTATTAAGTTAATTGGAAGGGTAATGAGTAATAAATTACAACAAATTGAAAGGTATTGGCCAAATAAGAAATTTTTGGAATATCTTGACTTAGCTGTTGAACCTAGAAGTGAAACAAGATCCATCGATGGAATAGAATTTTCTTGTTATAAAGAAGGTTTTAAACATCTTTTTCATTCTGAAAATAGACAGCTAAACTTATTGTGTGATTGCAGTTAAATACTTTGCATAATATCAGTGTTATATATGATCGAAATTACCTTATTGTCAAAAGTTTGTTTAAAGCATTTTCATAGCTTGGAAGAAAAATCAGGAGAATTGGAGGATTTGAAAATTTCCCTACAGAAAATTAAAGGAAAAGGTGTACCATCACAATTGGAAATAATTGAGTTGGTAGAACCTAAAGTATCAATCAAGGAATCTTTTAACCTTGAAAAGAAAATAAAGAAAATAGAGCAACTGATTGAAACGTTGCATCTGCAATTAAATTCTTGATGTCCTGGTTGACTTATCTGGAAGACGAGGAATATCAAGAAGCATTAGAAGCAACGCAAACACTTGGAACACCAACAGTGGGGTTCAAGAAAATAGACGGAGAAACAGTAGCAACAAAAGTATCACCTATACTTGTAAAACAGAACAATCTCCTTATATACTTGATTGTCAAGTTATCAAAGAAAATTGAAAGTTTGGAAACAAAGATTGCAAGGCTTGAAGCAAATAAAGCAATCTCTGCAGAAAGTCCAGAAATTAAAGAAGCACTTGAGCAAATAAGTCAAGGGATTAACAAGTTAAAAATTGCAGAAAAAGGAGATATAGCACCACCTGCTATAACAAGAAAAATTTATCATTTTATTAATCCACAGGAAATTTTTGACTCAAAAAAGAAAAAGTTAGAAAGAAAGAAATGAGTCAAGCAAGCTCAAGTACAAGCTCAAGAATAGTAGAAGAAAGGAGACCATCAGTATCCTTTGATACAAGGAGTGCTGAAGAAAGAAATAGAGGACTTATACAATATCATTAATATTCATTAATAATAATTAATAATAATATTTTGTTAATAATAATAATATTATTATTATATTAATTTTAATACTATGATTATGTTTGTTAATATTTTGAATATTATTTTTATTATTGCTATTATTATTATTATTATTATGTATTAATATTATTATAAGAATTATTATTATTATTACTATTATTATAATTATTATAATTATTATGTTTATTATTATTATTATTATTATTATTATTATTATTATTATTATTATTATTATGTTTAGTGAGAGGGTATGTTGGTGTTTTGTAATTCTTGTCCTATGGACAAGAATTTTCGTACCATAGTTTTGAATTGGACAAAAATTTTTGTCTTTGTCCTTTGAAGACGGAACAAAAATAAGCGAAGACGGTAAGCAAACACCACTTAGGGCAGAACGGTTATGTCATTTTCCTCTGTCCTCGCGTCTGCAGACGCTAACCAAACGCAGGGAAATTGCTGTATCCGATTATGTATTTAAAATTCTAACAATCTAACTTCCTGTAACGAATGGTTGGGATTTAGTGTAATGAATCGTTGGCATTTAGGAGGCACAATAATCACATACTAAGGCATTTTCCAACCGCAACCTTTGAACTTAAACCGGATATTAAATATCTCTTAAAGAGTTGATTGTTTAGGAAAAATATAAAGAAATTTTTTTTATGTATTTTTTTTTTCACAAGGTATCTTAGGTAGGTCTCAATTATAGAAAGATACCTTTAAATCATCCACATTCAGATTAATCTTTGCTTGAACCAGGTAAGTTTCTTACGGGAGATAAAGTTTTAGCCTCAAATTTTGAACAACTATATATATGAGGAGGGGTTCAAACTCAAGACCTCACTTAAATAAAGAGAGCCCCTTACCAACCTATTCACCCCGTGGGATTATGAAAGGCTATTATTAAGTGTATTTTAACAAAGCAAAAAGGAAATTACTATATTAGAGTTCTTTAAATTTCTGAGAAAAACGATTAATTATGACGTGACGTGGAATGGAATCGGAAAAGATGAGGCAATTAAAATATATATAAATAATAAAATAAATTTGCACTGAATTGTTAGTGTTGTTGGGCAGAGAGAGATCGAGAGAGGCAAGGGGAACGAGAGCTGGAAGACATTTTTCTATTTTCAGTTACTATATAAATCGATACAGAGAGAGGCGCTGTGACGGAGGAGTTGTTCATTTGTCGGTAGAGAGAGTGGGGATGGGTTGCACGTTCTCGGGGCTCAATGCGCTGTACGACGCTGTGAACGGCGGAGGAGACGTGTGGATCAACGAGAACAGGTTCAGGATCGTGAGGCAGCTGGGGGAAGGCGGATTCGCCTTCGTCTACTTGGTCAAAGAGCTCCTCTCGGATTCTTCTTCTGCTTCTGGTCTCGCCAGCAAGCTCAAGGACAAATCTCATCTCTCTGGTACTTGATCTGATTCAATTAATTATTGGATTCTTTTTAATTTTCTCTGATTTAGATTGCTAAATCTAGATGACGGAACTTATGCAATGAAGAAAGTTCTGATTCAAACCAATGATCAATTGGAGTTGGTTCGAGAAGAGATCCGTGTGTCTTCGCTCTTTAGTCACCCCAATTTGCTTCCACTTCTTGATCATGCTATTATTGCTGTTAAGGTTTGAAACAAATCTGGTGATTTACATATTGACTTGCTTTGGTTGGGATTAAATTTAAGTTGCCATTGTGTTAACTTTCGGTTCAAATTTGTTGTGTAAATGGATTTGGTATGATGGGTTTGATTTATATCGATTGTTGTCTAGACTGCTCAAGAAGGATCTTGGAACCACGAAGCTTATTTGTTATTTCCAGTTCACTTGGATGGAACTTTACTGGACAATGCCAAAGCTATGAAAGCTAAGAAGGAGCACTTCTCCACTTCTGACGTTCTTCATATATTCCGCCAGGTAATAGAGCACCCCTTTGTCGTACTGAAATGCCAGTTTTCTTGTTTGAAGAGAACTTTTGACGTGTAGACAACACTGCTAACAGTTATAATACTTGATATATGTTGATGGGCTACTTTTACGTGCTTCCTCAGTCTGCCTTTCTGTTCAAGTTAATTCACATTTTGTTCTTAGCATTTAACATTTACAACGTGGGATCTGCCTGTTTATATGCTTCCAATCTTTTTACTCTTTTACTTATTTAACTGGTAAAAACCTGTAATATGCAGCTTTGTGCCGGTCTCAAACATATGCACAATCTTGATCCACCATATGCGCATAATGATGTCAAACCTGGTAATGTTCTTCTAACACACAGGAAAGGTCAGCCACGTCTTGCAATTTTGATGGATTTTGGCAGTGCTCGACCTGCAAGGAGGCAAATTAGATCGCGTTCTGAAGCTCTACAGTTGCAGGTGCTTCTATGTACTTTCTTCCTTTTCCTTTTCGATGTCCTCTTCTTCTTTATATCCCTGGAATACTTCTTACTGAGTTATACCTTCACATTGTGAGGATATCTTCATATTTTAAGTTATTCTGAAAAGGAGTCATTTCATTTAATCAAAATTTGCCTTGGCTTTCATGATCTGGTACACTCGGTTCAAGTGAAAGATCATTTTTACTATATTGTGGCTGATGGGTGAATAGGAATGGGCATCTGAGCATTGTTCAGCACCTTTCAGAGCTCCTGAGCTGTGGGACTGTCCTAGTCATGCAGACATTGATGAAAGAACTGATGTTTGGTCACTAGGATGCACACTATATGCAATAATGTGAGGACAATTTTTCCTTTCTTCAACTGTGATCATTGCTTATTATCAGGAACTTCCATTATATTTTTCTTTCCATTTTTTCTGTTTTTAATTCTGATGTTGACTGCTTATGATTTAACTATTGCATATTCCATTGTTGAGGAAGCCAAGAACTACTTTCCTCAGAAAAATTATATTTTTAAATGCTTTACAATGTTTCTTGCTTTGCACATATGTGGAATATAGGTTGACAAATTACCTCATTATGTTTTTGTAGCCAGGCACACGAGCACAAACTATCTAGATCCTTAATAGCTGGATGGAATAGAAATTAGCAATAATTGCTTTAATTTCTTGGGGGAACTTTCAACTTTGCATGAGTTCTTTGCTACACCATTTTAGTTATAGTAATGAACAATTGTTGGACAATATAATACATCTATAATAAAACAACTGAAACTGACAAAAATCTCAAAGAAGCTACACCTTGTATGAAAATTTACCTCTACTAACGATATCTCAACAACTTTAAGGCTTACTTTCGTTCAGGCCACTTAGACATACTGTTTTTCTCATGTACGTAGTGTTATTTCATTTCATGGATGGTAGTTTCACTAATGAAACTGGTTAGTACCTAAAGCTTCAGGCTATTTCCTTTTATTTACAGTTGCTCTCCTATGCTGAACAATTTATAGCTGATTTCTAACAGGTATGGGGTGTCTCCATTCGAGTATGCTCTTGGAGAATCTGGTGGGAGCCTACAATTGGCTGTTGTAAATGCACAAATAAAATGGCCAGCTGGACCAAATCCTGCATATCCGGAAACTCTCCGAAAGTTCGTTACATGGATGCTTCAGCCTCAGGCAACAGTCCGCCCTCGCATTGACGATATTCTTATTCACGTCGACAAGTTAATTGCAAACTTAAAAAGTTGATGCGTAACTGAAAGGATCTTATTTTGGCAATACTGCGGGGTGCCACAGGCCTTGCAAAGAGCAACCTGAGACGTACTGTGTTGATTGTGGGTGTTCAAGCTTCGGAATAGTAAAGTGGTAACGATATATTAAAGCAGAGAGAAGCTCCTTGTTCAAAGGGCTGCAGACATATTCTTGGTGTAGTTTGCAGTTGTGAATTGATTTAAATGCTAGCATAGTATTGTCACAGCTATTTAATTTTGAACATATGTAGTTTGTTGATGTTTAGATGGTTACTTGCATCATAATATTCGATTCTGAAGTTAACATAACTACTATATGTTAATTTCTTCATATATATTCTTTTACGACTTGCAAATTGAAGCTGGTACTTTGTGAATATTTTGAAGAAAGTTTTTGTAGGCAGGCATTACAAGAAACGATTCCTATTGTTTATGGCTCCATGAAGGTTTAGTTGTTAATGTAAATGTAGTCACATTTTATTATTAACAATAATTACACACATTAGATAAAATTTAAATATTTTATTTAAAGATAAATTATTTTTGTCAGTAAAAAATAAATATTTATTAGATGGCAAGCAATATAAGCTCTAAGGGGTTCCTCACACAACCCAAACCAAGGCCACTTTTCAATATTTTTTCTACTTAGGCGAGTTTTCAAGTGATACCAACTCAACTCCATCTTTAACTATTCAAGATCTTCTTAACGATTTTGAATCTGTCTTTCAAGAACCCAACACCCTTCCACCTTTTCGAAACCACACCCATGCCATTCACTTGCTACCAAATTCCAAACCACCAAACCTTCGGCCTTATCGATATCCCTATTTTCAAAAGTTAGAAATTGAGAGCCAAGTCTCTAACTTAGCGGGTTTTATTCGCCCAAGTACTAGCCCTTTTGCCAGTCCCATTTTATTAGTTAAGAAAAAAGATAACTCTTGGCGGATGTGTGTAGACTATAGAAGCCTTAATCAAATTACCATTCCTGATAAATAACCCATACCTAATATTGATGAGCTACTAGATGAACTATATGGGGTAGCCATTTTTTCAAAAATTGACTTGAGGTTTGGCTATAACCAAATGCATGTCCATTCGTCGGATATTCACAAAACGTCTTTTAGAACCTACTCTGGTCATTATGAATACATTGTCATGCCCTTCAGCCTTTCCAATGCGCCTTCTACCTTTCAATCCACCATGAACGATCTCTTTAGACCCTACTTACAAAAATGTATCCTTGTCTTTTTTGATGACATACTAATTTACAGTCAAAACCTTCAGCAACATCTTAAACGCTTACAACTTGCCCTTCAACTTCTCCATGAAAATCACTGTTATGCTAAAGCCTCCAAGTGTTCATTGGGCCAAACCCATATTTCTTTCTTAGGGCATGTCGCCTCTTCTATGGGTGTGGGATTTGATCAAGATGAAATTCAAATAGTATTTAATTGGCCGGTGCCTACCAATGTCAAGGAGCTCAAGGGATTTTTGGGCTTGACACGGTATTACTGTAGGTTTGTTCAAAATTATGGGATTATTTTAAGGTCATTGACTGGAGTCACTAAGAAAAATGGTTTCAAATGGTCATTTGCAGCAGAAATTGCTTTTCAAAAACTCAAGCATGTATTGACTATTGTGCCTGTCTTATGCCTATTGAATTTTAATCAACTCTTCACCGTGGAATGCGATGCTTCTTCAGAAGGTGTAGGCGCAATCCTTCTTCAATCTGGTCACCCAATTGCATATTTCAGTAAATGGCTTTCCTTTTCCAATCGTTTGAAATCTACCTATGATCAAGAGTTAATAGTTTTAGTGTTGGTGTAACACCCCACTCCCGCAAGACCCGAACCCGACATCGATGGTGATATTCGAGTCCGTGCCCCGCGAGGGTGGCGTACTACATCATTCAGTCAAAACACAGTATGGACTTTTTGTTTTTCTTTTCTCAAACACATCCACATCAATATTTATGCGGAAAACAATATACATGAACAATTCAATGGCCTCAGGGCCCTTTTCATAAACTTCATTCATATCAGTCAGTGCATTTGTAATTTGACCTAATTAGTCATACAAAAATTCAGAAAAAAATAAAATACACTAATGCAGGCTAATGCAGACGCGAACTGATTCCGACCTGAATGCTGCAAGTATAATCCCGTTGACTTAACGGGGTATTCTTCTTATCCTGAAAAATAGTTACAATTTTGGGTAAGTTTGCGAATTCAATGAGAAACCATCATCGATGGTTCACCTAATTCATGCATATCACAAGCAATTTGCAGTTTCAATCAATAACACATTCAGTAAACCATATAGTAATTTACTGATTCTCATGCAATCACAGAACTCAGAAATTTCACAAATCAATTATCATAATTGTATCATGCACTCTTGCCTATTTCCTATTCACTGTATTCAATCCATCACAATGTGTATGCAATGCATATGTGACTCTTTCCCATTTTATTACAGTGTTATGACCGAGCGCTTAAACAGTGAACAATATTCAGTAGACGCGTCTATGGAGTAGAAGAGCCCTCTGGGTATGCACTAACTCCCTTCGAGCTCGATCCTCTTTTCAGTATCAGTGGCGACTCAAGTCACAACTATTATTATCCGTTTATGTATTTGTGTATGAAATGCAACATACCCAATATAATCACAGTCACATTGCCATTAAAACCCATTCATCACAATTCTTCAAAATCACATAGCAGTCGAATCCGATTTATCAAAAGCAGACATATCGATCTTAATCATTCACATGCTCACACAATTCACAATCACAGACAGTTTATAGAGCATTTAACAATCAAAAATTGAGGAATCAACTAGGTTACTCACATGTAACTTCCGAGTTACTGCCTGGAAGTCCCAGCAATATCCGTGGAATGACGATCCAACAGTGCCTGTATAACAGTCAAAAGATCATTCATTACTAAATGCATAATCGGAAAGATTCACTAATGCACATGTCTTAAATAAAAGATGTACGATGTATGTTCATGACCTTCCCGGAGCTATTTCCCAATTTCCACTTTCTTTTGTCAAAATCTAACTTTTCACTCAATTGATCAATAATGACTCATTTCATTTCAATGGCATATCACGGAACTCTACCAATCTCATTTCTAACATTCAGTCAATTTACTAAGTCATACCCACTAGGATATTCTCAAGAAAGACCTCAAAACCAGTGTCACTATTCTCTAGATCAAAATTCACCCTTTAGGCTCAGTTTCTGAAACTCCCAATAGCATTGAATTTATTTTCAAAGTCTCAAAATTATACTCCAATTGTCATGAAACAATCCTTAGGTTGCAATAGGAAACCATATTCAACTTTCTTTCTTCACATCAATTGTATACCTCTTTCTCTAGTTTATAACGAATCAAGAATCACCTCAATTGGAGGCTTACACCATTAGTTATGCCCCAAAAACTAAAATTAATCAGTTCAGAAAAATGGGGCTCGCCGTGACGTCAAGGGGTCGCTCGCCGCGGCGGACGAGAAGACTCGTCGCGGCTTACGAATCGGGGCTCGCCGTGACGTGTACACTTGTCGCGGCATCTACGCTCGTCGCGGCGTATGCTCATCGCGACGTCTACGCTCGTCGCGACGTCCAATATCCCCTCGTCGCAACGTGTAGGTCGTACGTCGTCTTCTCCGACTAAATTTCTCACAATTTCTCTCCCTAAAACAGCCATAACTCACTCTCAACTACCAAAATATTACACATTTAAACCCATTAATGCATTTCAACTACAATAAAACAACATTAAAGCCATTCACTTATCAAATCGAGCTTCTAATCTTCAAATCTCCGAAAATCTTCTCCAACCCCTAACACCCACGGTTCTCTCCCAAAGCCATACAAAACTTCATCTTCCTTAGGATTTAAGCTTTGCTTTGCAAGTGGAGAAGAAGCAAGCAAAAATCGAGAAGGGGATCGAAAATCACCAAGGAAGAAGAGAGAAGCAAGCCCTAAGGTGAAGGAACAAGCTTTTTTGCCAATTTCAAAATCTAAGACATTTAAAGGGGGTTACTCACTTTTCCTCAAACACCCGTCAAGTTCCTTTTTCTTTTCATAATCATTTCAGGTCTAAGTTGTCTCTAAATTTCAATGGCTCGATATTTTAATCTCTAAAATCATATATCTAATTTTCTATGGCCATTGGACAGTTATTTCAGTACTATAAAATCAATCAGTCCGTCACTCGAAAAATTTTCCGGTCTGGAACTTATTCTCCCAAAAATTTCCAGAAAATTTCTAAGGCTCACTCTAATAACTGAAAATCACTCCTAAGCATTTCCAATTCAATTTCAAACGCAATTGTCTCAGAATTCCCAAAACACATCAGATTCACAAATAAATGCCGGAAAATGTTATGAATGCATGTACCTATATGTGCATGTGCAAAAAGACTTATTCCTCTAAAATTAGAGGCCAAAAATATGAACATATCAAAATATGCAATTTAACCTACTAGCGTGACCCAATTGACCAATTTATCCTTCCCATCGAGGATGGGATGTTACAGTTGGCGTTGAAAAAGTGGCGGCATTACTTACGGGGACATCATTTCTTTGTAAAAACTGACCACTACAGCCTCAAATACCAGTTATACCAGTGGTTACCACAACAAAGTAGTAACGTCTTCTCCTGAAACTACTTCCGTTTGATTTCTCAATAATTTTTAAAGCTGGCAAAACAAATGAGGGGGTTGATTCTCTTTCCAGGTATCCACAACATGCAGATTTTTTATGTTAGTTATTCCTATCCCTCTTGATTTTTTGGAATTACAGGATGCTCTTCAAAAAGACCCCTACACTTGGGAAATTATGGCTTCACTATTATAAAATCCTGCTTTATATCCAAAATTTCAAATAATGGACAAAAAGGTTTATTTTAAAAATTTTCTGGTGATTCCTGACCATTCACTTCTTCAACAGAAGCTTTTTATTTGAATCTCATAACACTTTGACTGCGGGACATGGAGGGTACTTGAAGACTTTGAAATGTGTCTCCTTGAATTTTTTTTGGCCACGGATGACGCATGATGTCAAGTTATTTGTTCAGAATTGTTTAATCTGTCAACATAACAAATACCAAATATTGGCACCTGCTGGACTACTACCTGAAATAATATGGGAAGATGTCTCACTTGATTTCACCATTGGGATTCCCAAATCTGGTGGCTTTGATACAATGCTAGTTGTGGTAGATTATCTCTGCAAGTATTCTCATTTTATTCCCTTGTCTCACCCTTTCACTGCAAAAACTGTTGCTACTATTTTTTGCATGGAAATAGTGCGCTTACATGGCATCCCAAAGTCCATTGTCTTTGATAAAGATGTCATCTTTCTAAGTGCTTTATGGCAGGAACTTTTCAAGCTTAGCCAAACCCGTCTATGTATGAGCACTGCCTACCATACTCAGTTTGACGGCCAAACAGAGGTTGTTAATAGATGTTTGGAAGTTTATCTCAAATGTTTTGCGCATGAACAACGAGCAAGTTTCTAGCTTAGGCTGAATATTTCTTTAACACTGGCTTTCATTCTTCAATTAGGACTTCCCCTTTTAAAATTGTCTACGACATAGAGCCTCCTACCCTACATCCTCTATTCTAAGAGAAACACAACTTGTTGACCTTGAGGAATAACCGATAGCTCGTGATGATATGTTGAAACTTTTCAAAACAAAATCTCTTAAACGCTCAATCGCGAATGAAGGCCCAAACTGACTCTAAGAGAGGGAGATGAGTTTTAATATTGGTGATGCTGTTTTCCTACGAGTTCAACTTCAACCTTATCACCAACGATCTCTAGAGGTACATAAAATTATCACCTCAATTTTTGGACTTTACAAGGTTATTCGTCGCGTTAGACTTGTAGCCTATGAGTTGGAACTCCCTGCCTCCTCAAAAGTTCACCTCATTTTTCATGTGTCTTTGCTACGCCTTGCTCGTCAATAATCATTTATCAATGACTATCAAAATTGTAATGCATGTGCAATGCAACACTTTACCTATACCAAATCCTAACTCGATTAAAATTACCAATCTACCCGTCACTCCGGTAACGGGATGTTACACTTTTATTGTCACATTTGCATGTTGATCTATTGGAAACAACTTCTCTATTATGTAGAGGTAAAGCTGCGTACTATCAGACTTTTCTAGACCTGTTTCATTGTGGGACTTTAGACGAGGTGTAATGATGATGCTGATGATGATGTATATGTTTAAGAAGTCACAATATCAATATATATTAAAATTTTAATAGACTATTATTTAAAATTTACATGTAAAAAATATTATAGTGAAGAACTTTCTTTACTGGTTAATATATGTTATAAATCTTGTAAATTTGGTTTATTATTTAAAAAATCAATCTAATTTAATAAACTTATGTTTAACTTATTCTAAAGTTAGTTTATATTTATTCAAAAAATAAGTTTTTAAAGTTGATTCAAATTCGTTATAAATTTATAATTTTCATTCCATACCTATACCTATTTTTTCATACCTCAAACAAGCACACCCATGGTGTCCAAATTTAGTGAAATTGTGGATATCTTATCTTTATTTCATACTATTATCTGCTTATTCTTATGTACATAAATAAATAAAAATTGTGCTATTTTAAATATATGAATTTTATTATTTTACTAATAATTTGTTTGTTTCAAAAATATTGTTGTTCCAACTTTCTTTAATAGAAAAAAGCTTTTGAAGGAAAATAAAACGTGAGTTGTTAATGATTTATGCAAAGCTCTTACATACTTACAACACCCATTAAATTCAAAAGACACTGTTGTATTGTTAAGATTTCTAATTGTAAGTGAGAATCTGGAAATAGAAGTAGACATGCTGATCAATACCAACGGCACATAGGCTATTGGGTCGGATTGGCCGATTACATGGTCCCAGAATGTGAGGTTAAGGCGGCTGTAGTTGACTTTTCTCGAGTGAACGTGTTGGACGTTTCAAGGGAAGAGTCAGGAAACGCCGGAACAATCCCCTATTGCTTTACCTGTCTCCGCCCCTCCCCTGTTATTGCTACCTGTCTGTCTGTCTTCCGAACCCAACCAAACTGGTCTTCTGAAAATCAATAGTTATTGTTCTCCTGTTGCTCTTCTCTTTCACTACCATACTCCTCTCTTTGATTGATAATAATGGATGTTTTGGTGGGACGCGATGGTTTCGTAAATTGGGAGGCTGAATCGTATCCTGAGGCTAAAGACCTCCTGCTTATTCCCCTCTTCGCACTCCTCTTCCCAACACTCAGGCTTTATCTCGACACTTGCGTCTTTGAGGTTTTCTATTTTTCCCCTTAATTGACTCCAAATCTTGGCACTTGGTGTTTATGCCATCCTGAGAAAACACTATTTGCGCCTCCATGATGCATGCAGAAAATAGCAAGGAGATTGATGTTTGGAGAAGGATATGCAACAGTTCACGTTGAGAGGTATTCGAGGAGGAAGAAAATCAACAAATTTAAAGAATCAGCTTGGAAATGTGTTTACTTTCTATCAGCAGAACTGTTTGCTCTTACTGTCTCCTACAACGAGCCATGGTTCAGAAATACCAAGTATTTTTGGGTGGGATCAGGAGATCAGACTTGGCCTGACCTCAAAATGAAGTGAGTTCACTACTTCATTATCCAAATCAAAATTTCTTAGTATCAATTTAGCTACTCACATTGTTGAATTGCCAGTGCCACATATTTGGCTGGGTTCATATTCTTTTACTTAAATGTCTTGCTTCTTTTTGTTCAGATTGAAGTTGAAGGCATTATACGCTTACGGTGCTGGATTCTACACATACTCCATATTTGCTCTCATATTTTGGGAGACAAAGCGCTCGGACTTTGCTGTGTCAATGACTCACCATATGGCATCAATAACCCTAATTGGCCTTTCTTACATATTTAGGTTTGTTTCAACAGAAAAGAAATCATCCATCCATGTTTGATATTACATAAAGTAGTCTTATAAGAGTTGCTAAACCCTTCTCTTTACAAAATATATCCAATTGCTGATGAAAAATTTGCATAAGAAGATGCCAACATTTGGTTCTACTTGTATGGTACGTATGGCAGATTTGGCCGCGTTGGTGCGATGGTTTTGGTGCTTCATGATGGTTGTGACTTTTTCCTAGAAACAGGGAAGATGTCTAAATACAGCGGCTATGAAGGGATTGCAAGTATTTCTTTCCTTCTCTTCGTTCTCACTTTTACCATGCTTCGTATCATCTGCTTTCCACTTTTGGTACTACGGAGCACCAGGTTAGTCATCTTTTACCATGTAAATTGGGGAGTGTTTATAAGCATATCTTACCCAAGTAATTAAGAGAATTCTTAATCATTCAGTTATATATTTTTCTTTACTAATTTGCTTCTCTGCTTTTCCCCTTTCCCTTACTAACAGTTACCAAGTTCTTACGTACTTGGGCAAGGAGAAACACGCCTTGCAAGGAGCCGTTTGTTATTATGTTTTTAACACACTTTTGTATTGCTTGCTGGTTGTGAATATATATTGGTGGATCTTGATGATTAAAATGTTGATAGCACAAATTAAAGCAAAAGGCCAAGTTAGCGATGATGTAAGATCAGGTAAGCATCATATTTCTTTGTTAATCAGTACCACATACACAATTACACTAGTGGTTGAAGTATGAGTAACATGAAATAGTATATTAGTTAAGAACTGATGAGCACTACATGTACAATACTTATTCTGATCTTGGTGAGGAAAAGCCAATGGAAGGCAACTATTAATAATTCTGTAAGGATATATAAATTAAACTTAATCCTCGAAATCTTTAAATCAAAATTGTCTTTGATTTCACAGATTCTGAAGGTGAAGATGAGACTGAGCATAATGATTGAATGTCAAACTAGACAAACGGATGATATCTTAAAACTTTTGTGGTTCAAGGGCGTGGCTGTGTAGTGAGATTATGGACTCCATATGAAAGAGTATGACATTGTTGTTCCTCATTGTTCTGCATATAGTCTGATTCTATTTGGTACAGATTAGACATTATATATATGGAGATTTCTAGAGCTAAAGAATCTAAACCTATATCATGTTCAGGCTGCTGTCATATGTAGTAGTCGTTATAGAATCAAATGTTGAATTTATCATATCTCCCACATCGTCTTGATCATTAAAACAACAAAAAATTAAGGAGGGCAACAAAAAGTTAACGAGACATGAAAACTTCCCTCATGGCGCTAATTCTGCAACCCTTCTCAACTAAATTTGCAAAATGGCTCCTGCAGACACACTCAAACTTTAGAAATGCCAAGAATGCATTTCATTCAAAGTTGTGAGTACAACTAATCATAGACCATAACTTCTTGGTTTGAGTTGGTAAGCTTCATGACATTTAACATTATGATGATATGTTAGGATATAAAGCCCACAAATGCGCCCAACAAATCCAGCATCCAACCTTCAGGCCTTGCTTCTAGAAGATCGTAGAAATTTCAAAGACACACATAATTGTAAATATTTGTACATATTTCCATTTTTCTTTTCTCTCTCTTGTTAGTTACAGAGAATCCCACGATTTGTCAAGCATGGTTGGCAAACTGTATATATTTCGTGTTAGAGTCCACCCGCTCTAACAGAGATTCAACCGAAACAATACTGACCTGCACTATAAATCAACACGCAACAGCCAAAGAACAACACACACAGCAACAATTAAAGAGGAACAGAAATGGAGCAGAGATGAATATCAGAAATGGGATGCAGTCCAATATTATTCACTGGCTAGGCTTTGAGGGCTAGCCAAACCTCCCTATAATCGTCACTCAAGATGTCATAATTAAATGACAATCATTTTCTCATAACAACCTTATATTATCTCATCCTAACTAACTCCCACATAATTCATCTCTCCCTCTCATTCTCCATTTTACCCTCACGACCCTTCACACATTACCTTTATTCTTATCTTTCATACCACCCCTCTTCTTGCTATACTTCTGCAATTTTAATTAAACCAGGTCTCCTACCTCAAAAGTCATCGGTCTTCTTTTGGAATCTGCATATTTCTTCATCTGCTGCTGTGCTTTCAACAAATTGGACTTCAGCTCCTCCAGAATTTGATTCCTGTCTATCAATTGTTGGTTGATATCTTCTACCAAAGAGCCCTCATTAGTATACTTGAAAAGAGTTGGTGGTTCTCTGCCATAGAGTGCCTTGAATGGGTTCATTCCAATTGCGCTACTGTAGGTGGTATTAAACCAATACTCTGCCCAACTCAACCACTTAGGCCACTCCTTAGGATGATTACTGACAAAACATCTAAAATAGGTCTCCAAGCATCTGCTTACTACCTCCGTTTGATCGTCTGTTTAGGGGTGGTAAGCAGAACTTATGTGCAAAGTGGTTCCCGATTGCTTGAACATCTCCTCCCAGAAAGTGCTCATAAATATTCTATCCCTCTCCGACACAATCACCCTAGGGAATCCATGGAGCCGCACTACCTCTTTAATAAAAGGGCAGCCACCTGTTTTGCATTGTAAGGATGTTTGAGGGCAAGGAAGTGGTTGAACTTAGTCAACCTATCTACAATAACAAATATAGTATCCACACCTGATGCTTTAGGTAGTCCACTTATAAAATCCATAGAGGTTTCTTCCCATACCTGAGTCGGAATAGGTAAGGGCTGAAGGAGACCAGTTGGTTTTAGGGCTAGGTACTTATTCTTCTGACACACATCACAGCTCAGGATGAACTGTTTCACATCGGATTTCATTCCTTTCCAATAGACCACATTAACTAGTCTCTTATAGGTTCTGAAATAGCTCGAATGTCCTCCTATTGGAGTTGAGTGGAACTCACTAATCAACTTCTGTATATGAGGTCCTTCTGCAGGCAAAACCAATATGCTATCATAGAAGAGCCTCGGCCCTATCATCTTGAATGGGGGATGGCTATCCGGTTGCAATATCAAATCTTGTATGATGCCTCTTAACTTGGGATCTTGCTGAACTAATTCTTCTAGCTAATTCATCTCATCATGAAACCACATGCTCAAAGCTCTACACTCAATTTCAACCTTCCTAGACAATGCATCAGCAGCTCGGTTTTCTGCCCCCGGTTTGTAAATTATGTCAGATTTGAATCCTAACAACTTAGTAACCCACTTCTGTTGTTCCTCCCCTAATAACCTTTGATCAGTCAAGAAATGTAAACTCTTTTGGTCTGTCCTTATGGTGAAATGTCTACCCATCAAATAGTGCCTCCATTTCTATACTGCCCATACAATAGCCATCAATTCTCTTTCATAAACTGGCTTCAATTGATTCCTAGCTGAAAATCCTTGGCTCAAGTAAGCCACTGGTCTGCCCTCCTGCATTAGCACTGCTCCCATGCCTACCCCCGATGCATCGGTCTCAACTACAAAGGGTTTGGAGAAATTTGGCTGGGACAACAAGGGTGTAGTAGTCAACAAGTGTTTAAGTGCATCAAATGCCTCCTGAGCTGCATCATCCCACTGGAACTTATCCTTACATAACAGATTTGTGAGTGGCTTTGCAATACTACCCTTCCTCTTGACAAATCTCCTGTAGTAGCCTAATAATCCTAGGAATCCCCTCAGTGCCTTAACATCTTTTGGGACAGGCCAATTGACAATAGCTGCAATCTTGTTAGGGTCCACCGAAACTCCATCAGCTGAAATATAATGTCCTAAATACTCCAATCTGTTATGCCCAAAACTACACTTCTTCAAGTTGGCTACTAACTGATTATCACTCAGTACTTGAAGCACTATGTGGAGGTGATTCAAATGATCTTCCAAACTCACACTATAAACCAGTATATCATCGAAGAAAACTAAAATAAAATTTCTAAGATAAGGTTTGAATATCTTATGCATAAGGGATTGAAAAGTTGCAGGAGAATTCATGAGACCAAAGGGCATTACCATGAATTCGTAGTGCCCCTCATGAGTTCGGAATGTTGTCTTGGCTATATCCCCCTCTTTAACTCTGATTTGATGGTAACCTGACTTCAAATCAATCTTAGAAAAAATCTTGGACCCTCCCAATTCATCAAAAATCTCATCAATACAGGGAATTGGGTACTTATCAGGTATTGTCAACTTATTCAACGCTCTGTAATCTACACACAACCTCCACCTACCATCCTTCTTTCTTACTAGCAACACTGGACTAGAATAAGGACTATTGCTCGGCCTAATGATGCCTGAGTCTAACATGTCCTTAACTAACTTCTCAATCTCATTTTTCTTATAATAGGGGTACCTATAGGGTCTCACATTCGGCGGTTTGGAGCCAGGTTCCAACTGAATAGTGTGATCAGTTGCCCTGTTCGGTGGAAGTTGGGTGGCAGGATCAAATACACTTCTGAACCTCACTAATACCTTCTGGATTTCTTCCCCAATTGTAGAGTCTGCATGGTATCCACTCTGTACCTTTTCGAACTTCAGTACCTTCCTTTCCCCCATTTCCATTTCTTCATTCAACTCTCCCTGTCCTCCATATTCTAGAAGAAAGCCCTCTGCCCCAAGCTGTAAGAGTTTAACAGCAGTCCTGAGTGAAGTCACTGAGGCTTTCGAACTCCTCTCCCCATATAATTTGACCTTCTGCCCCTCCTGACTGAGCTTCATTATCTGTTTTTTCCAATTGATCAGGATGTTTCCTAACATCTCTAACCATGCCACCCCAAGGATGACATCAACACTCTGCATTTCAAAAGGAAAGAAATCATGTTTCACTAACATACCTTGCACATGGAGCTCTACCCCTTTGCAGATGCCTACACACTGTATCCGACAATCATTCCGCAATCTAACCCTGAAGGGTTTCGTGCCACTCACTTCTAGCTTCAAGTTGTCTACAATCCTTCGTCTTATGAAGTTATGTGATGCGCCACTGTCAACCAGGATTATGATTTCTGTTTCGAAAATGACCCCTTTGAGTTTAAGGGTTTGTGGACCCACTATACCTTTAAGAGAAGAAACCGATAGCTCCAACTCTGGTAAGGGCTGTGTGACTTCGTCAGGTGTGTAGGGCTGAAGACACATTACCTGGTTGACTAGCTCATCCTCTTCTTCCTGTAACTCCACCAGTTGTTCTTCATCTACGAGGAGAATATGAAACTACTTCTCCCCATACACATGCCCTAAAGTGTATTTCCCGTCACAACGGTAGCAGAGTCCCTGCTGCCTCTTACGTTGTAGCTCTTCGGCGGTTAATCGTTTGAATGGAAATGATTGGTCTCTCTGGAAACTCCGTCGACCTTCATTACTTGAACCCGCACCCCACTTATCCGGCGATCGACCTGGCGCCGGACCATTTCTGGAATTAAGACTCACCTTCGGAGTCGAAGCTTTCCCCTCTTCGATCGGCCTATGATTGGACATCCAAGGAGAGATCTGCAGATTAGGGTTCACCAGTGGAGCAGCCTTCATGCCCCATATGTTACCCGATCCACCAAGAGGTCTCAGCACTTTGTTGCTGCGGGAGGGCTGATCCAACAAAGCCCGATTTCTACCCTCCGTCATCTGGGCCAGCTCCATTAGTTGAACCAACGACTTGAGTTAAGCCATCTGGATCTCAGCCCTTATATCGTCCTTCAGTCCGTTTGTATAAGCTGTCGTTACCACCTCCACTGAGACGTCCCTTAGCATCGACATTACCACCTCAAACCGCTGATTATAATCAGCCACCGTCCCCGTCTGTTGAATTTTCAGTAGCTCCACTAATGGATTTCCCATGGTTGCACTACCAAATCTTCGAATCACCGCCCTTTTAAACGACGCCCATTCAGCTAGTGGTGACCAGTTCTGCCTCCACTGATACCAACTCAGAGCTTCACCTTCCATACATAACGCTGTTGCTGGTAACCACCGATCATGTGGCACACCGTTCAACTTAAAGTATCGGTCCACCCGAAACACCCAACCAAGCGGATCCTCTCCATAGAACAGAGGGATTTCAAGCTTCCGATAGCTCTTCTCCCCTCGTATCGGGTCAGCTTGTGTGGATGTCTCTCCCTCAAATTTTTTCTTTGATTCTTCTTCAACCTTACCGGCGACTTCCTTATTTTCCCCTTTATTTTCCGTTCTCCTTAAGATTTTGAATATAGATGCAATGTCCCCAGCAACCTTATCAAACTTAGCTTCAACTCCCGCAATATCCTCCACTATCCTCAACATCTCTTTCTCTACGTTATCGACTCTAGCTTCCATTCTCGTAAATACCATTCCCTATCACCGTCTTGCTCTGATACCAATTTGTTAGAGTCCACCCTCTCTAACAGAGATTCAACCCAAACAATACTGACCTGCACTATAAATCAACACACAACAACCAAAGAACAACACACACAACAGCAATTAAAGAGGAACAGAAATGGAGCAGAGATGAATATCAGAAATGGGATGCAGTCTAATATTATTCACTGTCCAGGCTTTGAGGGCTAGCCAAACCTCCCTATAATCGTCACTCAAGATGTCATAATTGAATGACAATCATTTTCTCGTAACAACCTTATATTCTCTCATCCTAACTAACTCCCACATAATTCATCTCTCCCTCTCATTCTCCATTTTACCCTCACGACCCTTCACACATTACCTTTATTCCTATCTTTCATACCGCCCCTCTTCTTGCTATACTTCTGCTGAAATCTAGTCTCAACATTTCGCTTCGTACGTTATCAATGATGAATGATAGAGACAATCATTCCTTTATTTCTTTTTCTGTTACGTTTCTCTGTTACCCGAGTGTTTACATGGTATCAGAGCAAACCAGGAAGAAAAAACAAACACACATAAACCTTAACTTGTCTACTTTCAGATCTCAAATTTTTATCAGCTATGGCAGATGATTCGAGCGAAGCCTTTACACCTGAACAACCAATAGACACAGACACACTCCAAATCAACTCCAACGACAGCTCAGGATTTGTACTCGTCACATCTCTGCTAGATGGAAACAACTACCTATCATAGAGCCGCTTCATGGTGATTGAGCTCAAAGCCAAAAACAAACTAGGCATGGTGGACAGGAGCTGCGCAAAACCTGAAGATCAAAATCTGCACAAAAAATGGATAATAGCCGATAATATGGTAATTTTGTGGATCTTAAACTCTCTTGTTAAAGAAATAGCCGACTCGTTTTTAGTTACCACCACTACAGAGGATCTGTGGGAGGAATTGAGAAGTAGATATGGAGAGAGCAGTGGACCGCACCTGTATCAGTTGATGCAAGAAATGAATAGATTGAGACAGGGGAACGATTCTGTTGCAATATACTTTACAAAAATAAAAAAAAATTATGGGATGACTTAGGATGTTTGATACCTATTAAGAAGTGCAAGTGTGATGTAGCCACACACAATTCGGAGATAGAAAACAACACTAAACTGGTGCAATTTCTAATGGGATTGCATGAGGAATACAGTAATGTTGTGAGTCAGATTATGCTAATAGAACCGCTACCCACAGTAAATAAAGCTTACTCCATGATTCTAACGGTAGAAAAACAAAGGAATGTGTCTATTGGTAACAATGAGGGTAGTCAAATGAATGTGGCTTTAATGAGCAGAATCGGGAACGCAAATGGAACTCTTAAAAGAGACAATACAGGCGGAAATAGGAATAGGGAAAACACCGGAGGAAATTCAGGCAGAAATAAAAGGAGGATTTTTCAAAGGAAAGAAGACAAACAATGTGAACATTGCCATGCCAAGGGACACACAACTGAGACCTGCTTCCGACTCCATGGCATCTTGGACTGGTATAAGGAATTACGAGAGAAACGAGACAAAGGCAAATCAGAGTATGCAGCAGCAGTGATGGACAGTCTAGTAGATGATATCTCCAACGACAATCAGGATGTAAACATCAATATTCTTGCCCGACAGGTTCGGAAGCTAATGAAATTCATGAGAGGAAAGGGAAATGTAGAAGTCAACCACGCAACTGCAGACAATTTTGCGGATACGCTTTCAACCTATAATGAGTCCTTTAAAGCTGAAAATGATAGTGGTTCATGGGTGGTGGACTTAGGTGCCTCCACCCATATGACTCCCAACCTCCGACTATTATCCAGCCACACCGAAACAAACTCCTTCTACCCTGTGACCCTACCAGACGACACTTACCGACCCATTACCCACATAGGAGACGCTCATATCTCAAACGGATTGTCCTTGAAAGATGTCTTACACATACCTTCTTTTCACCATAACCTCATGTCCGTAAACAAAGTGACAACGAAAACAAACTAGCTGTTATTTTTGTCTCTAACAAGGTGGTTTTTCAGGACCTTCGGACTAATTCTATAACAGCGATCTGTGAAGTCGATGGAGGGATTTACAAAATCAATCAATGCCACTTACTACCACAAAACGCTCTTAAAGGTCCTCCACTTGACTTCTATCTACAGGATTCAATAATTTGTAATGCATCGAGCCCGTTTGATGTCTGGCACTTTTGTCTTGGTCATGTATCAAGGAACAAGCTCTTACATATCCCAGACATTAATTATAAAGTTCCAATTAACCATTTTTGCGATATCTGTCCATTAGCAAAACAGTCTAGGAAACCATTCCCAGCTCATACCGTTACTTGTAAACAACCTTTAGAATTGCTACACATAGACCTCTGGGGCCCGTACAAAACACCTACTCTAACTAGCTCAAAGTATTTCTTGACCATTATTGATGAAGTACCTAGGGCCACCTGGACTATCTTATTACAAAGTAAGGCCTAAGTTCATGATACCTTAACAAATTTTATCATCCTTATTGAAAAACAGTTTTCCTTCCCCATTAAATCCATACGAACGGACAATGGGTCCGAATTTCTTAACTACCTATGCCAACAACTATTTTTATCCAAGGGCATCATACACCAAAAAACATGTACCCACACCCCACAACAAAATGGAGTCGTAGAGCGCAAACATAAACATTTATTATAAGTCACTCGTGCCCTTTTATTCCAAGCTCACTTGCCCAAATATTTTTGGGAGGATGCCCTTTTGACAACAACATATATTATAAATCAATTACCCACAAAAAACCTTATCATGGAAGACCCCATATGAAAAATTGCATGAGAGGGTACCAAAGTATGATCACCTTAAAATTTTCGGATGCCTTTGTTATGCCACAAACACAAATCCAATAAAGGAAAAACTTGAACCCCGAGCCTAGAAATGCTTGTTCCTTGGATATGCACCTGATCAGAAAGGTTACAAATTATTGAATCTTGACATAAACCAACGTTTCACCAACAGAGACGTCACCTTCTATGAAACTATATTTTCCTATAAACCACACTCACAACCTACAGAACTTACCAGTCAGCCCACGATTTTTCCTATCACTCCAATCCCTCATCAAAGCCTAACTACACAACAACACATAGAGATTCTTCTACCCAATCCACCCATAATACTGACACGGTGGACTCCTCCTCACCAATAAGAGAACCTCACTCACCTTAATTATCAGACACTATCTCTCCCAACTTGACCGATCCTTCTACCTCACCTTCAACCCCATACCCACCATCCCCACTAGCTCCAATTAGAAGAAGCACTCGACATACCCACTTACCAGCACATCTCATTGATTATTACCTTGATATCCCTCCTTGGCTCGCAGGCGCTGACAACATCCATCCGTCGATTCACCCACTCCCACCTTTCTCTCATCACGATCCTACATCCAACATTCATTTTTCAGCCCCATACTCTTCCTTTATAGCTAACATGTCCACCGATTATGAACCCCTATCATTTGATTCAGCTCAAAAGGATCCATTATGGGTCGAATCCATGCACCTGGAACTGGACGCATTAGAACTCAACCACACATGGACACCATTTATGTTACCTAAAGGGGAAAAGGCTCTAGCTACAAGATGGGTCTTCCGAATTAAACGCAATCCTGATGGTTCCATCGACAGAAGAAAGGTCCGACTGGTCGTCAAAGGGTTTAATCAGCGTGCGGGTGTTGATTACTTCGACGTCTTCTCACCAGTGGCCAAACTCACCACTGTTCGACTTCTGCTTGCTCTTGCTACTGCCCGCAACTAGCCCATCCATCATTGTGACATCAACAATGCCTATCTACACGGCCACATTGATGAAGATCTTTATATCCTTCCACCTCCTGGTTACCCTACCACACATGATGGTCAGGTCTTAAAATTAAACAAAGCACTCTACGGCTTAAAACAGGCGGGACGCTAGTGGAACAAAGAGATCACATCTAAATTCCAACACTTCGGATTTGACCAATCTGTTTCAGACCCATGTCTTTTCACTAAAGGTACTACCGATTCCTTCCTCGCCATTATTCTGTATGTTGACGACCTATTGATTTTAGGGCCTTCTGAGTTTTTGATTAATGTTGTCAAAGAGTTTCTGCATTCGGCCTTCACCATCAAGGACCTCAATTTTGCCAAATATTCCATAGGCATTGAAATTGCCCGCTCCGCAACAGGCATGCTTTTGTCCCAGCGAAAATACATTACGAACATCCTCACCGAAGCCGGTCTTCCCGACCTCAAACCTACTACTGTCCCCATCTCTCAAGGCACAAAACTCACCATCGATGACGGGATTCCCTATATGACCTGGACAAATATAGGCGTATTGTCGACCAACTACTTTATCTTGGCTTCACCAGGCCGGACATTGCCTTTCTGGTCCAACAATTAACTCAGTTCACTGCTTCTCTGACACAACAACACTAGACCGTGCTAGTCCATACTTTACAGTATTTAAAAGGGACTACCAACCACTGCCTCTTCTGCCCAGTCCAGGATGATCTCCCATTACGCACCTTCTGTGACTCTGACTGGGCAAGCTGCAATTTCACCCGAAAATCCCTTTTGGGTTACTGCATCTTCCTTGGCTCCGCTTTCATCTCTTGGAAAACCAAGAAATAGAACACCGTCAGTAGATCCTCGGCAGAGAGGCGGAATACCGCAGCATGGCTTCCACCTTATGTGAACTCTGATGGCTCACTTATCTCCTTTGAGATCTACACATACCAGTAACCACTCCCATTCCATTTTATTGTGACAACATGACTGCTATTCACATCTCCCCAAATCCGGTCTTCCACGAGCGCACTAAACATTTGGAAATCGATTGTCATTTAGTCCAGAATGTCGTCAAAGAGGGCTTCATCACCACTGCCCACATCAATTCTTCCCACCAGTTAGCCGACTTCTTCACCTAGGCCCTTTCATCTTCAACCTTTTCAACTACACTACCCAAGCTGGGCCTGCTCGACGCAGTTCCACCTTCAGAGGGGGGGGGGGGGGGGGGGGGGGGGTGCTGGGGGGCTGTTATGATATAAAGCCCACAAATGCGCCCAACAAATCCAGCATCCAACCTTTAGGCCTTGCTTCTAGAAGATCGTAGAAACTTCAGAGACACACATAATTGTAAATATCTGTACATATTTTCATTTTTCTTTTCTCTCTCTTGTTAGTTATAGAGAATCCCACGATTTGTCTAGCATGGTTGGCAAACTGTATATATTTCGCTTCCTACGTTATCAATGATGAATGATAGAGACACTCATTCCTTCATTTCTTTTTCTGTTACGTTTCTCTGTTACCCGAGTGTTTACATGATATGATGAGAACATCATACATGAGACACAACCCTGGTAAGTAATTAGTAGAGATCAAACAATGTTGATGTTGAAATGGATACTCTTTTCGATATAATGAGATTGAGAACCGACTAAGGTTTAAAGACAAGCCCGAAATTCATCGGCCCTTCAAGTAGCTGAGGCTTGTTTGTTTTTATTTTTATTTTTATTTTTGTTTTCAGATTCATAAAAAAATCCGTTTGTTTGATTTATTTCAATTTTCATAATTTATGAAAACTATATTGCTCTAAAAAAAGCTTCTTCTAATTATCAGTTTTTTAGAAAAATCTCTTTTCTCTTAAACTTCAGTTAAGAAATAGTCAAATAACTATAAAATACATGCAGTATGAATATTAGATGCAAATTAATCAAATGTTATTTATATGACAATTCAATCTAGTTTTTAAACTCGAACTGAATGAATTTAATATGACTCAAACTAATAATTTATTATAACTTTTTTAAATTATTAATTTAAGTCAAATTTAACTAATTCAGGAGTTATTATATTAATAAATATTTAATTAATTAAATTCTAATATTCACTCCTCTTGTATTTTATAGTTATTTTGTGACCAAATTTTATGAGATGAGGCTTTTCTAGAAAATTGAAAACTAAACCGATTTTTTTGTGGTTGAGAACTTTAAAAATAAGAATTTTTAAGGATTTCTCAAATTACAATAGATGTTTATGTCTTTTACCCCTTATTTTATCTAAGAGTGATCATTTAACACTCATTTATAGATAAATTTAGAACTGAATATTTATACATTAAATATTTTAGATTACAGAGGGAGGAATCATGTATATTAAGTAGAATTCACAAGATGTCTAGATGCTCACAAGAGAAACATTCTATTTTGCTCATAAGCTAATGGAAATAGTAGCTTACAAAACTACTGTAAAGACTTCTTAAACTGTGTTGACACTCTTGGGATAAAAGATCTTAGCATCTTGGAAGATATTCTAAAAACTTGGTAGAGTAAACAACCTAATACATGGCACATTAAAAAAGAAGTTGGACTATCTTCTGGTGGATGAGAGATAGCTACAATCCTGTCCAGAAAGCAAAGATGTAATCCTAAATCCTAAAGTCTCAGATCACGTGCTAGTGGTCATTAAAAACATTTATGAAAGGGTACGAAGAAAGTTATGTTGGATAATTTTGTTCTTCTCCATAAATTAGACAACTATTAATTGTATTTTCAATTTTTAAATAATTTATCAGTTAAGTTACGTAATTCGATCCTAACAAAGGTAATAAAGTGGACCAATAAATGATCTAGATTAATAAGTCGAAGTTTGGGAGGAAAATGGATCCCAATTAGTATGGATCGGACTCATATCGGGCTTGTAATGAGGAAGCTCGATATAGAAGTTATATATAAAAGTTAAGGTTTCCTTCAGTTTCTTATATAATTCTTAAGCATACGGATCCTCTGACCTATTAAGAGCGCTTGCGTCTTAAGAAAAATGAAGAAAGACGTTAATCGAGTGTCAGTGTGTGACTTCTGCAAAGGTCCTAGGAAGATTGGAGCTCATTTTGGCATCAAAAATTACTTCAAAATATCGAATGGAACCAAAATCAGGTATTCTGCATTTTCTTTGTTTTTAACTATTTCATGAACGATCCAGGACAATAATAAGGTCTATCCTGCGCGTTACATGTGGTATTAGAGCAGTTACGTGATTGAGTTGCTAGAAACGAAAGTTTTTTTTATTTCCATTCATTATGGTTTTCATCAATTTTTTATTCGTTTTTTGATTTTTTGAGTATATAATTACGTAAAAGTAGTATACATAAAACTAGTTATGAAAAATAGGTTAAAAATGGGCCAAATGGAGCAAAAAAAGAATCCCAGGGTTACCAAAAATTACCCTCCCTATCAGAGGGCGATCCACCGTCAAGGGGCGGTACGGATGGCACGTGCAATGCAGTCACCAATCGTGTGTCACCAAGTGGCTCCATGGGTTGAGTGAGCATATGCCTCATATGACGCGCTCTCCCATGAGCACAAAAGAGTAGGCTCGTGCATAGCAAATGCCATAACCGGCTCAACACGTGGACATCAGCGATCATGAAATGTGGATGGTAGCAATCATCACACGTGGACGGTTTAAGGCGCATTTGGTTTCCAGGAGATTTACTCAGAGAGAAGGAGTTGACTTCAATGTTACCTTCTCTCCTGTATCATCGAAAGATGCATTTAGAGTGATTATGGCAATAGTAGCTTATTATGATATGGAGCTACATCATACGGATGTTAAGATTGCTTTCCTAAATGGTGACCTTTATGAAGAGGTCTATATGGAGCAACATGAAGGATTTTAGGATCAAGATGCAACTGACAAAGTTTATAAGTTGACTAAATTAATATACGGTTTGAAACAAGCTTCCATGAGGTTTTGACCTCATTCGACTTTGTGGAAAACAAAGTTAAAAGATGCTTATACTATAAAGTCAGGGGGAACAAAGTTATCTTTTTATTACTATATGTGGATGATATCTTGCTTGTGTCAAATGATTTGACCATATTGTGTAAAGTATAACAATTTTTGGCCAAACACTTTGACATGAAGGAATTAGGCGAAGCATCTTTTGTCCTCGATATGCAGATTCATCGAGACAGATCTCAACACTCATTATGCCTCTCACAAAGAGCATACATTAAGTGAATGCTACAAAGGTTTAATATGGGTGACTGTAAACCAGTTGTAGCACCTATATCTCATAGTGAGAGATTATTTTTGGCACAATGCCCAAAGAATGAAGATGATAGAGAGGCTATGAGGATTATCCTATACTCTAGTGTAGTTGGTAGCTTGATGTATGCCCAAGTATGCACTAGGCCTAACATTGCATTTGTTGTCTGATTGCTGGGTCGATATATGGCTAACCCAGGTATGGACCATTGGAATGCAGTTAAACGAGTGATGAGATACCTAAAGGGTACTAAGGATTATACATTGACATATAGGAAAGTCAACAATTTAAACCTTATAAGGTATACAATCTCTTATTTCAATATGTATCTGGATGATCATAAATCCATATCGGGTACATTTTTATGTTGGAAGATAGTGCAATATTGTGGAAGAGTGTCAAGCAGACACTAGTAACTTTTTCAATCATGCATGCAGAGTTTGTTGCATGTTCTAAAGATGCTACATAGGAGGTTTGGCTCATAAACTTGATTTTTGAGTTGTTTATGGTAGTTTTGATAGCTAGACCTATTCGGTTATATTATGATATTCTTGTTGCAGTGTTGTTCAATAACAACAACAAAAATATCACAGGATCTAAGCATTTGGAGGTCAAGTACTTGACCATAAAGAAGTTGATTCAGAAGGGTGACGTTGAAGTGGAGCACATCAGGACTGAGGAGATGTTAGCTGATCTTTTGACTAAAGGACTTCGCCCACTAGTGTTTTTTAGACATGTTTTTAGTATGAGTGTATTAAAGTCCTTAGACAACTGTAGTTAGGGATCATTGTATTTTCTCCTTAAAAGTTTCTACATTTTGATGTATTATGACATTGTAATTATTTATTAATATAAATGATCATCTTTTTATCCTCAGTAATAACTGTTCTTGTGTATAGTCATAATATATATGAAAGTCTTAAGATTTTTGTTGATCTTAAGTGTTTTAAGGTCATAGGGCATATATAAAGATTGACTTTAAGCCTATGTCATTTTGATATATACAGTTTATTATGGATATCCATAAATTTAACATGATATATAGGAATATAAGTTTTTAATCCTATAAAGGTTTTCTAATGCAGTTTAGCATTCAGTTAGAGAACATAAAGATTTTCTCTAATGTTGTTTAGCTTTCGATGACAGCAAACATGATTTCTCTAATGCAGTTTAGCATATGCAGTTTAACATAAAGTTGAAGAAATCGAGAACTACAAACAAAGATGATACATTTTAGATTATACTGATATTATCCTAGTTTGCCACACTCTATTTTCCCATTCATGTTAGTAAGGTATTGGATATTCGTGATTATATTGAACCTGTGTCTCACATGACACATGTGTTCGATATTTTTCTGTATCGAAAACCTTGCAGGACGAAATGTTGGATTTTTATTACCTTTGAATTGAATGTTTTAATTTTTAAAAGTTGGTACCAATACAATAGGGTGACTTAACTAATTTTTAAAATGTTTTTAAAATTAAGTTATAACTGCAATTAATGCTTGTCCAAGGGGAGAATGTTGGACAATTTTGTCCTTCTCCATAAATTGGACAACTATTAATTGTATTTTTATTTTTAAATAACTTATCGATTAAGTTACGTAATTCGATCTTAAAAAAGGTAATAAAGTAGCCCAATAAATGATCTGGATTAAAGGGTCGAAGTTTGGGAAAAAAATGGATCAAAATTAATATAGACCGGACCTATATTGGGTTTATGATGAGGAAGCCTGATATGGAAGGTATATATAAAGGTTAAGGTCTCCTTTAGTTGCTTATATAATTTGTAAGCATACAGATCCTCTAACCCGTTAAGAACACTTAGGTCTTAAGAAAACTGAAGAAAGGCATTAACCGAGTGTTGGTGATCGATTTTCGCAAAGGTCTTGGGGAGATTGGAGCTAGTTTTGGCATCGAAAACTGCTTCATAACATCGCATGGAACCAAAATCAAGTATTCTACATTTCCTTCATTTTAAAATTTTTCATGAACGATCCAGGACACGTAATAAGGTCTATCCTACATATTACAAGTTCCCCTTCAGGTTCAACAATTATCTTGTTAATCATGAGGATTTTCTTGAAGCTATAAGAAGAGGTAAAGGCAGTTGATGGGCAAGCCGACTGAGAATATAGGTGGTTCATCGAGGGCTTCTCGGGTGATCAGAAGGGCTTAAGGAAAATAGGCAATCAAAAGAGAAAAGGAAACTGACTGGAGTAACTACCATGATGCTTGGGCCAAAATAACCAACACAGGTTATAAAGCATATATATATATCCAAAAGCTTGAATTCGTTCAGAAGGAATCAAACTTTTGAAACTTCCTATTAACTTAGACACAAGGTCTTAAATTTCACAAGAAAAAGATATAATGGAAAATATATAGGAAGCTATTAATGTTAACCCAAGTGAAGAATAATGGTTAGATCAAGAGAAGCAAGCTTTAGAAAACTATACGAAGGCATAAAAGATATATATTCAAGGTTTTTTAAAATCTAAATTGATAGGCAAAATTTCAATAAAATAAATAACATACTAGACCCGGAGGCTTGATTACTTCGTAGGATCATTAAAGGAAGCCACCTATACTAGGATTCTAGTCTAGTTCTACATATAATATGAAGAAAATGAGATCCTCCATCTCCAATCATTTCACTTATGATATGATCCAAAATTTGGAGTCCCTTTTCCATGAGAAGGAAACCGAGCAAGTGATCTTTGAAATGAAGGTGAAAAGTGCTACAGGACTCGATGGATTCAACGAAAATTTTCTTCCAACAAGCTTGGCCAGAAATTAAAGAGATGGTTTTGGAGGTAGTTCAGGAGACATTCCAATTGGGTAATTCCTTAAATCCGTAAACAGATCATTCGCTTTCTTATTTTTAAATCTCAAAATCCAAGTACCTTTCATCCCATCTTGTATTGCAACCTTTGTACAAAATAGTGGCTAAGCTTGTAGAGCCTGACCTCTACCGCCATCACTCCAGGTATTGTCCTCTTTGGTCAAGGGTGAGTCCACGACTCGAACCCAAGACCTCAAG